>JAVJGI010000036.1:12373149-12390732 GCA_035590275.1 Ibycter americanus
GGGCGGGCGGGCTGCGGCTGAGGTGCCCGCGGCCCTGGGCCCCCTCAGGCTCGCCCTCGCCCCGGCCGGCCCTTGTACGTGTGAGAGCTCTCGGGCCTGGCCCTCCTGTGTGCGCCTTACCTGCTAACCGGTGGTGGGATCGCAGGGGTGAGTGAAGCACCGCTTCCCGGCAGCCTGCTGCTTCATCAGCCCGGCTGCCGGGATTATCACCTCAGAGTTTACAGGGATGCTCGGTAGCGTAATGGCTCGTGGCTGTAGTTAAACACAGGCTAAAAGTGGTCAAGAAGCTTTAAAAGGAGATTACTTTTTTTCCTCCCTGCAGTGGTTGAAGAGGGCACGATGGGAGAGGTCACAAATAACATGCGAAGGAACCGCCTGTGGCTACATTCGGAAGGTGAGGTAGCGTCAAAACCACATACGGTTCAGGATGTCACTTTCAGTGACAAGAGTTGGAGGCTAAGAGCCAAAAAAATAACCACATGCTTGCCCAGGTCTGACTCTTCCCTGGGCATGCCCTTAGAGCTGTGTTGGAGGTGGGCAGTGACCCAGCTCAGTCCTTGGGCTGACCCCCTGCGGCTGTGCTTACCCTCAGCCGTGACATGCATCCCCTTGAGTAAAAAATACAGGAAGATTTTCAATTCATTTCCTGGTACGTGAGGTCCAGTGAATCAGTTTAGGTCCTTCTGTATAATAAACCAGCCAATTCCTGTGATAATGAAACAGATTTCTTCACAAAGAGTGCTCTAGTAACAAGAAAGTCCAACCTAGCCAATTCTAATAGGGAAAGCGTAACAAGCATGGCTGAGCTCCCTGATGAAACGATTGTCGTGCTACAAGAGAGAACAAAATGCTGTAATGTGTCTAAAGTAAGCACCTGTCAAACCCACAAGCTGGAACAAGATCCATGATCCTCAGCCCGGTGTGTTAGTCACAAGACATACGTTCCTCTTGAAGGCCTCTGAGGAATTAGTGTGGGGATGCTTCAGTCAATGTACGTAGTTACCATCTTTACACTTGCAATGCTAACTTGACTATATAATCATAATAACTTTCAAAGTAAAAATTCATATAATCGTATATTTTAAGAGTTCTTGAGAAAGTAATTACTATATTCAAGGGAAAATTTAATATTTTTAAAGAAAATTCTGTTAAATTCATGTTGCGTTCCCATTGGACGTGTAGACTGTGTGGATATGAGCTTAAAGAAGGAATACATTTGCATTGTAATTGATCTAAAAAGACTGTCTCTCAGAGCTATGATTGTGGTGAAGATGTCTTCCGGTTCTCTTGTCTAAAGAGAATTCGGCAGGAGTAATCAGGAAGTGATTCCCTTTGCCCCAGTTCATACTGATCTGATCTGCTGGGGTGATTCTAATTTCCAAACTGTCCAGCACTACATGCAGAGTTTGTGCAGACTCAATTATCGTATTGGTTTGAGCTTAAACTTCTTGAAGGATGATAACATGAGTAGAATTTTCCAAGCTACACTAAGAGCTTCAGTTGAACCTGTTGCTGTTCTGGAGAAGCAAAAAGCACTTACAGATCTCTGCGGTGTTAGTGCTGAAGCACCCAGGCCATGAGTCTATATAGATTAGTCAAGTAAAAAGAAGACAGTTTTACTTCATTAATCAATTCATTCATTTGTATCTTTATGTTCTCCCAGGCAAAATGCTTGTCTTTAGGTGTTCTTAAAAATATTTTGCTTTGGTAATTCCTGCTGTTAATTTTTGTAAAAAGGAAATGGATTTTTAAGAGTTAGGTAGATAAGTACAGCATACAATAGTGAAGTCTAGAGCATTAAAGTTCTGCATAAATCTGGTTTTGTGAATTTTCAGTAGGATATTGACAGAGTGTGCAGCCTGCCAACTTTTATGTCGATAGAAGAGAACTGGCTTGCAGGCTATGTTAATAACAGTGTTTGGGGGACTACAGAGTGTAACAAATAGAAAGCAGTTTGGCTTCCAGAGTTAATTGTTAAGTAACTTGGATTATCAATGAAAATTCAGCAGAGAGAAGTGTGCTTTTTAGTTGCTGTTTCAGTCAAACTTGGATGCTAGTAACCATATTGCTGTACCCTCTTTGAAGAGAGGCTTTTCAATTTTTTGTTAGTTTTGTGGCATGTGGGGATTGTCAGAATTGATCAGATGAAAAAATAGTCCTAGAGCTAAACATTTCCAAAGGGCTGGTAACGTCCATATAACTTCATTGTGCCCTCACATTTTCCTTTCTGTGTGTTTTCTCATTTTGAGTTTTCTGACAGAAGAAAAATAGAAAACTGACATTCTCGTAAAACAAAACAATGGTTCCCAAACCTGCTGAATTTACTTGGAATTTCAAAAAGTGTACTCTCAAAGGTATTTGTAGTCAGGTTGTCAGAGTCACGGTATCTGGATTTTACGTGATGGTTTCACAAGTAGACTTATTTCTCAGTATTCCTCTAAACTGAATTTTTTGAGATTTATGTAATGTTTTCTCTAAGGAACTATTTTGAGCCCAGACTTCTGAACCAACGAGTCCCATGTGGAGAAAACAGCCAGTGTGGCTGTCTGTTCAGTCCCTGCTGAATGGGGCTGTCCCAGGCTGTGAGAAATTAAAGGAGCTGGGAAATGGATAATCCTTGCAGAGCCTGGAAGCAGACTGCTGGTGGATTCAGCTGAGGTGTCAAGAAGCCTGCTAAGATGTTGGCCTGGAACCATGCATCTGGAGCACTCTCAAGTATGCGGCAATTCCTAGAAAGGCTGAGCTCTGCCTTTCATCATTAACAACAGCCAGAGCGACAGTATCTGGTAGAAAGAGCCCTCTGACTTACACAGGATAAAAGCATAGCACATTGTTTGTTGTTGGATGGATTTTGAGTGCTAGTGAACTGTAAAAAAAATATCTATATCTATATCTATATCTTGAGTAACAATTCTAATAGTGTTTTATTGACTATTCCTGTGTGGTTTTGGACTAATTAAAATCACCACTTTTGTCTTTGTAAGTCAGTAAAGTGGGTAACCAGTGTTTAAGCAGTTAATGAGTTTGACAAGTTCAAACCTTGAGTATGACTTTTCATAAAGATCTCAGTTTGCACTTGGTCTAATCTATTTTTCAATTTTATGCAGAACTGAAGTGCTTTGCTGTGCTAGCGGAGCTGCTCATTTTAGCACTGTCTCTGTAGGCTTTTCAAGAAATGCATCTATAGCCATACCGTTTTTTTTTTTAACTATACATTCAAATCTCTGTGTGGTTTTGCTTTTTTGCTCTTGATACATTATCTAATAAGGTTTTTTTTAATGTTTGCTTTATTCTCCCAAATCCATTATAGTCATTAACATAGACAACAAAAAGGCTGTTGGCATAGCTTCGTGGCTGGATAGCTTGTGTTCTACCCGCAGCGTTTCCTGAACCACTGAAGAAAACCAGTATTACAAGAGGCAGTACAGGGCATCATCTGGAGCCTCACTGGAGTTCTCCATAAATAATTATATCAGTTTTGATCCTTAACAGCCTTTTAACATAAATTAAAAAAATTTGAGTTGGAAGAGTTATAATGATCTGTTGCTTAAGTCAAGTTTAATTCTCAGGATATGTAACTGCTATCTGTAGATTGTAGGATGATAAAGAAGTGAAAAAAGAATGGGTATGGGGACTTCATCCATTCTAATCTGACAAGTATGGAGCATGGTGTAAGGACTACTGGCCAAGGTACATGCATATCAGCTTGGGTCAAATCCTGCTTAGTTGTATTTCCACAGGATTGAGATTTTACTGAAAAGACTTGTTGTCTCACAATTCATGACTAGGATTTCATGGACCAGTGAAAATGTCTCACTGGCTTCAGTAGACATTGGTCCGGGCCTTGGATTATTAGCTGCAACTGTGAGGGGTTTCAGGTGACCTGGATTATTTGGCAAAGATATTTTGGACTATTTCAGCCTGGCTACAGATCTACTTCTGCGTGGAGTGAGAGCTAAAAACAAGTCTCCATGCTAAGAGGCAGATGCACGTGCAAGAACTTAGCCTGTAGGGTCTTTCTAACCTGGCCTCATAACTCTTTTCAGAGGTGAGCAGTATTTAACAGTAAAAAGCACCAATTTTATTTGGAACACGTGTACCATTGGGACTAAATTAAAGTTACAGGAAAGGAATTATGCTAGCTATTTGGCGTGATAGAAGAGGTCCTGGAGCAGTGTTCTTCCTTGCTAAAAACATTTTGCCTTTGAGTAAGTATAAACTGGAACAAAATTAATATGATGTCCTTGAATTTTGTACCTTTAATAAGAAAAAACCTATGCATATACAGATACATGTTTAAAATATGCATATGGGCTTTACATATATAAAAGTATATTGAACTTGTTTTCCTCTTTAAGACCTCAGAGATCTTCCTCCTGGGAGATACTGGCATTCCCTTCATATTGGGTGGATTTACCGCAAGGAAAGCTAGAGGAAACTTAAAAGTGTCCGGTTTTATTTAAAACCTTGGTGGTCTTTAACGGCTGCCCCACAGTCCCAGCCTGGTACAAACTTAAACAGAGCTCTTTGTTGCTCTTGAATGTGACATAATCCTTTCATCTGGCATGCTGAATGAAGTATGCACATGGCTTTTTTGCTACCCCTGCTGGGCTGCCTTGTTACACCTTCAGAGCAAATCACCCCCCAGTAAAAAAGCTTGGACTCTGTCATCCACCCTAATGCCAATAAACAACAGATAACTATGGCATCTTTTGGCTTTAAAATGCTGCCCCTCATTAAACTTGTGTGTTGAGGAAGGAAACAGCTCCCACATCATTGTTTCTTGCAGATACAGATACAGAGTACATTTTTTTGTTGTTTGCATGTTTGCTAATTTGAAGCTCTTTGAAGAATCCTACAGGGAGATCAAAGACAAAAGATTAGAACGTTTTTAATAAAGTGAAGAAGGATCAGGTTAGATCAAAGGGACAAGCTGACAGGAAATAAGTAGGTGCCGTTGTTGGCTGACACTTGCATGCTGTAGGGTGATTTCTGTGTTAATGTGAGGTCAGAAGGAGGATTGCTTTACATCTTATTGTCTCCAGACTCTGCTGACTGGGTGTGTCTTTGTACTTCACTTTAATCTCAAAAATTAAAACCCATAAAGTCACAGTTTGGCTCAGCCACATGATTTTTCTAGTTATTTAGCTTTGATTTTGAAATAAAAATAAAATTTGGAACGCACCAGCAGGGTATGGAGGTAATTAATTGGCCTGCAAGAGGATTCGGCTACAGGAATATTCATTATCAGAGGCACTGGGCCTCAGTCACCCCCAGTGTCATTTCACTGACTTTAAAGGAATTACATCTTACCTCAGTGTCTTAAGAGGAAATGTGTTTTCTATATATATGCTGAAGCCTTGTGTGCTCACAGGTTGTACCACTGTAATTAAACCAGTGCAATGAAATGAATATATCCCCTTCAGTTTGGATGCAGTTTTGTTGGTATAGAGCTGCTAATTGGGTAGAATTTATTTCCCTGAGTGATTAGAGTGACAACACTAACTGAAATGGGCTCACTGGCCTCCTTGCGGTCTTCAGCGTGTAGGTTGTGGTCGATGCATGGTCATACATATATCAGAAGAAAGATGCTTTACAAAATACCCCTTTCTTCTAATAATAAATCACTCTTCTGCCTGATGTAGGTGGAAGCTAATTTGAGGACAGTCACAGGAAAACAAGCCAATTTCTTTACTATATGATAGGCCATTTCGTAGCTGCACAGAGCTTGCTTTCCCCATGCATCTTCACAGGGGAAGAAAACCAACAAATGCTTGAGAGGTTTGTGTGGCTTTGCCTCCATTTGCAGAAAATCTCTGCCTGAAAGGATGTTTTCAGGCAAAGGTGCAGGACTGGGCCCAAAGAAGCAATTCTTGTTTTGTTCCACAAACAAAAGGGCTAGAGTAGCATTAGCTTTCTGCTTTGCACAAGTACACATGCAGTTCCTCCTTCAGCACTGGACGTTTCTGCTGCCCTAATGCAGAATGGCACTCCAATGTTTAGACACGTTATCGGACATGGTGCAAGCAATAATTGTCTCTTTTTACATCGAGTCATGCTAAATCAAAATAGCAGGTTTTGGGTATGGCCTTAACAGAAAGAGCTGTGCTCAGCCCCTTGCTTATTACTGTCATACAGGTAATAATCATACTTCACTAGAAAAATGTTTTTTAATTGTATTTTGTTATTTTTCCTCTTGTAGCTAGTTACATAAATGCGTGATCACTCTACAAACAAAACCAAAGAAAATTCAGTAAAACAAAGTTACCTGAATTTATTGGGGCAAAGTAAAACACACGGGAAGAGAAGGTTAGTTTGCATTTAGGAAACTGAGGCAAGTTTGTGAGCCTCAAAGGGATGTTAGAAACAGCACTGGTTTTGACTAACATCCACCAGTGGGAAAAAGCATTCCTTTTCACTGTCTGTGCTGTGGCTGAGCTGAGCTACTCTCTCTGGTGCACGTGGCTCTAAGCCAAATCTTCACATACTGCACTGTCGTTTGCTGCTTGTACGCATGCCTTATCTAGGGTTCCTGATTAAAAGCCACCTGGCAGATTGTATGAAGGGCTGCTGTTCTGGATACAGTCATGATCACTTTACGATGCAGTCAGGATTCGGTTTCAGGAGAGATGACCCTGGGGGTGCAGTGCTATTAAACCAACAGCTGAGAGTGGCATATGGAAGGAAGGCAACCTGGTTTGGTTTTGAACATTTTCTGTAACTGGTCACATTCCATGGAGCCTCCTGAGCTCCGAGTCTGTTAGTTTTCATGATTGGTAGGCTCTAATTAAAATTACTTCTAAATCAGAAATGTGCAGCATTCACACAGAAAAAAGACTGAAGGCTTCTCAAATACTCAAAGTACTTCTGTGTGGCCATTATAACAGCACATTTCCTAGAGACATCTACCTCTGTAACCACTTAGTCTCTGTTGACTCCCTTGCTAGACTTACCTTTCAGTTGGGAAGCATGCCCTGATACGCTTCTCTAAGCTTTCAGATTTAGAAGTGGCAGGTGATTCTTCTTGAGATTTATCTGTCTAGTTAAAACACTAGATTTTTGCCTAAATTTTAGACACTGTATGGAGCTGTTCTGCAATAAAACACAGTCATTGGAGAAAGGCAGATGCTGACTGGAAAAATGAGTAGTGATTGGGTAGCAGAAAAATAAGGATCTTGGGGACCTCAGTCATGGACACAAATGTCTAAATCCTGCTGAAGTTGTGAGGGATACTAATGAGTCTAGCTGGACAGAGGTTCCTGGATTACAGAAGTTCAGGAAAAAATAGGCCATGTCCAAAATGGGAAAATCTGGAGTTGTAAATTGATTTAATTAAAAATTTGTTTAATCTTTTAATATATACAACACCATAAACATACAGGCATTGCAGGAGTCTGATAGGACTGGAATGTAGCAGAAATTCAAGGTACTCAAAGCAGTCAAACAGTATGAAAAAGAGAATCCTTTAATGGACTTTGCAGAATGAAGATTAGCAATTCAGGGAGAGGTGCAAAGAGGGGAATGAGGATGTTGACTAAGTGTTATGGTAACAGAAAATTCAGTGATGAAACACAGAATTCCCTGAGGGAATCATAAATCAGCTTTAGTCTACAAGGTATGTTGGTTCCTAAATCAGCAGGAGTCTGGTACCTAAATAGCTTTGCAGTCTAGTCCCAGATGCTTTACTTTGGACTTTTCCCTTCCCTTTAGGTTTCATGTGGTTTTAAATTTAACAGGGCACTCGTTTCCTCTGAACCAAAGCATGTTAATGGTGTCCTTAATGTATTTGTAAAATGAAGAGTCTTGAAGGATAGCTTGGGATTTTTCAGAGTTCTGAAATGCTTAGTGTTTTACTATGAAGTAGAAAGCATTAAGAAAAGGTTAAAAAATGACAGGGAATGTCAAGCTGAGACTGAATAACTTTGGGAGGTTTGATTTTTATCCTATGCTTGAATCTTTAATAGGTCTTTTTGTGGTTCATTAGATGTGGGGCTGCAGTGGTAGCATACTAAGAACAAATAATTATGATCCAAACACAGATACAAACAGCAATTTACTTGTTGATTAATACTTCAACAAAGGGCAATACTTCAACTCAGGTTATCCTGAGTGGATGGAGGTTGGAGGACTGGAGCAGAGCTGCCGGGGGAGCAACCAGTGTCCACTAGGTAGTGATGCTGGCTGTTGAACCTTCTGCCCCCAGTGCCAAGCTCCATCCTGCTTGTTGGGGCCTTCCTCGCACCCATCTGCTGGAAGGACATTTTGAACACTAGTTAATGAGAAACTTCGGATCTGAGAATTGATAGTGTTTTCAAGGAAAGCAGGACTTCGTAAAGCTTAAGGTTTAACATGTAGCTTGTGGTAGTGGACCAAAGCCTTGTATAGATGTACCTTAACCAGTGGTACATGTCTGTAATGTCTCTATGTAAGTTTTAGGTTGACTTCTGAAATTTTTGAGAATTCACTCTACAGTAACCACATTCAGCATCTGCTATCTCAACTTATTTTAAAAATCTTCATCATAGCGAGTGATAATCTTTGGTCCAAATGACATAGGAAACTGAAGGAGTGACTGAATGATAAAGTGTTGTTATTGGCTTCAGTTTGAAGGTGTATTTGTTACCCAAGTTGGTTTGTGGGGAAAAAAGCTGAGGGGCATTTAAAATTAACTAAGTACAGTATATACTAAGTTATATGATGAAGCCTTTGTTTAACAGTATACCATGGTGTCTAGGACTGAAAAAATGTCAGGCTAGAAATTAACTCAAAGTGAAAAGGGAATTTAGGGAAGAAAGAATTGATAATTTCATCTGTAATTTGGAGACAATGATTTAAGAAAAATTTCATTCATCCTGACTCTAGAAATTGGCTACATTTCTCTATCTTTTCAAGAAGATAGTTTCCAGAAGCAGAATGTTTCATAGTACCAAGATCAAACATTGAGTCTTTCAGGACTCAAAGATTAGCTGAGTACCATTACTCCTTCCTGCAAAATCAATGGGTGCCTGCTAGAAAACTCCTGCTCAAATACAGAGTGGTTTCATCCTGCTTTTCATTGGTGAGTCTATGAAACAAGCCAATATATAAGAAGACAATAGATACAGAAGGGTGAAACTGTGAAGGTCTGTCCCTGAAGGGGTTGCAATGCTGAGTTCCATTGGGGTAGAAAGTAAAGATTCTGAGATTGTTTTTACAGAATTTTATAAAATTCTGTAAAATGCATTTGGGAGTATCAACCTGAAAAATAATTATAATTTTGAACTTGGTATGAATATTTAAAAATGTAAAAGAAAAGTTAGCTTTAAACTCACAACTACTAAGTTTCAGCGTTGTATTCTGGGTTATCTGGTCCATTTTTTGCTCAGGGAGTTCAGGATTGCTCTCCATGTTAATCTGTAGTATTCATCTGAGACAGACGGACCGTAAGACAGAAGAGACACAAGTACCTGATTTCCAAACGTTGGCAACATTTACTGGGGTAGTGGGGAGGCAACTTCCCCCCCCAACCCTGGGAAAGTGTGGATGGGCATGGCAGGCACTGAACAGCCCTGCCTTGCAGTAGGAGCCCTCGTGTTTATTTGAGCTTTGGGAGTATGAAGGTTTGCTGGAGAAGGGAGTGCAGCTGTGCCAGGGCCTGACTGCAAGTGCCATGTGGCGGCAGCAGCGGGGCTGTGCTCTTGTGTTGCAGTGCTGTGGTGATTGCTCAGCCATAAAGCAGCCAAATAATCTTATGTCATGCCAAAATTAAGGTTATGATAAGTCTATAGAGGCTGACACAGTTCCAGGTAATGAGCAAAACCGCAAGCCAGAGGTGGAGGGAGACCCACTGTGTCAATACATTTCAGGGGGGTTGGCTGTATTTTATTTTTTTCCCCACAGTTTGAACTCTGTCTGGAGGCATGCTGTGCAGTTGCTGCTTTCACTATCTTGCTTTTGCTCTCTGTCAGGTGTTTATCTCCCTTCAAGTGTCAATATAGTTCAAAGTACATTTAAGCCACAGTATTAACTCTAGACTCAAAACAGTGTGGTAATGTCACTGGTATAAATCAAGACTTTACAAGGACAACAGATACTACTGTTTTAGTGCTGGCAATGGAGATGACTCATATTCACTATTTTGAAGCAGAATTTGTATTTCTACAGAAGCAAACTACTAAATGCATGCAATGTCTGTATTTCACAATTATATTTCTTGCCAAGCTCTGCTATGTAGTCTAATTTTACTAAGCCTGACATTGTAGCAAGAACACCAACTTTAACAACACTAAAACTTGGTTTTCATGTTCTTGATCTTGCAATCTCACTCATAAAGATGGGATTTTGGGTTGGCTTAGAGCCCACTAGTTTAAATGCATTTATTTGTGTGTGTAATGGTTTGATTGGGCAAATCAGTGCCATGGTCAAAGATTGTGTCTGCTAGGATTTACTTGGAGTAGAAAATATGTCTGTCAGAAACATTCAGATCCATAACATGCCTTGCCCACTAGCCTACCAACTGCATTTTGACTCTAAGAAAAATACAGTTCATATCTCCATGGGAGAATTTTTTTTTCTTAAAAAAAACCCCAAAGCTGTTGTATACGGTGTTTTCCTTACCTGTATTTACTGAAATCTTTTATTAGTTGTATTTGATGTAATTGTCATTTGCTAATTTAAATTGATCTCTAATGCCTTCCGTTTGTGTGACTGAGAAAAAAGAAATCTCATAGCAAATTAGAGTCATATTTTGGTATTCTTACACTTCTCCCTCAAAAGTAAAACATTAACATTAGGTGAAATGAGGCATCTTGCCTAGTATGTTAATTGTGGACACAGATAATCATTAACTTTATTAAAGCTCCTGAGAATGATTCAGGATTATAGAAACCAAATTATTTTATCTTTTTTGCATATATTTGTGTATTTTAAACATACGCCTTGTGGATGGGATTTGAAAAATAGGTGCAACAGTCTCAATTTTGTAAAGATGTGTACAGCTCTGATAAAATACAGGATATCACTCTTTAGGATAAGCTTGCTGAAACATTTGAACAGTTTTCTCTGGGAAATAATGAAAAAAATTACTATTTTTGATTTTATAAACAAAAGAAAAGAATTTGAGTTTTCTTAGTTTTTAAAAAAAATGAACAGTGGGACAATTCTTACCTAACCTATATTTTCAAGACTTTGGATCTATTATCTGTTGCTTGTACCAGAAATAACATAGAAGAATATTTTAAACACAGTAAAAACTCCAAAGTTATAGTGGAGGTATTTTCTCAGGGAGACTAGAAATACTGGGAGTAAATAGTGCTTATCCTACAACTGAGTAGGACATTTCCTTTCACTGTACACCTAGTATTAGCATTAAACGCATTTGGAGCGACAAGACTGCCACAAACCCCTCTGAGATGTGAGGGGGACAAAGCTGAGCAGCTTTGAATGTGGCCTCTGCCATTTGGGAAACTCTCCCTTTCCTGACCTATGTGAGCCTGTGAAAACTTAGCAGGGCACCCTGAGGATGTGGCAGTGTCTGTAAGGTCCTACTGACTTTGTGTCATACAGCTGCTGTCCCAGGCTGGCAATGGTTCTATGTAGGTGTCATCTGCTATGGAATGGTAAGAATGGAGAAGAATTAATTTGGAGAAATGTTTGGGTTTTAGCAGGCACTTCTTCAGCACACCCCCTTTTTTACTTTTCCTATGTTTTGGCTCTCACTGATCAGAGAGGCTGTAGTCGACAAGGAGCAGGAACTCCAAAACCAGCAGTAACCTGTGACAGGTCTCACCTTGAGGAAACGGAGCAATTCCAAAGGACAGTGTCTTACCTAATACTTGCTTACAAGCTCCATTTTGTTTTTTGGGGGGATGAGAGGGAACTTGTTTACAGCCTAGCTAGAGGCTTAACTCTCTCTTCCTAAAACTTACGGAAAATTCAAATATTCTCAATTTAGAGCTTTCCCTTGACTTTACGTTGAAGGAAAGGAAGCAGTTTTGGGAAGTCACCAAGGGGTTTTGGCTAACAAAATCAAACAAGGCAACACAAGTCCAGAGTTCTCCAGCTTCTGCCAACACACTGATACTTGCATCTGCCTTTACCCACAGCCTGCTATTTCAGAGAACTAATTTTTGCAGGGATAGCTGCTAATCTTCTCAGGCCTAACAGTATCATATGAAAGAAGCTCATATACATTCTTCTAATTTTGCGCCTTCCTCTTCTTTGCTTTCAGGAATTAAGACATTTTTGGTGAACATACAGCATTTGGTTTAAGGAGTACTTAGTAACTTCAAATCATGCCTTTCAAAGCTGGAAACCCAAATCCATGTTTCGGCTGCTGCTTACGTTGGCCGGTCCTTTGCCTTCACTGGTGGCTGCTGAATGCAAAGCACTATAAGAAGTCAGGCATCTCCTTTCCAAAATGTGCGTGCTTGTTTCAGACAATTTTGGCAGAATGAACGTAACAGTGACGCTTGGATATGGACTTAAAACAGAATCAAAGTTTTTGTTAAATCAGAATGGGGGGAAAAAATCAGAAAATTATAAGCAAATGTAAGATAGCAAATAACATTTTGAAGTGAAGCATAAGCTGAAGGCTTTGCATAACTGGAGTTTGAAGTACATGCTGAAGTATAGGAAGCATCCTGTATTTGTCTACTCAGCATGCTCTTCTTACATGGAATTTAGCAGGTTTTCCTGTGTCTGAAGACTGCAGGTGTGGTTACCTCTGCAGGTGTGGTACCAAGGGAAAAACCCATGCTTCTGGCTAGAGAGTCCTGTATCTTGATTGTGCATTTTGAAAAGATAAAACAATACTCACCAACACTTACATTTTGTACAAGGAAAGGTATAGCTGTGTCTGTGTGTACTGTGGAACAAAGGATTTGTTGCCTTTTTTTACCCCCTAATAAGCTGGCAGATAAATCACATATTCTCTTGTACTCCACATTTCCTGCCTTTTTGTAAAACACCACTCTTGTAGGTGCATGTAATGTTTTAGTGTGCTGAAGGCAGATGAGAGAGGAGAAAACTGTGAGACATTGAATGTTTTAGACAGTTGCTCTGTATAGCTGCATTACTGTGAAAGGAGAGATTATCTTGATGTGTGCTGGTTTGATTTTGAGTAGTAGTAGGTGTTTCTTAAATGGCAATGGGCATATGATATTAAATTGGAACTGGACTATAGCAAACATAAGCTGTCTCCTTTGACAAGCTTACAGTCTCATTAGGGTAAATTACCCAGCACTGAGCTCCCTGTTTCTGTGATTAGATGCTTATTGGGATCCAATCTAATTAGTTTAAAGCTGGCTTGGGTATCTCTACACAACACTCGTTATTTCTGTGCTGCTGTGGAGACCTAGTCTAAAGTTTTCATTTTAAATCCATTAAAGTCAAAGCAGCTCTTTCTGTTGGTTGAATGAGCTTTGCAACAGGCTGAAAACACGTCTGTAGTACAGTACAGAAAACAGAGAAAGCCCGGCAACATGGTCCAGGCCTGGCATGTCTATTGGGATATAGTGCTGCAGGGAGGATGCTGGGAATGCAGGCTTGGGGTGGCAAGGCTTGGAGACAGCAGGCTGAGGGGGCCAGGCCAGGGAGCTGGTGAAAGGGGGCTTGTGTCTAGTGGAAGAGGAGGGGAGGAGAAATCAGAGCGTCAGAGAGGAGGGAAGACTTCTGAGTTTTGCCAGTGATGGGAGAGACTTGAATTTTGTATGGAGGAGGGCAGAAAGGTAGTCTGGCATAGCTGAAGCAGCACCTGGTGGCAAAGTGCTCAGCCAGCGTTTCTGGGAGAGGCAGGCAAGCAAGGGCATGGCTGACAGTGTGCGATAAACAGCACTACAGAAAACCGTCAAGGGAGGTAGAGCTTGGTGGGGGAGTAGACAGCACAATCAATCTGGTGGTAAATATTAAAGTCTTCCCTTTCCCAGTGCATGAAACAATTTGCTGCAGTCTACATGCTCTTTAAAGAAATCCAACCTGACAGGAGTGGGGGAGCAGCAGGTGAGCCCCAGGGGCTGGAACAGACAGTCGCTCTTCAGACTGGTCGAGATGTGAACATGCTAAGGGGTGATACACTTCCAAAAGAGAAAAAAAATATCTGAAAAAGCATAGCAAGCATATTTTAGGCCAGGATGGAATGTTTGCTCAATTAACTAGTCAAAACAGGATTTCTTTGTGTTTCTCACAGCACTGCAAAGGGAACTCCCTTTATGAGAATCAAATTCTTTGCCTGTATCTTCATTACCCAACATACACCATCTTCAGGAGCATTACTAGCATTAGCTGATACCACTCTCTGTTGTGGAGTAAAGGAGCTCTGTTTTCTCCTGACCTGACTGGGTACAGAAACAGTAGGGTTGAAATTAGACAGCTTGCTCAAAACCTCTGGAGGACTTGCTGTCACAGTTAACATCACAATTCTGTTCTGCTCATGTAGGACCGTAAGATTAGAAGGAATCATCTTTTCCTAAAACCTTGCCTGCTGCCACCACATCCCAGTGTCTGGGAAGTCCAGAATGGTCTTCACAACACCCACTCCACATGCTTCTACAAACCACAGGTTACAAAACACACCCTAATACAAACTTGAAACTATCAATCTTACGTAAAAGATGAAAAGCTGCCATCTGCCATGTCCCACTGGAAGAGATCTGGAGCAAGTAAGGTTTCAGATCCTCGCATTAACACGGAACTTGTTAAGTGACACTCCCAGATTATCTGGAAAGCACACTATGCACTACAGTACACAAGAAGACAAAACAATTATTGTCATGTTCCTTAACAATCTGATCTGAATTAAACTTTCCTGATTTTTCCTAACACTGTGCATGAAAGATGTTTAATACTATAAAGAGCATGAATACCCTGGCTATATCTAATGTTTGCTGCTTCAGGGAAAAGGCATTACTTTTCCTTCTTCCACCACAAGTCCTGAAAAGTCAAGTTATATGTAAAAGGGAGAAATATATACAGTTTCCTAGCCTGTTTTGGACAACAGAAGTACAGCACAAATATGGTGCAACAAGCACAATGTCCTTAAGATTAAAACGGCACATTCAAATCAGACAAGAACAAAGCAGACCAGCCTCCCTCAGCCTCTCACTTGGTCTCTTGTATTGGTATTTGATATTGTCTCATTAACTCTTCTGAATCTTCTCTCTCTTCCCACCCCTACCCCCCCCACCCCCTTGGGTTAAGGATATCAACCGTGGTATTTTTTGCAGGGTTTACACTAACAGAATATGCAGCAGGAATGTATCATGTCTGCTTTTATTCAGTGTTCCCACTTAGTGACCTGGGGATTGGGTAAATCATTTTGGCCGTAGTGTTTCATGTGCTGCTAAGGTTGATTCCTGTTTTCCCTGCAGACCACCCCATCGTGGAGGGAGTTATGAGCTGCAGTATTCAGGCCAAATGCATAGATTTACATCTGACTACTTGTTGTGCACACAGCCAGTTTACCAAGCAATTACTTTGTCTCGGAGCCCTGCTCTTATTATTATTTACCATTCTTAATCAGACATATCATCTGTGGATTTAATATCCAAACAGTTTATATTATTTTCCAGTTTATAGGTAAATATACTAAACCGCATCAAGAACCAACCCTGTGTGATGTCATTAAAAATGCAGTCAATTAATGATGAGTCTCCATTTACAAATGTATTTGTCGACCCATCAGTGAAGTGGCTAAGGAATGAACTCCAGTCAGGTTAGCGGCAGTGGCTGTAGCTGTTTGCTTCTCACCCTTGTGAAAATCTTCCTACCTGTTACCAGCTGCATTACCAAATCTATTGCTTCTTGTAGGTCTTAGGCTCTATCCCCAATCCAAACACTAGGATGAGAGTGAAGACCTACTCTCTGTGAGGCTGACCCATCTCCATGGCCTCTCAAATGGGGTAAGGACAAGAGAACCAGTCTAGTGCAGGTGCTGTGCCTCTTGGCCTGGTGAGACACAAGCGCTTCTGCTCAGTGCTTGGGATAGCTTGTTAGCAGCTGTTTCGCTGCTGATTCCCAAGCACTGGTAATGGACTAATGTGTTCCTTTGGCTCAGGCTGTTTGCAGGGTCCTTAATGAGGAGGTGAAGTATTTTCCCCAGCCAGGCCTGTCTTGTCAGTGTATAATTAGCACATTGCTGTAGACACGAATCTCCTGGATGCCCAGGGAATTGCTGTGGAAGGACAAATGCAGAGTGATACCATGTTGTGTGTCTGCTGATGACCTTCAACGTGCAAGAGACTTCAAGAGAATAACCACTGGTTTCCTCTAGAGAGGCCCATGCCACACAATTCAGGTTTAGCCTGCACAACTGAGGGGACTTATTCTGGACTATTCACTGACTTGCTGTAGAGAAGAGCAGCTCTTATATTGGGCACGGGGTCAAGGCCAGGAAGCCCTAGAGACCCCAGCCTTCAGGGGCCTGTGGTATGACCAGATTGGGTTACTGTCCTGCTGCAGCCTCTGATAAGCCATTTAATCCCTTTATACCTTGTTTTACCCTTGTGTTTCCATATGCTATAGAGTTGAAAGTAGACAAAAAAAAGAATGGGATGATGCAATACTGCTGCGATGAGCACAATATCTAAAAATGGACATATTACCTTTTCTGTTAACCATCTATTGAAGTCTGTACTGAGGTTTTAGCCTCATTCCTGCTGTACCACAATGAACAGCATGCTTAGGAGACTGAGCTAGAGTGGATCCTGAGACTGAAGGCTGACCTGTACAGTTACATACTCATTACAGTCCTTAGATCTGAGGCCTGTAAACACTTTTTTGGATGGTTGTATTTTATATGTAGTTCTGTGACATCTCTAAAAGAACTTAAGCTACTGCTGACTACAGCCAGGTCCAGATGGTTATTGATGCCATGTGAAGCTGTGAGGCTGAGTGGTGGCTGCTGACTGACAAGGTGATAGTATTGCTGCTGTAGCAACTACACATTAGTAAAGAAACAGAAACATTTTTGGTGCCATATTTGTCTGCAAAGCCCAGACAGTATAGCATAGTTCAATGATTGGCCTGAGATGTGCAGAACCCCTCACTTTTCTTGTTTTTTGGTTGGGATTTTTTTCCCAACAGCTTTATGCTTTTGACTTTACATTAATGAAAATGTGGGTGCTTTTGCCAACAACAAGTAAACAAAAAGTAGTATGGAGTATGATAACAAAGAGCCTCGAGCAGGCTGGCAGATAGGTGTTTTACTACCCTAGTACAGCAACAAACAAAAACATGTGTGTCTATGGCCAGAGTCTCATTTTGAGTGCTTGCAGAGGGCACGTAGGGAATGGTGATGGGGCAGTCAGCCAACAGACACTTTGTGAATTCCATTTTTTCCCATTTAGAATCATAGAATCGTTTAGGTTGGAAACGACCTTTGAGATCAGGTCCATCGCTAAACCATGTCCCTAAGCACCACATCTAGGCATTTTTTAAAGACCTCTATGGATGGTTATTCCACCACCTCCCTGGGCAGCCTGTTCCACTGCTCAACAACTCTTTCTGTGAAGAAATCTTTTCCAATACCCAGTCTAAACCTCCCCTGATGCAACTTGAGGCCATTTCTTCTTGTCCTCTCACTTGTTACCTGGGAGAAGAGACCTACCC
>JAVJGI010000036.1:12391909-12430632 GCA_035590275.1 Ibycter americanus
AGCCGGGCTCCTAAACAGGCCAGTCTGTCCTCTGGAAGTCCAAGGTAGCGGTTCTGCTGACCCCCCTTCCTTACTTCTCCGAGAATCGAAAACTCTGTCATTTCACCATCACTGTGCCCAAGGCATTTAGTTTAATTTTGTCCTTGTGTCCTTAGGACTATAGCAGCCACAGCTGTTTGGTATGTGGGCAATCATAGGTCTTGTTAATGCTAGTGAGTAGGATAAATGCTTTCTTCCATAGCAAGCAGAAAAATACATGAAAAGCCTTTTCTAGAGTAATAGCAGAAAGCAATGGGGAGCTGGAGGCAATGGGATGAGCTGAAGTGAAGCTGGAGGGTTGCTGGAGAATTTCTCTGGGAGTGTTGGAAAGCTTACAGGGGTCAGGGGCTGCAGAGCTGCAGCTGTGTGGGTGAGTGTGCACAGCACGGGAAGATGAAGGTAGAAGGTAAGGGAAAGGGTTCTGGGCAGAAGCAGAGAGACAGGATTTCCTTAGACACAGGCCTGACTGAAAAGGTGGCCCTGGGATTTGTAAGGTAAGCATCTGTTTGTTGTTATTAGCACTGGGTATGTGTATCAGAGAGGCAGGGTTTGGGTATGTTCCCTTTAAGTAAGGAGAGTTGCACCAAAGAAATACCTGATCTCCATTTTCAGCTTCTTACTCTGGAGTGATGCAGCCCAGTGCTGAGAGTTAAAGCCAGACAAAAACAGATATAGACAAAATTAACTTTTGTAGACTGAAATGTCTTCAGGCAACAGACATTTTAGAAAGTGAACAATTAAGCAATTGACTGTTTTGGGGTGGGTGTTTTTAGAGAAAAAAATTCAGTAGAACTGGCAGTTATTTTGATTTTCTGATCTCACGTATAAGCATGGTTGGACCTTCTTCTTTCTACTCCACCTAAACACACCTCATGTACACAGATATGTAACCTGGCTTAGCCTTCATCTATTAAAAAATGAGAGAAGTTCCCTAAGTATATTAGCTATAACATGGGAAATAGGTAAGCCTAATACATCTGTTCTTTAATTTCTAAAAACACTATTCTAATAATGATATCTGAAGACATAAAAAAACTTATTTATGATCTTTGTTTTGGCTTCACTTGAGTATTCTAATTTTTAGATATAATTTCACTAGGAGAAACAGTAGCTTCTACAAGTGGCCACTTGACAGTTGCTCTGTGTGTTGCCCAAGAAATATTATATTGCTTCTTTGATTTGATAGAACCCTTTGGGCTATCCTGAGTTTGAAGATTATTTTTTTTAAAACTTGTTTTAATATATTTTAGTTTCTTTCTGGTTCACATTCCTTCTGATACTGCCCCGGCTACCTTTATAAACATCTGAACAGTTACTCTGTTTTCAGATACAAAGAACAATAGCACCTCAAGCTCAGTGAAAATACCAAATATTGATCTGTCCCTTGAATGCCAGAAAAGCTCAGCAGGAGGTATACAAAATATTTCTGAAAAACGATAGCTTATCACCTGCAGACCTGGAGATCGCTGTCTACTATTACAAAGACTTGCTGGGGGGCTCCAGTGACCTCCAGCCTTCAGCTATTTGTGTCTCTTTCAAGGGAAAGAGAAAAAATCTCAACCCTCTCCACAATGTTTGCATTCACCTCATTTCCTGTGGCTTTCACCTAAGTTTAAGGAGGTGCACTGAAATATATCAGCTACACTGATGGTACAGCATCAAAACTGCACAGCAGTGGTGGAACCTGATGTATGAGCTGCTTTCAGAGTAAAGATTTGGTTGGCTTGTTTACACCCTTGCAAATATCTCTATAACTTAATCAAGAGGGATGAGGTTTGGAGGTGTGACTTTTGCTATATAGTGTTACTGGATTCCTGTTTAAAACCAAGCTGCACCTGAATGTTATTTAGCTGAATTGCTAATTTGCGTTGTGTGCTCTGATGTGCTAATTATTTCCCTGTTAAAAACATCCTTGCATTACCCTGGGGATACCAGAAATGTTAATGCTGCTTTTCCAGTCAAATTTGGCCCCA
Organism: Ibycter americanus; assembly: GCA_035590275.1. Lineage (NCBI taxonomy): Eukaryota > Metazoa > Chordata > Aves > Falconiformes > Falconidae > Ibycter > Ibycter americanus. The sequence continues at coordinate 12,393,922 of JAVJGI010000036.1, forward strand.
TGGGGACAATGAGGGTTTCTGTTTGCTCTCTCTGGTTTGGAGGGTGGCGCTTGCAGCCTCTCAGGCTGCAACAGGAACCTTGGGGAACTGGAGGAGTCACTGTAATCTCCAGAGTCGTCCTTTTTGGAGAAATGGAGTCTACTACTGTTCTGGCCTTTGCTTTTTCTTTTGGACAGTTCATGTGTTGTCCTGACAGCCAGCTTCCCCACTTCCTGAGGCTCTTTCCCCAGTATTTCCCAGAGCTACAATGGATCTGGGCTACTGGTCTTTAATCTGAGAATGAAAATTATGGTGTTGGAGTGAATGACTCAGGAGAATTTGAACCCTGAGCTTGTGGTGGAAGGTGAAAAAAGAAGTCATCTGTTAATGGTGAATCTGCCATGTAGTGAAGTGTGCTTGAGAATGCCCATACCAGACAGCCCTTTAGGACCATGCTTGTAGGAATCAAATCTTAAGTGCAGTGTCCCTGTGTGCTATGGAAATGGGTGCTACAGCACTGAGGTGGCAGTGCTGCTCCGTGGTGTCAGGCAGGTTTTCTGTCATTCCCTTGCATGTTTTTTATTGTGGCCATGAGGTAGTAGTGAGTGATCATATCCCTCAGTTCCTCCTTTTACCTTCATAAATCTGGATTGTAACTGTTCCAACAGTTCACCAGACATTAAATTCAGCTGGAATAGCTAACTTGAAGTTCTGTATGGGTACATGGTGGTGTTCAGTCTGTGTGTGTGCCTGGTTAGGAAATGTGGTAGGAGCTGTTGCCAGACCTTGGCTGTCCTAGAAGGCTTCTGAATGAAGAAAAAGTGTTTGGTTGGGGTTTTTTTCTCCTGGAAAGAGATATGAGGTAGAAGCTTCTAATTTTAACAGCTGTAGATTGAAAGTGTGCCTGTCCCTTGTCCCACTCATAGGAAAGGTGCTGATAATCTTGGTCTTCGTCTTTTCTGGAGAGAAAATGGGTAGAAGGTAGTATTTGGGATGAGGTAGGTTCAACTCTCTGCTTGGTAGGGAAGCCTAGCTGATGAGCAGAGGGAGAAACAAGAGCTGAGCACAGCTGAACTGGGTTTCCTTACATGCTTGCAAAAGTTCAACATACCAACACAGAAGGTAGGCCTGAGTGAGTAAAATGGTTAATCTCCGTCTATGGCATAAATCCACATAAAATTACTTTTTTAACTTCCAAGGTTAAAAACATTATGTGTCAATGTGTATTACATAGTAAATCCGGTTGACTTTTTATGCTCTACTGCTAGGTATGCTCTAGCTATTTTCACATTCAAGGTAATATCTGTTCTGTTGTCTTAGTACAGAATTAGGTATCTTGTGGTCCTTTTAAAATGTCACATCAGTTACTATCACAACTCAGGCTTCGTCATGTTGCTGTGGTTTGGCTTATTCAGTCCACTTCAATACATTCATTGCTCATACTTGTCGAGTTCTCAGGATTTCGCTAACATTTCACTCAAATTGTTAGTCTGAATTAGCCAGCTGCATCAAACATGGGGTCATATTCATCTCTGCTGTGACCCACAGAAAATGAATGGAATACCAAAGCTGAGCATGTGCCAGTATGATCAGAGTCTACTACTAAGAAAAGGTGGGGTTTTTTTAATTGTGAAAGAGGGTAGTTTGAACAGCTGCTGAAGTATCTCTGACTTCCCTATTGCAATTTTCTAAGCTTAAAATTAAACCTCAAACAAACCAATGCCCAGAGCTTCAAATCGCTCTCTCTCTTTTTTTAAACACAAAAATTACATATTCCCTTGTGGTTACTAACTCCTGAGATCATTTAATTTAATTCTTACATTTCTTATAACTTGTTTTCCTCTTCTATATAAAAATGATCAGTTCTTGGGTAAATTGCTCTAATTAAATTTTTTTTTCTTCTGTTTTACAACAGAGGGAGCTCTAAAGAAACTTATCTTTCCATAGAAAGAGTAAATAGACTGCATCTTCAAAAGTGCTTGAGAAAATAGCAATATCAAAGTGTGTGCCCCTTACGATGGGTGTACATGCGCACATTCATGTTTCAAAGTGAAGTCAGGCCAGCCTTGAGTTCTCTATCACAAGTGAGTTTTCATTGATTACTGAGTAAAGGCTAATCAGTAGCTTTGCCTTGCTTGATAGGAGTCACTCTGGAAAACTCATTTTATAGTACTTCTCCCCTGAGGATGCCTGGGGGCTCTGTTCCTGCTGCTGCTGTACCAGGGAGCTACATGGTCTTCGTTAAAGGAGATTTACAGCAGAGCATATCTGTCAGGATGGGTGTTTTCATATGAGTGAGTCCTGGACCTGCAGCTTTAATGGAAAGGTCAATTCACACTGACTGGTTAGAAATCACACCCTGTGAATTGGTAGTGACAAGTGGACTAGTTACAATAAACTGTGGGGACAACTATGCTGAGGTGTTCCTGTGTGGAAAAGCAGACCAGCGGGTGGTTACAGTGCTGGCTGGAACGTGGGATCACTACCGCTATGGCTTTGAATATCTTGTTTAGGCATCCTCTTCCGTGTGTACAAAATGTGTATTACAGGGGTACTGAGCGTGTAAGTGCTGTGTGTAGAGACTGGGTCTGGTTTTATCAAAACCATCTGTTGACAATATATACTTAATATATGGCAGGGACCTATGGATTTTTTTAACTGTATTTGTATATGCAGCACCTGGAAGCACAAGACCAAGTTCTTCCAAAAATCATGTTGATTTACATTTTTGGGAGGAAAAAAGCATAACATTTCTTAAAATAGTTGTTTTACTGTTACAATGCAAACATGTGTTTGGCTATGATATTAATGCTTTTTCCAATGGGTTTCTTTCCCCAAATGCACAGGGAAATAGATTTGAGAAAAATGACAAATACCATCCAGGCTTGCTACAGCATTAACTTCTAGAAGAAGTGGGGTGTTGTTTATGGACTCGGTATACCTTTGTTTTTGTGAGGTCATCTTTGCTGTATTCCTTGAAACAAGGCTTTTTATTAGCAATCACATATTCATTATCTTTCTGAGACTGTTTTACAAAAATGAAATTACACTTTTTCTAAAAAATAAAAAATTAAACATCCCCTGCTGCTTCCCCAGTTGACAAATACACTTTTAAGTATAACGTGCTGCAGCACTCTGTACATCCTGCTGACTTGTTCATACTAGAAATCTTTCTTAGAGTAAAATGGCAAATATAGACTATATACTAAATTTTGTTCTCGTAAGTTTTCACCATTGGGGTAGTGTGTACTTATTTTCTGGGTTTTTTTTTAGTCTGCCAGTTCTTGACACAGCAGACGTTGATGGTAGATGTTTGTCAGCTGGAAGGTGACATCAACATAAAGAATTTCAGATGTGACCAATTTAGCTTTCTATTTTTGGCCTGTGCAATTCTGTAGCATTTTAAATTACGGTCTGCTTTGTATATTGACTCATATGATTAAAGAATGCAAACTTCTATGCTGTTCAACTGAATTTGAGTTCTCCCCCCACAATGGTGATTGTAGAAGGCTTTTATTGTTCTTTTCAATTCAGGCTCTATGCAAGCAAGGTCAGGCTGCAGACATAACTGTATTAACAAGAACACTTGCTAGTAGAGATTGTTTTGCTTGTAAACTGATACAAGGTACGTTGATTGTATTTTTTTAGTCAGGATAAACTGCATGTATTCTTAGATATTTTGTCCATTGTATCTGTATGTGCAAACTGCAGAAATGGGTCTTGTTTTGGGAAGAGGTATCTCCTGAGTGCTTGCTTCGAAGTTTCGAGAGTGTGCTGTACTTGCACAGCAGCAGCTCCGGAGCTGTGTTGAACCTGACACCTCACAGGGCAGAAACAGCAGGAAGGCTTTCTCTTGTGATCCTTATCTGGCTAGCTGTAATTATAAAAGCTTAGTTTGAGAGAAAACTTGCATTACTACTGCTTGAAGTCTATTTAAATTGTCTTGGGTAATTCAGTACATTTTGTTCTTAAAATCTCGGTGGGCTCTTCAGTTCACATGCACATTCAAAAACCTCGAAATTTTTACTGAGGGGACATAGTTAAACAACATAAAATACGCATTCCAGGCAGGGCAATGACTGAGGCCAATGTGATCAATTTGGAAAAGAGCAAGCCCTGGCCCAGGTACGCTCATCCAGGCAGGAGGAGGAGGAGGAAACGTGAATCTGAGTTGTGGGTTCAGCGGACAAGGGCCAGCACAGCCTCTCATGCTGATCTCTTGTCCTCTGCACTGCTTGCAGGAAAGCTCTAACTGAAAGGTGTAGATGGGGGAATTGAAGACTCAATGGTTTATCCTGAGGAAAGGTTTAGCCAGGAGAGATTTTTGACTGTCAGCTAATAAGCTGTTCTGACTGTGACACATGACATCCATTACATATTTTAAATTCACTTCTTCATTGTGCTGAACTGACTTTCAGTTCAATAACACAAAGCTGTTAAGGAGGGAGCAGTGGTACAAAAGCTTTAATGAGAGGATAATTTGAAATAGGTCTACAGACATCTGTCTGACTATGCGAAACTGTTACATGTCCTGGAGCAGTGTACTCTCTATAGAGCCATTTGTATCGTTTATAGTAACCGTTCAGTTCTCATAGCCACAAGCCTATCAGCGGTCTTTCAAACAATACTTTTAAAAACACATAATAATAAATGCCATTGGCAAGGAATCTCTTCTTTTAACCTTTTAAACTATTTCTTTTCAAGACCACAACAATGTACAGTTTTGCAGAAATGTCAGGTTTGAACAAATTTCATGTTCTTTGCACAAAAGACCTCCTTCAATACTAGAAAATAGGAGCAGGCAGAAATCTCTTCCAAGTAGTGTGTTTCAAATTTCAGTTTGCGGCCAAGGGGAAATGGAGACACCAGGCCCATGCCTGTGCCCTCATTTTGGCTGGTTTGCATCACCTGAGCATTGCCGCACTCTCTGGCAGCTGTGCTCAGCCGGTGCCAGCCTGGGGGTTATGCTGGAGGAAACACATTCCTCTGCCGAGTTAGCCTGACCCAAGAATAAAACCTGGCTTCTTCTCCACGTTGCTTTTCTTCTAGTAGATGTTTGAAATATGGGCGCGCTTTTTGGAAAAGCCACATGTGTAACCACAGGCTTTCTCGGATACTGCAATGTATTTGTGGAGCATAGGCCCTTGCAAATAGCTGTTATACAGGAGGATACAGTTGTATTTTGCATACGTGAACTAGGGTGTTAGGTTTTGGGTTTTTTAAATCAGTCTGATATTAAGAAAATGCCTTTCATATTTAAATATTAATGCTGTCTTTATTTTTCAAATGTGAGTAGCTAATCTTATTTATATTTGCCCACAATACCCGTGAATATTAGTTGACCTAATTCTCGCTTTCACAAATTTGCCATTAACATCAGCATATACCTAACTTAAAGTGTATAGATAAGAATCCTTCAGTGCAATCCTTTCAGTTCAATTGATAAACTCACATTCATATTTGTTGCACCACCACACTTCTTTCAAGAAATCAGCAAGTGGGTATGCAATACAAATGCAAAAGCTGTACCGCTTGATAAATTTTCATGCTGAAAGTCTGTGCAATACAGAAAAAGGTTATTTGAGAAGCACAGTTGTAGTGATGATGGGAGCAGGAGAGAAGGATGAGAGGACTGTGCAACTATGGGCTTGCTTTTCTGCTCCAGGAGATGGATTTCAGGTGTTGAATGTAGCAGCAGGGTCTGCAACTTTTTCCTGATCCCTTGAGTGGAATCAAGGGCAGCTGTGTAACCTTGGATCAGGCTGGTGTGAAAAAAAGCTGTGAGAAGGCTAGTTAGGGGCTTTCTCCCTTTGTTCAGGAGTTGCATTTAAGCTTGGTTCCCTGCCTGAGCTACACTGTATATGTGCCTGTACCTGGCTGTGTGTCTGCCAACCCTGACCTTGCGTTGCCTTTGTGGCTTGACCTTGGACCTGCCTCATCACTGCAAACTTGTCTGGTGAGTGCAGGACTGTGGCTGACTCCAGTTAATGCCACTGGACCTGTTCTGCTTGCTTCAGAGACTATGGGACTGTGATGCTTGCTCGTGAGGTCCCTGCCTGCCTTACTTTGCCGCTGGCTCCCAGCTAGCCTCCCTGGGCAGAGGTCTTGCGGCTCCCAGGTTTTTGTTTGGGATTTGGGTTTTCTTTTTTTCTCTGTTGAGAATAAACTGGTGTCCTGTTGGTCTGAGCGTCCATGAGAATGGACAAGTTTGCTTGGGAGGATGGACTTGTGGAAATATGTGAAGAGGAATTATTCTGATGGAGTATTGATTTAATCATAAAAAAAATCAGTTGTACTGATCTGTGTTCATGGATGGTGCTTTTTGTGAAAATGGTAACTGTTGTGTGTTTTGGTGATTGTTAAAAAATAAAAAAGGTATGTAATTGATGATTACACTGTAAATTCTTCAGACAAGAGGCTGGATCTGTCTTATGATCTAAGAGGAGACTGTATCATTGATTGTCACTTATGTTGACTTAGTGTCTTGAAAATTCAGAGCTGAAAAAGGACAAATAGGAACTGGTAAATATTTCTACTGCAGGTTTGCTAACTGAGAAATTCTGTACTTAATAGGTTGCTTTCCATTATGCCTAGAGCACGTTATCCTCAGCTGTGCAAGTCAATGAGCTAATGCTGCCTGTGCCCACGGGAGGTCTTAACCAGGTTCATGTGTGCAAAGTATCTGATTTTAAAGAGTATAGTAAAATAGTAAGATGGTAATGAGAATTTGGTGTAAATTCAAAAATAATCTGTTAAATCTTGAGGAATAGCATAGTGCTTACTGTCCCCTAAATACAGCTCATGATTTGAGAGCAGGTAACTGATTCTTTCATAAGAAGCAATTCTGAAGTAAAAGGGTACTTGGATGGTAAAAAACCTCATGCTTTGGGTCAAAAATCTTCCTCTGCCATGGCTCAGGCTTACTGCTTATGGTAACTTCTTTGGCGGAATAGGACAGAGGAAGAAAAAACTCTCTGTTGTGTGCCACGCTGAAGCCTGGCAGAGCTGCTCTGTGCTCCTCTGTGCAGTGCTGCTTCTGAGCTGAGCTTTTCGCCATCCTCTCTGGAGGGCTGCCTGCAGCTGAGGAACCTGTGTGTTCTGCTCATCCACAGGGCAAGGTGTTCCAGTCAGTGTCTGAAGGAGGATATCTGAACCCAACAGCCACAGACCAGGGTGGAAGGTCCTAACCTCCTTTATTGGTTGAGCCTTACTTGAAACAAATGCTGCTCTTGCTCTCTGCTTGGTGTCACCCACCCCTAGCTGCCCCAGAGCTGCTCTTACCCATCTGACCTTCCCTGTTAGAGATCCATTCTCCAAGGCTGCTTCGGTGCTCTCTGCTGACTCCTCAGCTCTTTTTCTAGCAGCTCTGGGGGTTTGGGTCAGGGACTAAACTTCTGGAGGACTTTGAGAGCCTCTCAGGTGCCTCCGTGCCATGCTACTGGCTGTGGATGTTGTGCCAGCCCTGGTGCTGCCCTTGTCCTGTGCTGGGCTGTACCTTGCCTGCAGAAACCCTCTTGTTCTGTGGATGTAAAGTAGCTAGTGTGATGGAGACAGTTACAGGACCTAAGGAAATGACTACAGTATGCATAATAATTAGTAATAGATTCACTGTATTGGAGGCTACTCTTAATTTTCAGCTTTGACAGATCATTATTAAAGGACCAGACATGTTTTAGAAAGGGTGAGTGTAAACATTACTTCATCTCTTCGCTATGAGTACTTGGTGGAGCTCTGCTCCCCCTTTTTATTTTTCCTTTTTCCTTAAGAACAGAGGAATGTTTTCTCTTTGTGAATAGGTGTAAAGTACTAGCTTGTGCCAAGATGCCTGGTATTTGGCCTCCTCACATGCTTGCAGGACATGGGTTGCATGTAAAGCAGGAGAAGTGTAGAGAGTTGGGACAATGGATACTGGGGAGTAATTGAAAGATTAAAAAGAAATCTCAGACGTTGCAAGGAGACAAAGATTATAATGAAAATAAAGGGAAGGTATAAGGGCAAAACTTTGTAGGGCAAAAGAAGCGTTGCTTTTTTTTCCAGGGACAAACACAGCCATGCAGCTTTTCTTTGGTTTTTGGCAGTACGTGCTTTTAGTATAACAAGAGCATTGCGGTGGAGTTTGGTAAGAACTTAGGTAAAAAAAAAAAATCTATAGTGGTATTGTAGCCTGACTCTTCCTGTCCTTTTCATCCCTTTCTTCCCCTTGTTTAATTCTCTACAGACAGAGCAATGGAGGAAAAAGAGTTAATAGCACCTAAATGGTTTTCATCCCTCTGTATGAGCCTCCTAATTTGAATTATTATTTTAAATCCATAGAACTGCGTTTTTTTAAATAGCTTAGACTTGAGGCCAGTTTGAAACTTAATGTTAAGCAAGTGAACAAAATCTCATCTGTTTTGCAGCTTAATTCAATAAATAGGTGTTCTAGTTTGCCTGCTGCCCTGTGACGTACTGTGTCCCTTGATCAGGCTGAACAACCACTGCCTGGCAAGTTTTTAAGTTAGCCAGAGCTCATGCATTACATCCTCCTGGGACAGAAGTGGGAGGCAGGAGTATGTCAGTGCCTCCCTCGCTGTGGATCAGAGTAGTTGGAGCCTTTCTCTGGACTAACTTGACTCCACCCCCTTGATTCATTTGGTGGAAAGGTGCCTGGTTGCCTAAGGAGTCAGAAGGAACTGCAGCTGATAATAGCCCCACTGGTTCTTCATTTACTGCAGAAAATACTGTGGTTTTAATTGCATCATTGCACAGAGTCACGCAGGCTAAGGCTGGACCTTTGTCTCTGAAGTAGAACAAAATGATCTGTTCTGTGTTAAATGGCTATTCTGAAGGATGGGAGTAACGTATGGCCTTAACATGGTCTGCTAATGATGCAGAGTGGGGAAGGCCAACTTGGTAGCTTAAAAGCTTTCAAAACTAATCAGAAATTGAAAAATAATTTAAGATGGGGAAATATCAATGCACAGGACAAGTATTCTCACTGATGTTAAGGGACATTTGTCCATCTCTGACACTACAAATTTACTTTGAAGATGAAGTTTAGCTAACTTGCCAATTCCTAGATAGAAAAACATTTTCGGAAATCTTGATTTCCATAATAATTTCTTAATAGAATTCCCCCCGCACAAATGAGCTTGTATACATTAGCAAAACTTTCCAGGAAAACAATCTTTTGGTTCAGAAGAATATAACTTGAGAAACACTAATTATTGTTCAAAATACCTCCACTTTTAAAGGTCTCTTTCTTGTTATTGAACGTACTTTTACACCACCACTTAGAAAGAATGCATAGCAATATGTCATATAGAACAGGTCAACTGGAACAGGTTGCCCAGAGAAGCTGTGGATGCCCCATCCCTGGCAGTGTCCAAGGCCAGGCTGGATGGGGCTTTGAGCAACCTGCTCTAGTGGAAGGTGTCCCTGCCCATGGCAGGGGGGGCTGGAACTAGGTGATCCTTAAGGTCCCTTCCAACCCAAACCATTCTAAGATTCTATCCTAATGCGAAAAACGTCACAACTATTTTAAATAAAAATTAGTACAAAAGTAAGCAAACCAAAATTATTTCCAAGTATATCTGAACAAGAGATAATGTTTACTTTTTTAATAGAAATTATTAAACTTCTAAAACCTCATGAGTATTTCACAAAATAACAATATACCTCGCCTCTGTACCTAAAAAAATAGTAATAATTATTTAAACCACCATAATGTAATACATGCTGTGCTGTACCAGTGACACTTTCTGTTACATGAAAAACCTAATGCAACACTGAAATGCCAAATTTTCATCCAGAACATCCCATTCATAGGAACCTTGAAAATACTTTTTGTTCCCTACTGCAAACAACTATCAAGATTTTCTTTAAAAAACAGAAACTCCGATTTATGTAGCTGCATTAATAACCACAATAAAGATGTTTTTACAAGAATTGTAAGGAGGCTTAGAGAGGGCTCCAGGGAGACCTTACTGCAGTTTTTCAACACTTAGAGAGGGCTTATAAGAACGACTGGGGACAGACTTTTTAGTAGGGCCTGTAGCGATAGGACAAGGGGTAATGACTTTAAATTAAAAGAGGGTAGATTCACAGTAGATATAAGGAAGAAATTTTTTGTGATGCAGGTGGTGGAACAGGTTGCCCAGAGGGGTGATAGATGCCCCTGGAAATGTTCAAGGTCAGTTTGGATAAGGCTCTGAGCAACCTGATCTAATTGAATAGATCCCTACTCATTGCAGGGAGGGCAGTTCAGGTGACCTTTAAAGGTCCCTTCTAAACCAAGCTATTCTATGATTCTAAGAATTATTTTTGGAAACTGAGATGAGTTTTCCAAAACATCTACAACCCTTATTTTGGATTTGTCTTTCATATATGAATATTTGGTTGACTGAGGAATCAGCTTTTTTAGGTAGAAAGTGAGGACTCCCTGGTGTCCAGGTGTCAGTGAGATATGGAGTTTTTTGTGGTTCTTTTTTTGTTTTTTAAATAAGCAGTCACTAATGGGGTGCAGACCAGGATACATAATCAAGCTGATGAAGATTTATTAGGTTGCCGCTGTTTCCTGCTCATTTCATTAAGCCTGCTGGGTGCTGAGCACATGCTCTAAGTCACCTGAGGTAGGGGCTGAGCCCTTCCTCTTTCTTGGTATTTGAGCAATATTCCCCCCTGCCCAAGAACAGCAAGGTGCACAAGGAGGGGAACAAGGAATCTTCAGGAAGTGTTTTGCCAAGGTGGTGCAGTTCAGAGCAGCTGCCTGCAGCCTGGCGTGTGCTGATGCGCCACCTTTGTCCTAACTGTCCAGGGAAGCACCTGTGTGCACCAGCCCAGTGACATTGACATCTGTTGGTGGGAAAATCCTAGAAACCATTTTTTCAGAGATCAAATGGAAGACTATGCAGAAAAGCCCAGCTTGATTACAGCAGGCTGACATGGTGTCAGGAAGTGGAGGTCATGGCTTGCTGCCTTGTTGGAATTCTTTGAAGATATTGCTGCTCAGGAGATATGAGGGACCAAGCTATAAAGACAACACCTAATGCTTGCCAAAGTGGATCTGAAAATGATGATGTGCTTAATCTGTGTTTCAAGATTCTGCTTTTTAATGCCTTTTTATAAAGCTATATGTGCTACTATGCATTTACAAAGTTCAGCCAAAGCCAGTGTTGTAAGCATCATTGATGAGGTCTTATAAAAATGACTTAAATGGTGTGCCGTGAGTGAGCTTTGCCAGACTAATAGTGACAAATACTGCCAGGCCTGATCAACAGAGTATGAAGATGCAACAGGATATGATAATCTGAAAACATCACGCAGCAGAACTCATTTAAATTCCTTTTTGTATTTGCATTGACAATACAGAAGTTCAGGGACAAGAATGATTAAAATACTGCTTGGCAGAATGGATGGTCCAGATTTGTATGTCTGAATAAACAGATCAGCTTCAGCTTCTTTTCTGAAAGACTTGGAACTGGAGAAGCTGTAACCTCTGTAATACCATTCCTTCCTCTATGTGGAGTTCTTCAGCAGTTGCTCCATGGGACTTCACGTTCTACAAATGGAAAGGGGGTCAGATCACAAGGGCAACATCTCTGTGCCAAAACTGACCCTCAGCTGTGTATTGCTGTCCTTGTTAGTCATGCAGACATGGGTAATGTTACCTGGTAGATCAAGGTGATTCTTTTTCATATCATATTCCACACTTGATGTCACTGAATGCTGAAGGACAGTCTAGTGAGTCCAGGATGAGGATGTAGTATCGCCCTTCTACCTTCCAGAAGCTGTATTTCTAATTCCTCAGCTTCAAGCAGCTAGAGAATCTGGCCCAAGTTTCAGTGCCTGGTGCACAGCAGGTCCTTAGTCATTTACAAGGGAAAGAGGAAATGTGACCCTCAGTAGTGATGGGACAGATGTATGCTAATTCTGGCATCTTTGCGAGTATGGTATTTATTTTAAGATTGTGCAGTTTTAGTTGGATGGTGAATTTGGGGAATAACAGCATGTAGAACAACTTGTGGCCTTAAGATGTCATTGTGCCTGTGCTGGCATGATGTATGAGAAGCCACCTGAGGGTATAGGACCTCCAAGGGCTCTCGGGGTAGCAGTGGGGACTTCTTGGCAGCTGGACAGAACAAATTGTGTGTTTTCTCCAGAGAAAATGTGGAAGACTAGGCTCTGATGATATGGCAGGGGTGGGGGGAGGGAATGCAGGCTCCATGTGAAATATGGAGTAATATCAAAGCTGTGGGGTTATGTATGGCATTCATTTCAGTTGCTGGCAAGCTGAATGTGGGTGAGCAAATGCGTAGTTCAACCTCTGTGTTTAGGAAGTAATATAAAGGCTGTGTCAAATTTGAAAGCTAAAACTGTAGATAGGAAGGACAGAATTAGTTTGGGCCAACTCCCTGTGCTTATGCATTCTTTTTAGCACATAATCTGCCAATTCATGATATAAAACTAGACACCTCTTTACAACTGTGAGTTTGATAAGGTTTAGCACAGGTGATGGTTTGGTGGTTGGTTGGTTTTTTTTAGACTTCCATGGCATTATTAAGTTTTTTCCTGAAGAACTCATGCCAGAAACAGAGTTTATGCCATTGCTTTATCAGTCCCCTCACAACTTCTGAATTTTAGGCCAACTTCTAACCAAATTTGGTGGTTGTAAGTGATATGAAAATAGTTGGGGAGAAAAGGAACTTTGACTTTTTCTGAGGGAAAAACTGTATTCATTAGAGAATCCTCTGAGGACTTCAATCTTGAGACAAAATCTATGATAAATATTACTTTATTTTGCTGCTCAAAGAAGTATTTGTCTTAACATCTTAACAAGATCTTTAAAAAGTTACATTTAAAAATAATTGTCTCTCTAGTTTTGAGGCTATTAGTCCCTTGTGCTACAAATGTTTATGTGCAAGACTAGTCTTGGCAGATCATTAGGCTCATTAATTTCTTCAAAGTTATTACCCATTAAGCTTGTACATAATTTCTTGCAGTATCAGGCCTTTGCTGAAACTAAATAAATGCTGGAAAGAGCTCTTTACTGTGGCTGGAATGAAATGTCTTCAGTGATGGTGTATCGGCCCTCCAGGATTTTTTAATTATTTATTTTTTTAAACAGAAAAGGAAAATTTGTAACATTCAGCTTGCTCATGATACAGACAACTGAGTGGATATCCTATGTAAGTAGACTTACTGGCCCTCTGCTCCAGCATAATATAGCTGGGAAAAACAAAACTCTGGAAAAATTAGATAAAGAAATCACGTTTTATGAATTGTAGTCGTTGGAAAATGCCTGCAAAGTGCAATTCTGTTTACATAGTTTAAAAAAAAAAAAAATGATGACTGTTCTAAGGCTATTTACACAAGGGAACGGGAGCCGAATCAAATGTTTACAAGAAAAAAAAAAAAAAAAAAAGCAACACAGTTGCTCTTGATTATTTAAAAAGTATGAAAAAATACCCTACTGATGTCAGACTGGCACTGTTTTTTTGAGATTTAAAATTAGCATTGAACAGTCTGTTCTGGGAGCTCGTGGTTTTAGTACTTTTTGGTTTTTTTTTCCCCCCACCACAGTCCGCACTGGATTGACTAGTGTTTCTCTCCTTGCTTCAAGTACTGTAGCTGTTCAGTCAGGAATGTAAAACTAAAATGAACAACAGGGAGGAGGAATTATTAGAATTGTTTACAAATTTATATTTGCATGAGGGAGTGGAGATGTTGACAGTTATACTTTAAGAATCAAGCTACTGCAGCTGGATAAACATTTATAGGATATCTCAAGGCCTCCCTCTCTCCCCACCCCCATGGCAGAGAATGAACCAAATGCAAGTCCAAGCTAATCTGAAAAATAATAGAATGGCTTTCAACAAAACCTATTTATCTATGAGGTCAAAAAGCCTCAGCCTAGTTACACTCCTAGATAGGCTCTTCTTGACAACATCGTCATACTATCTAGGAGGCCAGGAGTTGTAGTGTTACAGACCACCCAGAATTATTGCTCCCACAAGGCAATGATAATGGTGGTATGATTTCACTGCCTACAGACTTCAACTAACCTTTTAATAGCTTGAGTAGCCATGGGAAACATACTGCATTGTTGTGTTTTATGGATCACTTTTCCTGGATGCTTTTTAGTCATCAGTAAAAACCATGTTGGTTGATTGAAAAAGTAAAGAAAAATTGTAAGAAAAGAGATGAAAGGAAGAAACAAGTTGGTATCAGGATGCAGAGCCTTAACCAAAGCTATCTGTGATTAATAAATAGGTTTTATCTTCTTGGATTTCATTATTACACCAGAATTCTGTCAAACTCCTTTATAGAAGTAGAATATCTGATGTTTCTTATGGTAAAAAGATAATAGTCTGTGCTCTGGAATGAAAATGTGAATGAATCCCAAATGCAAAGGGCTCTCAGTTTTCTGAATCTGTAGACAAAACTTCTGGGGCCTTTGGGTGCATCAGCAATGTAAGTCTGAGTACAGCCTACAGGAAATAACCACTTGTGAAAGCTTTACTGACCTTGTGTTGAGAAAAGATTGTAGAAATAACTTCCTATAAATCCATTCCAATTGCTGAATGATCTTCAAGTTGATGGACAGTCCCATATGTAGGTCTGATTTAAAACAAAACAAACAAAAAACAACAACAAAATCAGAAACAACCCTGAGAATGCTTTTGCAGAGGTTGGGTTTCTGTTCTTGCTTCCTCTCAAGTGAAAAGAAATTGTGCCATTGGTTTGAATGGGAGCAGTTTTGGCTTAAGAAATGAGCAGCTTTCATGGGGCTAATGTGCACGTGGAGATCTGTAGAAGTGCTTATTTATGTACTCAAGTACCCATTTGCATAAGGAAGTATATTTGGGTCCAGCTGTTCATAAACACTGCAAGGTGCATGTAAGTCTCTGTTTCTTCATTACTGTTTGAAGTAGTCTGCTACCATCCAACTACAGCTAAAAAGTAGTGTGATCTCTTTTGTCTTTGTCTTCTTACCATCCAAGCTCCCCCACCCCCCAAATCCAACAAGATAACTATGAATTATGGAAACTGTCGTGCTGCTTCCCTGACAGATCTTCAATATCTACAAATAGCTTGCAGATAATGTTATCTTTTTCTTTTTGTTACAGTCCTGCAGACATGAGTAATGTTACCTGGTAGGTTGAGATGAATCTTTTTATATCGTGTTCTACAGTGGATAATTAATAGCAAAGACTTTAATCAATGTCCATTCCCTTTTTGTGCTTTGTTGTGTTCGGTGTTTTTTTAAAATGGTTATGGTTGATGTTTGGCAGGTTTTTTCAGTGCATTAGGATGTAGTAACTAATGTCTGTACATTTGTGGTGTGTTTTCAGTGAGCTTTTTTTTTGTTTCATTGGACACATGTTCAATTCTGAATGCTGGAGTCGCATCTAGTATCAAATGGGAATGGTGCCATCACTGTCTTCCCAAGAAGCTCCCAATTTTGTGACTGCAATTCTACTCTTTGAGCTGTAATTTAGCATAAGCACAAGTATTAGCAAAAATACCAGATTAAACTGAATTCCTGTTAGGCTCCAATAGGTTCTCCATGGCCACACTTGGTGTTGTGATCTCTAGTGTATGAGCACTTGCTTGAAAATCTGCTTTCCAGTAATTATTAGCTCTGATGTCTGGAAAAGCACATGTGGAGGAGGAGGCAGAAAGTGCTCTGATGTTTGCCTCCAAGCTCCTTCAAGTAACTTTGAACCCAAGAACTCTTCTCAGAATTCAAAACCCTTCATCACCTTCAGTGGTTATAGAAGTGAATATCGGATATCACACACTTTGATTTGAACTGACCTCTTGGAGATAGAGATAAATGTTAGCTGTACATTGTCAGTAATGCTTCTATATGGCCAGAAATGGGTTTTATCAGGATACTGTAAGCTAAAGCTGTCTTTCCACAGTCAGTGTGATCTACTTAGAACGCTACAGCTCTTCTTGTTTATCATCTTGTTATATGTAAACCTTGTCATGGAAACAGATGTTTGTCATTTTCTTTTTTCACTATATCATACTAGTCATAGAATTCTTTGGGGTTTTTTTCCTGTTTGTTTTGTAAACCACAAAGAAATGTCCCACTCCTGTTCTTGTTGTTGTTAATTCCATGTGCAGCATGCCAGGAGAATGAGGTGTTGCAGAAACATCTCTTCCCATCTGGGTAGATGCATTTTCACAGCCAGAAAAGTGTGGGCTTTGATGTGCTATTCTCAGCAGCCTGAGTCATGTAGCCCAGGAACAGGGCTCCTCTGCTCCATTGATATGGCAGCATGTGGGCCCCATAACGTCTATAAAAATTGGAATAAACTTGTGGTGCTTCTCCAGAGGTGGGTGGTTTGGGCTGTGATGCACTTCTTGGTCTCATCTTGAGAGAGAGCTCTGAAGCCTTTCCCTGTTTCATTTTCTGAAGAGGGTCGTTTGTTGAAAAAAGCCCCAGTTACTTGGTCTTGTTTGAAAACTGACCCAAGTGCTTTCCTTTGAGATAGGGCAGGCTGTGATACTATGCCTTCGATACCCAGAGTGATGTGATCCCCCAGTATCAGACAGAGCATCATATCCAGTTTCTTTTCCTTTTCACCTTCCCTCATCTCATCCAAATTCTGGGCAAACCATCCTGCTCTGCTCACTTTGGCACAGCCACTGGCTGGAGGCACCTGAAACATCACCTGTTTCCTATGAAGTCTTACACCTACCTTTGCTGCCCTTCACAATACAGCTGAATCTCCCTGTGCAATTTGGGAATATCCAGTACAACTGAACGCAGCAATATGTGACTTATTCCTTTGTGTGTTGTGTTGTCTATTTTGATGTGTTACTTGGAAAACCTTAAGAAGTATGTATGTTTTCCAGCTACCTGTGGTATTATTCTGGATGTGGGTATTCTCTTCCAAGGGGAGACTGAGCTGCCTGTACCTCAAAGCAATGAAAAAATGTAACTGTCTGAGGTCTCCTAGGAATTTGAGTGCAGTTCTTGCTTAGAGAGTGCAGTGGTAACATTGCATGTCCTGAGATCTGAAACAAAGCCCTTTAAAAGCTGTACTAGAAAGGCTAGTAAAAATACTCTAAGACATGAAAGGATTTAAATAATTAGTGGGAATTTTTTTCCCCCATTTTGTTTTCTCTGGATCAGCCTAGTTTTTATCACCTTTCCCCCCCTAATTTTAGAATGGGGCAAAACTAGTAGAAATGGCAGTTGTTCCAAAGGAAATCTCGTTTTTGAACTTGTGAAAAGGTATTTATGTGTGATCCCAGGGAAGTCTTTGATAAATTCAGTCAACTTTTTTTTTTTTTGAAAGATGACTGTATTCTCATTGCACTGGCTGAGGAATATATATCATGTTTTTGAGGATTCCCTAATGCTTTGCTAAAAGCTCTGAGTATGTTTTTTGCTTAGGAGTTGCTCAGGTGGATTTTTGTAGTTAAAGCGCATTACTGGGAGAAGAATCCAGTGTTGTGCCCTGAATGTCAGCAAGGAAGCAGCAGCTCCTTTCCCCCTTGCATATGAAGGTTCCCACCCCTGGAACAGCAGCTTATTTGTCTCACACCTTGATGTCATACAAACACAATGTATTTAGGTGGATTTTGGCTGGGTTGGTTGGTGGGTGGGTTGGTTGGTTGGTTTTTGTTTTGTTTTTTCTAATGGGGATGATAGAGCCCTTCAGTACAATTACCTGCTCCTGCTGTTGATTTCTCATTTATCAAAATAGTCTCTGACCAGTAGCCTACCCTTACCTTGGAGGTGAATCTCACCTCCAAGAGGTCTGTGGCAACAGGAGTCAATGAGCTTTAAGGGACAGAGCAGCTTTCTCTGTGTAATCATTGCAAATAATGCAATGCCAGGCAAGAAACACGCTGATGCATGAAAATATATGACATTGTAGTATAAGCATGTTGTGTCCTCTTCTTTTTGTGAAGCATCAGTATGTCCCCAAGGAAGGGAATGTGCTGCACTGCTTCGGCTATTCCGGGATAAAGAAGTCCTAACCATAGGTTCATAGAAACTAACTTGGGCAGTGGATATGGCACATCCACCAGACACTTAAACATAGAGAGTGGTCTCTTTTAATGTTCTGGAAGTTAAGTTTTGATTTAAACGAGATCTTGGAAATTAAAGTCAATGTGAGATTGACTTTAGATCTGTGCTTGCATCTCTTATAGTTACAAGATAAATAACAGATTTCTGAAGCTAAAAATAGCTCTCTTTTCCAAGGCGAAACCTGGTTTTCAGAGGGAAAAGTGCTAAAATAGTTCATAGGAGTAGATGTATCTTTTTCTTCTCTTTTACAGAAATAAGTCCTTCGTACAGTTACAGTTGCACAGTGGTTTAATTTAAGGTCAGATGAAAGGGTCCAAATTATTTGCAATGAAATATTCTGCTAGGAAACAGCTTTCAAAATTTCATATAATGATGGAAAATAATCTCTCTTGCCAAAACTTTCCCTACATGTTTAACAGGATTTTAGCTTAAAATGTCTATTTCCTATTTAATAGCAGAACAGCTGTATTTTGAATGCAAGGTGATTTCATGTTTTGCTGTTTGGAAAACTTGTACTCAAACACTCCTGTAGTAAATATAACCATTTCTTATGTTTCTCTGTTTGCCAAATGTAATATTGTTTCATTACTAATGTTTGTATTTTGGTGACTTCTGTGTTTTGGCTCAGTCATATCAATACCTAAGAAATGGCCAGGTAGATGTGAAATTTGCATAAAATACTTTTAAAGTGTCACCTGGTTTTGATGCAAGATGATAATATAATCTTAAGAAGCATATTTTAAGAAAATATGGAGGGGTTATATTTACCAGGGTTTTTTAAAACACAGTATACTTGCTTTTATGAATAAAAGTATTAATTGTACTAAACCTATGGTGGGTCTGTGTTAGGCAGGATTCCTTGTGCAAGGAGTACACCCAGTGCAGTGATCCAAATGTTACTGCTAGTTCCTTTTGAGATCCACGGTGAAAGGCTCTTCCTAACCTTAAAAATAAGACTTTTGCCCCAGTTTTACTTGTGCATGTGGATTTTATCTAGAGATTCTCCATAATCAGCAATGCAGAAATTTGCTAGTCACCTGATTATAAATACTTAGCTTTTGCATCCAAGACAATAGCTTTTCACACGGGACAATTCAAAGTGATGTGACCACAGGGAGTAAGGAGAGAAGATAAATGCTAAGATTAGAGATTGTCAGAGTATCTTGGGCTGAACAAAAAGTATTCAAAATGTATCACTTTACTGGAACATCTCTGGGACAAGTGAGAACAAGGGAGGAAACACTGGGAGAAGAAAGATTGCTTGCACTTGGGACGTGAGAAAACAAGTACCTGCAATGTCTGAGACAAAGCAGTTTTTCACTCGAGGTCATTGGAGTCTGGCAAGATGGGTCTTGAACGTGGGGATCCCACATCCCAGTGAAGTGCCCCTTTTGTGTGTTTTGATGGCCATTCCTGTATGTTCAGAGGAATTGTGCCAAAATATCCATGTGGGACTTCTGTTCCTTGTGCTGTGTGGTATTAGGGGAAAAGAAAAAAGGAGTACAAGATACAGATAGTTGCCATAGAAAAGGCTCGTCCTTCATCTGTTATGATTAGGGTTGAGTCACACTACTCATTAGATTTGGAGTTGGCTATATTCTTTGAGTGTGATTTCTGTGGGAGTTAACAGTGCTCAGCTGCTAACTGGGAGCTTCTGGTTGGAGTCATCCTGGTCATCCCTTTCTCTGTATAAGTGTTTTTCTCTCCTGCAAGCCTTCTCTTTCTTCCAGTCTCCTCCACTGGAAACATCATGGAAGAGATTTTGTTCTGCTTTGCTGTCAGTTTTGGGAAATAAGTGAGATTAGGATTGCTGAACAGACTGATTTCCAAAAGACTGAACCTGAAGCTATGAAAAGGGCAAGAATTAATACAAGAAAAACAGTAAGGAAAATAGATATGAAATAATAGCAACAAATTTTGTACTGCAGAGAACTGTGGTTTGTCTCAACTATGCCTTGCCAGACTTGGTCAGCTGTCCTTAATTGAGGTAGAAAGTCGAGTGGGATGATAACAAGAATCTACCAATGACTAACCATAACTAAAACTGTCCCAGATAAGCAGCTGAGAAGTGCTTGCCCCAGGCATTCTTTTATTTGCTTTTTTTCTTTCCTTTGGTTCACTGAGATGAATGATTTGTAACGCTCTTAAATTGTACTTCCCTTGGAAGTTAGAGTACATGCACATGGTACCCAGCCAGTTTTCAGGTCTTGATTAAGGTTTTAAATGAGGCAACATTATTTTTTGCTGGTGTTGAAGAGCCAGCTTACAGGTTATGGCGTCATTTGACTTTAGTGAGGCATCACTCTCTGAACCCTAACGTTTAGGAAAGGAGCAGCAGGAACATGCTGGTGTCTAAGGCCAGCAGTCCTGTGTAAACCCAGATCAAGGCTTTGTCATGTACAGAAACTTGGGAGTCTCGCCTCCAACACTTGCTGATAATGTTCTAACTTCATTGATTTATACCAGAAATCCTTCCTCCTTAAGTATCAGCTGTGTGATTCTCACACATGGAATGTCAGAGTCTTTGCTGGTGGGGAAGATCTTTACCTTGGTCAATCTTCACACAAAGTTTTCTTGCTGAAGTACAGTCCTTGTGTCAACTTGATTGGCTCTCTTCTTTTAACCTCATCTATGATCTTGAGGAGGAAAGAAATGTCCAGTGTAAAACATTCCCTCTGTTACCTTGCAAGCATGGCAAGTATAGCCCTTGCATTTGAATTCTGTAAGGAAATGTCACTTTTGTTGTAGTTCAGGTCATTCAGAAACAATCCTTTAGTGATGTTTACTAAGTAGAAGTTCTTTGTTAGAGTTGGACTTACATAAGTACTAAATATTTTATGTTTACACATTCACAGATTTTCTGGGTTGGTTTCCACCCCACCCACCCCCTCCATCTCCACAGACATCTGTTGCTAAATCTTTCTCTGGTGTCCATCACCACTGAGTCAAACCAGCTTACAGACATCAACAAATTATTTCTTGTGATACCACTGGGAGATAGATACTGCTATTTCAGCTCTGTGGATGGGTTACTGAGGATTAAGCAAATTGCTCAAAGACAGACCGTGAGAAAAGGCAGGAGCAGAAGTGTTAAGTATTGGCCTTGCACCCACTCTTCAGGCAGCACTGCACAAATGAGCTATCCATTCAGCTACAGGAACCCGCTCTTGTGTATAACACTGTCTCCCTTCAAAACTTTAAACTATGTCAGCAGGCTAGACATCCATGGTATCCACAAAAAAACTTGGAAATAAATGTGTCACTGCGCTTTGAGTCCTACTAGTGTTGGAAATCTCAACTTTGGAAACTTCTTCTGCATAGAACTAGAGAGAGGCTCAAGTTTCAAAATGTGGTTCTTGGCGCTTTTTTGTCATTTTGTTGACTCTTCAGCTCTGAGGTTTGGTGTCGGCTTGTATGTAGCCACAATAAGATTGTAGAGAAGCCTTTTTAGTATGTGTGCAGGCCTTGGCAAAATGTCCTGCAACATTATGTGAGGTTTTTCCCCAAGAGAAAGAGCTGTTATTACTCTTCACATAGTACTTAGCTTCATTCCTAAGAACTGCTATTATTTAATCTGTTTAATTTCTTTCAGAATATAAATTTTATGTGCTTAATTGTGGAGCTGCAGTGCTTTTTGGGTTCTGTGTATAAATATTGTTCATACGTTCTCTTTGCCAGTGTAACTATGTGATCATGGTCGTAGGCTGTTCACCTAATCAGATTCTTACGATGAACGCTAGCATAATTGCAAATGATGCTGTATCAGAGAGAGTCAGTACTGTGCTGATAACAGCACTAAGTTACCTGTGGTTTGCTTTGTTTATGAGAGGTATGCGTTTAATGTTACCTGGATAAGTCTATAGACACAGCAGCTTTATTGCTGCCTGGATTCCAGCAAGTCTTTTTACAGTGGGAAATACAAAGGCTTAGCTTCTGCAAGAAGCTATTCATCTAGTTGAAATTAGCAGCTTTGCTTCGGCTCAAAAATTACTTACCCACTTCCAAATAGTTGCCCAAGTGATGCTTTGATCCATGAATGGGATATTTATGACTTGATTCTTCTCTTTTAGCCTTTTTTTTTTTTTTTTTTTTTTAAACTTCATAAAACCATCTGCACTAGTTTCCGTTTCTAAAGTGAGACATCAGAAAGTCAAGCATGCAGAAACATAGAAACTGCTATGGGGGGCGGGGGTATATATTTGGAAACTACTGATTGTTTCTTTCCATTTTGTTTCCAGGTTTTTGCACTCAGTCGCAGGGTATTGAGTTATCTTGTGATAGGGCCACACCAATGATTACTGCACAGTAAACCACAATATCCACATACAGTCTGTACCTGCACCCTTAGAGACAACCAGGTGGGAGATGTGGGAGACTTTGTTTTCTCAGGATATAACCAGAGAGTTCCACTGCATTACCAGAAATGTCTCATTTCCAAAAAGCCACAGTAGAGAACATAACCTTTTGCTGTGTTTGCAATATTATCATATTGCTGTCCTACAAGCAAAGCAAGAAAACAGTAAATGCATAGT
This sequence comes from Ibycter americanus, assembly GCA_035590275.1. Classification (NCBI taxonomy): domain Eukaryota; kingdom Metazoa; phylum Chordata; class Aves; order Falconiformes; family Falconidae; genus Ibycter; species Ibycter americanus. The sequence goes on from JAVJGI010000036.1 coordinate 12,416,467, forward strand.
TCAGGTCAGCAAAGGTTTGCATATGGATAGAGAGGCTCTTGTGGGTGGAAACAAGGTTAGTCATTACTGACCTTGCTGATGAGGCCAGCTGTGGTTCTCGCTGGTTATCTACAGGAGGGACAACACGGAAATATCCAAAGGGAAGAGAAGGACTGGGACTGGGGCCTGTAAATGTGCAGATGATAACTGTCAGCAAGGAGCTTCAGGAAAAGTCAGGTGTGCAGGCAGCAGTGGTGCTGGCTGATCTGGCTGTCAGTGTGTGGCATCAGTGTAGCATGTTGCTGCCACAAGCATGGTTACAGGGCTGCGCTGCACCTGAGGACTGTCGGATGTGCTAGGAGAGGTGCAAGCAAGCTTCTTCCACATCAGGCATCCGTCACAGGTTATCTTGGTCCATCTGTCTTGCAGAAATGTGTCTACGGCTAGCACAAGGCTGTTTGATTTGCCTCAAGTGTGCATGGCGAGTGGTAATGAACAAAATATCTAGATAACAAAGTAGGCAGGCACCTGAGTATGAATTCTTGAAGCTCTTAAAACTTCATCTGGAGTCTAACTTGGTAACTGAAATCTTTTTACATGCAACTGACTTCTTAAGCCTGCAGTCAGTATTCTCATGGGTTACATTTTCAAGTATTTATGCTGTAGCTATATAGACCACTATGTATACATTTGAATTCCTTTTCCCTCCCTTGTATCATTTCAGTGCTTGAGGCTACAACAAACAATGAATGTGGAGAGGGGAGTGTTTCTTAGGCTCTATTTATTTATTTTTTATTTACTATTCCTCAGGAGCCCTGTGAAGCATTCACAGCCATGAAGAGACTTTGTCAATAATTTGGGGGAGGGGGAGATGGGACAGGCCTTCTGATCTATTTTAGTCCTCCATGATGGCAAAAAATACCCTCAAAACTGCAAAAGTAATCTGGAGGTAGGAGGTTTACTATTTCCCTCTTACATGCCACCGCTACTGCTCTGGAGACTTTTAAAAGTCCAGAGCAGCACGGAAAGGTAGATGTGACATTGTGCAGGGAGTTGCGGATGGTAAGCTCTCACAGGCCCATGAAAGTAAACTTTCTGGGGGCAGCTGTTCTGTGTCACTGCTGTCACATTGTTGTTTTAACTGGAGGCAGCAGTAATGGGAGGGAGATGGTGCTGCACAGAGCTGCTCGCTGCCGGTTGTACGGGGAGCTTCACCCTTGTTCAGTGAATAAGGAGAATTTGACAAATACAAAGGGAGTCACAATCAAAGTATTAATGCATTAATTTGGGACTCTGATTGTTTCACATTACTGTACTCTACTGTGGGACTGTCTTTTAGATCTAATGAGTTATACATGGCAAATGCCAAGCCTCCTGAGTGCTTTTTCTGAACACCATTACCTTTCCAGCCTCTCTACTGTTGAGAGGATGACTGTCAGGCTTTGGTGCTTGGAAATGGTGGTTGTTCTGGTTGCTTATGGCATGACTCATAGGCTTAAAGTTACGCTGATACATTAGGACTTTACCTGATACCTTTTTTTGGAGAAAGAGAATTTTGGGGGAAACCCAAAATACTCGCACCTGGTTCACTGTTGCTGTCTTTCAGTGATAAGGTGCCATTTAAGATAACATGTTTCTCTTTCATGGATATTGTACACAAGCAAAGAACAAGAAAACATACAGATATTCTTAATAGTAAATTTGGCTGAAGAGTAACAGGTTTAGTGGAAAAACTTTTCTTCCTTCAGAACATGAAAATGGGGTTGCTGTGATGCTACACTCATGCTAAAGGGCTTTGCTGGCATTACATATAGAAACAAAGATTTGAGACAAGTTTTACTCTCTGGGTTAGCATTGCTGTCTCTTATTTTTCAGTACATTGTGTAGAGTAAATCATAGACTGTCTGACTTCTTATTACAAGTGGAAAGCAGAGTTGTAGGAACTTTCTTGGGTTTGGCCAAAAGGAGCATTTGTCTTTAAAGTTCAGCATTAAAAATGACACTTCAGTGAATCTTTTCATTTCTGTTGCTTTGAGAAACAAGGCAAACTGAAAACAACATCCTAAGCAAGTCAACTGGCAAAAAATAAGTTGACAATTAATTAAATTCGTATTTCCATATCACTAAAAGCTGGTGTTTTGCATGGTACAGGAAAAATAATGTTTTTAAAATGCCTCATCTATTCAAGGCAGGGCTGGATTACTCGTGGTTATACTTTATGATGTAACCTTATCTAGGAAATTGAGATTTGGGGGGGGTTCCCCTGAAATAACTGTTCAAAATACATTAGGAAAATACCACAGTTGCGCTGGGAGAGCACTTGGAGGTGTCTCTCCCTGCTAACCAGGTGGAGCAAGAGCACCGGTACTGGCATTTTCATTTAAACACTCTAACATTTTAATATTTCGCTAATGTCCTCCTGATACTTTCTCTTGAGGAACCGAATGAAGCAAAACCATTACTGTAAACACAGAACAGATTCAGTGATGTTCCAAAGTGCACATTTTTGGCAGTCATAAGCTTTCTCCATATAGCTGCCTGGGAATTTACGAATTGGTCACATCTGAATCCATTTTGTGAACCTTACTTGAGTCTGCACCTGCCTCCCAGAGACACACAGAAAGAGAGAGGCTATAGATGTGTTATCCATTTGCTGATGCTTCATTAGAGCTGAAAGGAAACAGCCACATTTTAATGATCTGATTACAACACCTCGGGTGGCAAAACATCACATTGCTTGTTGAAAGGGAGCACTCGGTGAGTCAGTTGTGCATTTTGCTGTATTCCCCCTCCCCTGACTACAGGGATATTTTTTTTTCTGAACGAAGTGCAACTTTCTACAGGTTATTTTTGCTGAGAAGAGAGGACAAATGTGCAAGAAATGGAGACTGAGTCACTGACTGGGAGAAAGATTCCTGGTACTGCTGTATTTATCATGCACTGGAGCTGATATTGGAATAAAGAGGGCAGCAGTGAGTCACAATCATGCAGGATCAGACAGGATAAAACTGGGTGTGCAGGTAACCCAGCAGAAAGCTCTTTGAAAAGGCTTGAGTGTTGAGTTGCACTAAAAACACTGCACCAATATTCATAAAGCATGTTTGCTGGTGAAATATAAGCCACAGCAACTCTTTCTGCAAAATTATCAAAATGTTTGTCCTTAAAACATGAAGGATTTTTTTATTACTAGTAGTTGGCAGGTTGTCCTGTGAATTGAGTTTCTATATCTGAATCTAAAATCTTACTACTGGATGTTCAAAGTGAATAGACTGTTATTCCAGCACAGCAGTTCTGGAAATGCACTGAAATCCTAAGAACTACAGTCAATTCATGGCTTTTTCCGTCTGTAGGACGGTTTCATCATTGACTGTGGCACTCCATGCTTGCTGTATTATCTGACTGTGACGGGAAGATTGCAGGTTGTGTGGTTTTGGTGTTTCTGTAGTCCTAGGTAGAACCTGTTTGATGTGAGCAGCCCTTACTGGTGGAACTGAATGCTCTGTAACAATGAAGAGGGGATTGAAAGGCTCATTTCTTGGTAACAGCTTTTGGTCAACCAGAAAAATAAAACCAGACTGGCTGTGTCTGGATTTAAATCTTAGGGTGCAGATGCTTTTATGGCCCTGTTGGCTTTAGTTAGACCAACTGCAGAGGTATAAACCTGTAAGGAATCAACAACTCACGTTCTTCTCACTTCCAGAGTTTTGGGAGGGATCTCCTAACCCATTGTGTCCCTATGGACTCTATTAAGAAATACATGTGCATAAGCATTTACATACACATAAACACATGCATATTCTCTAAAACATAAATGCTTTCTCTGTAATTCTTTCTGAAGTCATCCTTTCAGGGCTGGCAGTGACATGAAGGTAGAGCATCTACTGGGTTGGTTTTTTTTGCTAATTCCATTATCTGTTTTCAAATACCTGTTTCCAGCAGGAATAGAAAACCTTAAAATCTTTCTGGGCTTTCTCTAAGTCATGAACACTTTGAAATGTAATTCATGATGTCGCCTCAGAGAGGCAAATGTTGCTTTACAGATACAGAAGGCATCTGTACAATTGCAAGGCATTTCTTTACTAACAAAGAATTAGTTATCTGAAAATAAGCTGTTGGATTATCAGCTGCTCTTCCTTTTTTATGGCCTGAACATTTTGCTACAAAAGTTTTAGGCAGCCTAATGCTTTACAAGTAATGGTGACACTCTGTACAGTGCAGTCCATCTTCACAGCAATTTACAACAATACCTTTTGTTCCTTCCCCTGCTTAAGTCTCCTGATAAAAGCCTGGTTTTATCTGGGAAGGTACCAATAGCATCGCTTTCACACCTCAGTTAAATAGTTGTTCACATGGCAGCTTTAAGAGCCTCTGGGTTTATTGGTGGAAAAAATGCTTGGAAAGGAGAGATTTAGTACTTAAATTAGTTCTATCAGTGCTTGCTTTTTTTTTTTTTTTGGCTGGGACTTGTTCTCACAGAACTTCAAGCTGGATTATTTGTGTTAAACTTCCTGACTGAATTCCGAACAAGTCATCTTTCCCCACAACACTGACCTTTAGTGCGAGGCCAGAATAATTTTAATTTGTTTCAAGTTTCCCTTATAAGCAAGAGAAAAAGAGACCGTATCCCTCTAAGACCTGGTTAGCTAGCTGCATGGCAAAATATTTTCAAATTCTAAGGGAAAAAATTCCAATAAAGTTGGATATTCCAAACTGACATCCAAATGGCACGCTTCCTGAGCAGGGTTAGCTCTGCTGTCTTTCAGGCAACCTGTCTAAAACTTATGGGAAAATAATGATTTTAAGAAAGATGCTATCTAACCTGCTTTTAATCAGGGTTGTGCCCTAATGGAGGCATTGCAAGGTATATTCCAGGCTCCTGTTGGCTGTTTCTGGCTGTGGTCCGGGATGATGACTTGGGCTGAATACATCAGGCCACCACCTTGCACTGGTGCTGCCTGCAGTCTCCTGCTGGCATAATCATCTGTTCACCTATGTGGTGAACAGGACCCAGGTAATTGATCTGGCTGACTGCAAAGCTAGCTGTCTGTCTCTTTCCTGGATTAGTTCCCTCATCTGCTCTGCTGCACAACTGCACGATTACCTGTGCCACCACATGGGAGGAGGTGGTGTGAATGTAGGAGCAAGTGACTTGGAAGGAGCATGCTGTACTTTGAGTTTATAGTCATGATTAGATATGAGGACAGACAGTCTCCATTCTGTGATGGCAAGGAACTGCTGAGAAATGAGAAGGATTTGACTGAAGCAAATCTTGGTAGTTTCCTTTTAGGGAGAGAAGAGAGCAACATGTTTGGAAAGCCAGAGCTGGGAGAGTCGTCAGTGGCGTGGGCAGCTCAGGTACCTTTAAAAATAAGGAGATCTACTAGCTACTCAGCTTAGCCCAGCAGCACAGAGGAGAGATGCCACAGGTAACAACTGCTGGAGAATCCAGTCAGTAGCCATGTCTTTTGTAGGATGTCTGTCTTTTTTTCTTTACTGGGATAAAAGCATGTTTCCTGTGTGCATAGTTCATTGGCCATTCTGTTCTCAGACTTGCTGCTGCCCATAACTGGAAGTGCGTGGTCTTGACTTTTGCAAAGACTTGGCTTTTGTTCCTCCTTGCCAGACACTTAGTCTCAAATATGCTTATGGGACTGCTGAGGACAGTCACAGAAGTGGGTAAGTGATTTACATACACACACACACACTTTTTTTTTTTTTTTTTCCCCTCCAGCACTAGGTGGCTGTATGGAGTTCTGCAGCATCCTGTACACAAGTTTTTTAAAAGTTGGGGAATGGGCCATTCTCAAAATGGAAAAGCTTCTGCCTTTTCACACCTCTTCTTCAGTATGATTTTTTTTTTTAATTAGAAAATCAAACAGTAAAGGAGTTTCATTTTTATAAGCTTGTCACTGGTTGCAGACATCTTCATCTCTGTGGAGCCCAGGTGGGTACGGGGTCCACCACAGAAGTGGCTCTGGTGACTGGACTTGATTGCTGCAGTTGGCTGGTGGTGCTGCTGCTGCTGCTTTTTGCTTAGAGGCTTAGATTTGAGCATTAAAGGGAGAGCCTATGTGTGTAATATCTGGTCCTGATCTTTCCAAATGCTTGTGCTACTTGGATGTGCTTGGTGCTCCACATGGGACATGAGAATGGTTAGGTGGAGGATGTTCTCACCACCAGGGGACACAGGGCGGTTGGTAGGTCCCTGACTTCTGGTAATCCTCAGGTGCCCTGGTGGGTGCAGAGCTGTGCTAAGCTTTGCTGATGGACCAAGCTTGGAGAGGATTAAGTTGTACTAAGACCTGGCTGTGCCTCCCCACAGGCTGAGTGGCTTTGCCAAGGCCAGTGCACTGCCCTGGGAGCCATGCTAGGCTGTTGTTTTTTTCATGAAGCCCAGCCCTTAGAAGTAATTTGTCTCCAAATGAAAGGCAGTTGTTTTCCTTCCCCCTTGCAGTACCGTCTTCTCTCCTTGCTCTTTTCTCAGCCATCTAGTCTCTGTGCATTTCCCTGCCCCAGACACCCCTCTTATTAGCAAAGAACAAGACCGAGAGTTAGGTTTCAGCTTAAAAGGGAATATAAAATCCTAGTGTAGCAGCTTGTGCAATCCTACAAGCTTGATGCAGTGGGGGTTTGGCGATAGTCAGTGGTGCCTCTGGTTATTTTTTTGCAGTTAACAGCAAAAGAGCCTTTCATAACCAGGATCCTTTATGTGTTTTAGCTTCACCTTCTGAATATTTTACAGGGATCAGAACTACTCTAATTTTCCTCTTTTCCAGAGCTCTCTGGAGTGTAGTTTATGCAACTCCATACTGAGAAACACGATGATGTGAAAGTTTTATTTTGCATTCTTGTGGTGGCACATCCACTGTGATGATAGGTATTTTTAAGGGAAGAAGCTTAGTTGAGGATTAGATCTTGGGGTGCTCAAAGCTGCTGTAAATGCTAGAAGTGGAACAGCTAATGAATTAGCAGATCTGCTAAAATGAAAACGTTTATTAAATCAGAAAGTCTAGGGGCTCAATAATACATTAGGTCTCCACTGTGCTGGGTACTGTGTGTGGACAGCAAAAGGTTGGTTTAGGCCCCTAGATGTTTTTTGTAACTCTGCTTAAATTTTTAAATGATGTCGCTTTACAGCCTCATTTTGTGCTTGCTTTCTCTGAATGCTCTTGAATGAAGATCCCCAGGACGTAAGAGTAATGTGCAGGAGTATTTGTCCCCAGGATTTTGCACAGTTGATCAGACGTGAAAAGGAGACGCTGCAGTGACTCATCTGACCTTGTTAGACCCAAGGCTAAGAGTGCCGACAGTGGTCTCTTGCTAAGGTCCCCATCACAAGAATGCAAAGCATTCCAGAAACTTTCATCAACAATTCTAGATAGCAGCCAGCCATTTTCTCACCAATGTTACCTATAATGGGCAGGGAAAGCAAATGACTAATTGGGTAAATTATTGTGAACTGCTTATGAACTCTCTTTAATTTATACTTAGCAATGTAAGCCCGCTGCAGGAATGGTACTGCTAAGGGTGGCTGTGATAGAATTTTGGGGTTTGGTGTTTTTTGTTTGTTTTTTAAAGGACAGATTTCAGTGCTGGACACAGAAATACTTCCTGTAGTGGAACTGCTATTACACTAGGCCAAAAAGAGTTGGGCAATACTGAAAGACTTGTTGGTGTTTACTTGTAAACTTGTAGTTGTAGAGTTGCAAGAATGTTTTCCTGGTAATTAAAAAATAGCTTTTTGCCCTCAGAAACTTACTGTCTGAATTTAAGGCGGGATAAATGGATACAGGTGGTAGCCATAGTGTGTTACCAGCTCTAATTGGCAAAATTAATTTAGCTATCACAGCAGATGAGGGTATTAGGAAGGGATTTAAAGGAGGATAATGAGGTAAATAACTTTGCAATTCCGTCTAAATGCCAATCCTTTATAATCAGGAAGGGCCTTGTAGGACAAACCACATGAGAAGAAGCAGGCGATAGCAGAGGGCATCCTGGTAGCTGATAGCGTGCTTTGAGCTGTATCACAAATGCTTACAAGTGACTGCAGTGTGATGTGAGCTTCCAGACCGGCCAGGAATACATCAAATGGTACTGACAGCAGGAGGGGAGTAGGAAGAGAACATAAATGCTGGTTTATACAATCCAAGGCACTCATATACATCTAAATTACTGTCTTGGAATATGTTTGATGGAAAAGTAGTTGCACAAGAGTTTGGTGGGGATTTTTTTTTGGGGGGGGGGGAAGTCAGTTTGTTTCAGTGTCTAATTTTATATTTGAAAGCAAACTTTCCTGTTTGCCCTCTGAAGGCAGCAGCCAAGTACGACAGGTCTCTGGGGGGGCAGCAGTGCTGGCCGGAAGCGGCCTGCCAGGGCTGCTCTGGGATTTGTTTTCTTTTGATTATGGGAAAAATAACCCGAGATATTTCAGTGCATGCAGAGCATTCTTAATGACTGAAAAATCTGTTGTCAAGTAGGGACGAGGGGGAAGTGCCATCTTGAAAGACGACACAAATGTGTTTAAAAACCCAAACAAATTTATTTTTAGAGAATTCTAGAAACTTCTACTAGAAAAAAAATATTGAGGTAGTTGCACAGCTAAACCTGGACTTGCTGTGGTGGAACTTAGTGGAGTTCACTGTGATTCACAGCAGCAGGCACAAAAAGAGGGTCTCCTCCACAGTCTCCCAGATAATAATTACTGATGATCTCCAGGCAAGAAACATGGCAGAGGTGCTGTCAGGCCTCTCGGGGTTGCCTACACAACATGGTGGGGTTTGAAGCTTTGTGCCAGCCCCCAGCTTTGAACGGCCATTTTGGAACAGGAGGCGAGGGACCGGTGGTGCTGGTCTTGCCTTTCTAATATTTGCTTAGTAACTGGCTCTGCTGTGCACACCAGGAAGCACTGGGGCAGACAGAGTATACTCCTCAGGGGTATCTGTTTTGAAATAACTTTGATATTTCTGCTGGAAAAGGTCCTCTGGTGACCTGTCCATGTCCTTCAAAGTTGGTGCACTCATCACTGTGCAGGAGGCTGAGTGGTGGCCAGGCCATCTGCTTCTCAAACCGAGCTACTGGCCATGTCATCTCTGGCTCTCCCACCTTTTGGCCTTTTTTATTTTAGTTCAACATGCTGCAACTTGGGTTTTTTCCCCTGAGACCCATACACAATGAAACCCAGGAGGGTGCCTCTTGCTGCGCTCTCAAGCCTGTGCTTTGCTGCAGCAGGCTGCAGGGCAGTATCTAGAAGCAGTCACCCAAAGCAGCACAGGAGTCTGAGCCCCATCTTTTGCCATAGCCTGGCCCTGGCCCGCACCCCCACCATGGCTGCAGTGGGCAGAGTTTGTGGGCCCCATTCCTGCTGCCTGTCCTTGAGCACATATCTGCAACTTGGACAGGGAGAATTTCCTCCCTGGTAAAATAGGATATTTAGTAAACTTCAGCTGGAGAGGGAGTGAGGAATAACGTACACTGCCAGATAGCATGAGGAAATCTGCTTATGTACGTGCAAGTGTTATCACCTGCCTCCAAAGCATACTATTGGGATACGTGAAAAAAAAATAATCTCATGTGGCCTTGTTCCCTCTAGAATGAGATCCTTCCACAAAACAGCCCTTCAGCCCACTTACACCTCTACCTGGGGATTTATTATTTATATATTGGGTATAGTATAGACAGGAAGTTCATATATGTTGGTTTGGGTTTTTGAAGTAGGAGGTGCTGTTAGGACAAGCAAAACCTTTTGCTGCTTCCATGAGCAGATACAAAGGACAACGCTCAGTGATAGTAAAACTGCAGAGATTTTGGATGAAGCATCGAGAGACTGCTCTTGCACCACAGCAAGAGCTAATAGCTTGCTTTGCTGTTCCTTTGCAGACCGGGAGGGCAGCTGGCATGTTATATACAGTCCTGCTCACCTCTTCACTCCTGTTCAATATGGAAGTGTTGCTGAGTCTGTGTAGCATCCTCTCTACAGTGCTGCTTTCTTTTGAGCTGCATGCTTATATACGAGGCTGCAACTGAAGATCCAGTGTAAAGAAAACAGCAGTCTTTGGTATCTCCTGCTTTGCACTTCCTGACTGCCAGCTAAGCCTACAAGCAAATTCCTGCTGCAGGAGATCCTTAGGCATGGGGTGCAAATAAAGTAATAAGATTTTTGTAAAAGGTGATATAGAAATTACTGACTGCAGTGCAGTGGATGCCTGGCTTCGTATTATCTTTTGGCTCATCAGCAAAGGAAAAGATTTCAACTTTGAAGATATTATGATTAATGTAAAAAAAAAATATTAAAAAATCAAAGTTAAATTATATCATGAAATCCAGCATGCTTTATCAAAGCATTGTCTGGCAGCTGCCAGAGCCATTGATTTAGCAGATTTTCTGCTGTACATTGCAGAATAAAATAAGACATGTTTAAAGAAAAGTTTGGGGGTTTTCTACCTTCCTTTTTTTTCTTTTTCTTTTTCTTTTTCTTTTTTTTTTTTTTTCCCCCCAGTTTGGAAGATGCAATGGCATATCCTTTAAGGACTTCTGTTCCATTTCAGAGGCATTCATGGACTCTTCCATATAGACATTTTTATTAATTTTTTCCCATTCTGATGAGGCTTCTGGAAAATAATTGGCCAATTACATATTAACTGGCAGTAAATATATTCATTTTTAAAATAGGTTTCTGTGGCTTCCAAAAAAACCATGGTTTTGATCCAGAGCTTGGAAAATGTGCTCTGGGTAAGAAAGCAGCTAGCAGCTGGTTGCAAGGAACGTAAGTTATTGAAAAAAAGAAGTTACAAACTTTTTTTTAAAATAGAACCAAATTTTGTTTATAGCCAACTAAAGCTAGATCTTACTACAGCTGAATGTCTGTCGCATTTACCATTAAGTGTGATATATTAGGGTGATAAAACAATGAGGTAAATAACCTGTAGGTATAACTTTTATGGGTTGGGAATGTAGGTAGCAAATTATTTGTTCCAAATGGTAAGACATTGCTAGAAGCAGTAGGGTGTGTCTGAAGCGATCATGATATTTGTTGGACCAAGACTTGCTATTTTGATAAAAGGGATTCATGTGTGACTGACCACTGGCAAGCAGCCTGTGCCGAGATGCCACAGCCCTGTGCCCAGCAGCGTGCTGTTTTCCTCTTCTCCGTTGCTGGAAAGTGCCCTGATAAGGAATGAAGAAGTTGAACAGTGCAGAAAGCTGTGATGCTTTCTCTTGTTTTCTATTCTTTTTCTGATACAGGAAGGAGGAGTGAGAAAAACGACCAACTGCCACCAGGTGCCTTTTGGATGCTGGTGCCTTTTTTTTCCTCACCACTTTAAAGCAGCTCTGTGGAAAAAATTCCTGGGAGCTGTGTCCACTGGTAGAGGTAAGTGCAGTTAAATGAATGGCTTGCTGGTAAGTCTTGTTGCTCCTTCCCTGGTGCTGCACTCTCACACGTGCCACTTTCATTTTCTTCCCTACTCCATCGCTGTATCCATCCTTACATGCAGCGTGTGACCTTTGCAAACTTCAGGTAAAGGCACTCAGGTGAGACCAGAGCCACACAATAACTGACCGTCACAGAGCAGAATTTATTGCTGCTTTATTTCCCCTCTGGTAAGCTTGTCGCTTTGGTGGTGAAAGACACAGCTTGATAGAATAATTTTTGTTCCTGTCCTAATGCCCTGTCTTACAGAGGGCATGAGACACTCAGCATGAACCAGCACAGCTTCCTTGGTTTTAGCGGTGCAAGACCCATTTACACCAGCTGGGAGCTGTGCATGTCGCTGTTTCCTTACTGTACCTGGAAGTACTGAGGGGTGCCCCTGGCTTTCATTTGCCTTGCCAGAGCAGCCAGTAATTAACTGATCAGTTGGCTTTAACATTCCTGCAATAGTTTAAATGTGCCAAATTTTTAATGAACAGGCTTGGTGGTGAGTTCTTCTTTTTTTAGTGTTTTTTTCTTTTTTCTTTTTTTTTTTTTATAGTCCTTTTAACCACTTGAATTACTGTAACTAACCAATGCAGTATTTGTTCTTTGAGGTGATGACTTCCCAGACATGTACATACAAATGTGAGGTTTTGTGGATATTTTTTTTTTTTCAGCTGTGACACAAACGTTTAAGAATTTGTTCTTAAATGTGCTGCTGGATAGATACTTATTTTATCACTTCTGGCAAACCAGCTCTCCACATGGTTTTTTACTTTTTGTACAGTTTTCAGTTTGTACTTCTATGCTGTGTGTGTGAGCACAGTGATTTATGCCAGCCAAGTAGTGTATTTTCTTCTGATGGGACAGAAACTGACAGCACAGAGAAAATGCAGGTACAGCAAAAATGCACTAGTTCTTATTGTGTGCTCTTAAACAGTATGGCAACTCATTTTTGCTGTCTCAGTGTTAAGTGAAGAGATGGTGAGAACAGCATTGAAAACTAGGATAGGATCTTAAATGAATTTTGAACAGGAAGAAAATAGTTTTGGTCTTCTGGAGTCTTAACAAAAATTGTGGTTAACTCCATAGCTTTTAAAATACGTAATTCAGCTGCTGCTGAGCCCAATAGTGGTGACTGAGGGATGACCTGCAACTTACTCCAGAAACCAATGCCCTTTGCTTAATGGATGACACTTTCATGTCCAGCTTGGGCATCCAGAGAATACTGATGTGCCCTGCTCAACATCCAGCAGCTCTTGCTCGCCATTTCCAAACCTTGCTTAGTAGTTCCTCCTTCAAAGTTTCTTATCTGTAAGTCAACCCCAAGCATGGTGCTACAACCTCAACGGGGCTCATAGTCTTGGCAAATTCAGCTAAATTCAGTGCTTTTTAAGGCTGAATGAAACCAGAGACCTGCAAGTGGGGGAGTAAGCAGGAAGAAGCCTGCAGGTTGCTGCTGCCCTAAACTGCATTCATAGTAATGAGGTCTGAGTTCTTGCATGGGAGACTGGCTATAACTGCAGACTACTGTCCTTTGCTTTTAAATAGATTTCACAAGTAAAGGTGTCTGTTCCCATGTTCTAATGTTTAACGTAAACAAATTGGTGATTGAAATGAGATTGTTTTAGCAAAAAGGAAAAAAAATATCACAGGTGTTGCCTTTCAAAAAAAGACATGCCAGCCAAAAATGTTCGCAAACTGCAGCACTCATGCTGATCTGAAGTTGTTTGCACTGTTTTCAGCAGGGCCCTCATTCTTTGCCTTTCTATGTTTGCTAACTTCTGCCGCCTTTTTCTGTCTTAGCTGGTGTGAAGTTAAAGGCATGGGCATCGGTGACTGAGCCAGCTTGTGTCTTGGAAAGAAACCTGCAATGCCAAATGTGAACAGCGAGCAGCTTTGTTACTACCTGTCAGACTGGGCCAATTAAGAAATGCTGTAGCAGTAGGAATGAGGCTGCAATTCCAGCTTCCCCAATGACACACCCAAGAGAATATTTAAGGTATTACACACATATATATTTATATCTAAAAAAATCATAGAAGTCTGACAACAATCAAGAGACTTCAGGGCCTTGGGACAACTAGTTAAGGGATCAGGAGCACAAGCAGTGTTCTCTTCCATCCCTTGCAGTTGCAGGGAATGATGAGGGAAGAAACCAGAAGAGCCAGCACATCAATCCCTGGCTCCAAGTCTGGTGTCACCAGCTGCATTTTGGGGGTTTTGATTGTGGGTTGGTTTACATGACACCAGGCCTGCTGGTGACAGATGGGGTACACATGCCTCAAAAGGGGAAAAGGATCTTTGCAGAGGAGTTAGCAGGGCTCATTGAAAGGGCTTTAAACTAATGTGAAGGCGGAAAGGGATAAAACCAGGCTCACCACAGATAAGCCTGGGGTCAGCACACCAATATTTGAGGCATGGTGTACTAGCAAGGTCTTTTGGTCTGTTGTCTCAGTGGAGGCAGGGAATGGAGATCCATGCAGCAGCAAAGATGCAAGAGTTATTGATGTGTTAGCGTGGAAGCACCTGAGAATGGTCAGGTAGGGATTAGGCCTTCTCCTCCCAAAAAGGTGGTGGGATCAACAGCCCCACTGAAGTGCATCTACACCGATGCACATAGCATGGGCAACAAAGAGGAGGAGCTGGAAGCCATTGTGCAGCAGGAAAGCTATGACAAAGTTGCCATTATGGAGACATGGTGGGATGGCTCGCACCACTGAAGTGCTGCAATGGATGGCTACAAGCCCTTCAGAAGGGGTAGGCAAGGAGGGTGC
>JAVJGI010000036.1:12431877-12485108 GCA_035590275.1 Ibycter americanus
CTGGACGTTAGCGCACGTGATGCCCATCTTACAAGAAGGGCAGGAAGGAGGATCTGGGGAACTACAGGCCCGTCAGCCTGACCTTGGTGCTGGGGAAGGTCGTGGAGCAGATCATCCTGAGCGCCTTCACACAGCACATGCAGGACAACCAGGGGATCAGGCCCAGCCAGCGTCAGTTTACGAAAGGCAGGTCCTGCTTGATGAACCTGATCTCCTTCTGTGACAAGGTGACCCACTACGTGGATCGGGGGAAGGCTGTGGATTTTGTCTGCCTAGATTTTACTAAAGTCTTCCACAGCATTCTCCTGGAGAAACTGGCTGCTCATGGTTCAGACGGGTGTACTCTTCGCTGGGAAAAAGCTAGGTAAAAAGCAGCCCTGGGATGACTTGGAAAAATCCTTGTTCTGCTCAGCAGCTGCAAGGTGAAGGGCACAGACCTGGGGACGGCTGGTAAGGTGAAAAGCAGGGCTAGCAAAGCTCTTCCAAATAATCTGCGTGTCAGAATCAGCAACTGTGCGTCAGGCAACAGCTTCCAGTTACGTGCTGCCCTGTGGCTCGGACACCATGCCAGGGAGTCCTACAGCACTGTAGAATTCTGTGGTGCTCCCCTCTGGGAGCTGGGTCCTGACTCACGCCCTCCCTGCGGTGACTGTTATGTTCATTTTCCAGTATGTGTTTCCTGCAAGGAGGCCCACAAGGGGCAGTTAGTATTTTTAAGTACTCTGTTCTTTTCAACCAGGCTGGTTATGGGTTGGTATAAATTCTTGCTGCATTAAGAATATGTCCTAGGTTTTATTGACTGCATTTGTGTCACCCATGTGGTGGGGCACCATTCAAATGCTTTGAGTTGGCCAGGCTTTGTGCCTTTTTTTTTTTTTTTTTTTTTCTCCAAGGAGGGTAGGAATTGCTCATTTTGAATGTATTGTTAAAAATTACGAGTGAGAAAATAGCATGGACGTGAAGGCCCTATAGAAGTGTGGTACATCTGCTTCAAAGCATAGAAGTGCAGACTGTGTCCCTAAAACAACTGTGGCATTTGTAACTCTTTCAGTTCTGACTGTGCAAAAGAAAAATTTGCAAAATAGCCATTGTATGAAAACCACCAGTTTAATTTTAAAATGTGAAGTCATTTGTACTTTGCAAAGGCAGAGTGGCAGAGCTGCAGAGTAGGCCTCTTCGGAGGAGAGGGTGGTACCACACTGCAGTAGCAGCCTGCGAGTATTTGATTTCTGTGCGTCACTGGAGGAAGGAACATCTACAAGGATGGTAGAGTGACCAGCTCAGTGGAAAGGAAACCCACTGAGTATGAGGAAACCAGGATGAAACTGGTTCTTCTGCTCTTTCCCCAGGCATCCACTTGTGGCTACAGGTGGAAACAAGATGCCAACACTGATGAACCTTCTGCCTGACAAGACATAGCTGCTCTTCCAGGACTGCTGTGTGGGGGAGGTAAACATGACCAAGCTCCCATCTGTGCCATGAAGCTGGAGACAAGAAAGTGACAAAGAGCTTCAGAAAGGTAAGAGATAAAAAAAAGCATCTTCTCGATCCTATCAGAGCTCTGGCCACAGTCTCCAAGTTACTGTGACTTAGCAAGAATATTGACAAAATTCCCCAAACCAAGGCCCGAGTGCTTGAAACTATGGAAGTTCGTAGCCCAGGCAAGTAGTTCTCTTCTGGAACGCTCCAAAAAACAATGGGAGTCTTGAAAAGGAAGTGTTCCTCAGTACTCACTGTCCTACATGTAAACTAGCCAGACTGGTTAAAGCTTAATTAAAAATTGCCAGAGTGGTTAAATTCTTTTCTAAGTGCAGCTGCGAAACCTTAGCTGTGGGCATATTTTAGACCTTAATTAGTAACACTTGCACTAGAGGACCAAAATCTTTCATGAATGCAGCTGCAATCAATTAATATCAGTCAGGCATTTCTGTAGGCAATGCAAGGGTCTCCTGAAAATTGTTTTAGTGGCCACCTAGATGAAAAAAAATAAAAAATTACATTGAACAAACTACAAAATCAAAGATAACTACAAAATGTCTTTATTGAAAAAAGCAGATTATAGCATCTAAGGTTAAATGAAACTTCTGACTTTTTAATATTAAATAACTTAGGATGATAGCAAGTAGCTTCTTCTTTAGATAAATAAATCTACATTTCCCAATTTTTTTCTTCAACAATCAAGGGAATCAAACACTGAAACACAAAACCACAAGTAATCTAAAGACTGAAAGACAGAAGTACATTGGAAGGTTTTACAAGGATATATATACAAAAATAGTTAAACTAATGTATATTTTCAGCATGTAAAGTAGTTACATGATATACAAACTGGGAATTTATATATTTCCTACAAAATAAAAATCAACGTTGGTCCAAGTTCTTGGAAGAAAACTATATTCTTTTAAAGAAAATGAAAATATTTCTCAAATGAAAACTTAATTTAAGTCAAATTATATACTCTAGTTACGGCATTAGTTACAGGATGAATCACAAACTTTTAAACTTTTCTTGAAACACAAGAAAGCAGCTTTTGTCTCCTTTAGAGCTTTGGTTTACTTTAGTACTCTGGAATTTCTGGTCTTAAAGAGCTCCTCTAACCATGTTTTCCTTTTGAAGCTCCACCTTACAAAATATATACACACGTGCACACGAGTGAAAGGAAAAGGAAAGAAACCCAAACAAACCCTCTTTGAAAGCTCAATTATCTGAGTGCATTCTTTTGTTTTGTTTTCAAATTGTTGTTTTGGTCCTTTCTTTGGAATGTGTCCTCCAGTGCATGAGGGACTCTTGAATTGCCTACAACAGCTTTGTGCTGTAGGGACTCTGTAAGATTCCTTACTGAAATGGAAAGGTGTAGTTCTGATGTAAATGAGAACAAGTTGTTAGCACTTTAACTTTATGGAAATATTCTGAAAGTACAGCAAAGGCTTCTGAAGAACAATCACATCATAAAAGGAACTCTAGGAAGTTTACATCTGTGTTGAACTGATTTAATGTAAAAATATTGCTTTAAAAAATGATTAAAAAAAGCTTTCTTGTTTACATAATTCCCCAGACAGGAGGTAAAATGTGCAGAAACTGTCACTAGCACTAAAGAATATGGCACATCGTTATTTTAATTTGCCTGTTTTTCTCTTTGATTGAAAAAAACAAACCAAGCAAAAAAAAAAAAATATATCCCCAAACCTTGCAAATTTCACTCAAGCTCCAGGTTTTATACTAAATGCTGGAAAAGCAAAGCTGTACTTTGTTACACAGTAATGGAATGCACCTGTCTATAGAAAATATTGGAACAACTGCTGCTTTCTGGTTTTAAACAAATTGCTTATTCTATATTGAAATATTACCTTTTGAGATTTTTACCATGATGATACTTAACACATCGGAACTGAGTAGAACTATGAGACTGACAAATTAACAAGTGAAATGAAATTACTTTTCTGTTCTACAGTATGATCGTTTTCAAAAAAGAAAAGGTATGGTATGTACATGTTAGGTAGTATGCTGTCCCTTGAAAAGTACGTTGGAGTGGAAACAAAACTTGCCACTGAAGGAGGTGAAGTGCTCAGGAAGGTACTGGTAGCAGCCTGGGCTGAACACAGTCACCTCTGTTTCTGGCCACTGTGATTTTGAAGGTTTTGCTTCTATACTAGTAGAGCAAAGTATTTTTCCTTTTCCAGTACAGTGAGTACTGTTATGGGATGACTTGCTCGCACAGGAACAGACTCAAACCTTCTCTGTATATTTTAATTATTTTTTTCTTAATTTGGGTTCCTTATATATATTGTAAAGACAAGCAAGTAAAAATGCTTCAAAGCTAAATGTGGTCCAAAGCAGCTTCCTTAAATGGAAAAAGTGTTATATTGCAGCTGACACTAAAAGTTTATCCTGAAGCTCTGGTATCTTCCATGTTTGTAATAACCTTAAGGAACTGACCTACTCATACAGTCCAATTTAAGACATTTTTTTTTTCCCTTTTCTAGGATTTACTGTTTGGGCAACAGGCACACATACCTCTGGTTCCTTCTGAGGCTGGGCTGGTGACTATGGGCACAGAGGTAATGTTTGCAAATGCAGAAAAAGTATGCGTGCACCCAATGTCCTCTCTTTTGCAGGCCAGGCCTCTTAGGCCATGCTGTAGAAATGGGACACTAGTTCCACTGTAATTCCTTCAAAACATGGCTATCATATTGAACATGTTCATTATAAACTGATATATATTAATTAGAAAATGACTTTTTAAAGCAGCATCTGACTTGCCAAGGAGCATTAGTAGGGCAGGTTAATCTAAGCCAATGGAAATTTGGCAAAAGTTCAGGAAACGTACCTTTTGTTCCTTATTAACAGGAGGAAAAAAAAATAGTTCATGGGAATTCTTCCTGCCCCCCATAAGGAAACTCCACGTTATCAAAAAGTTCTGTTAAGGGAGTTAATTATTCCATTTAGGAATTGGTGTCCATTGGATGCTCTTTGTACTTTTCAACTTTCTTTGTACTTTGTACTTTTCAGCAGACAAATGGCTTTCAAAAAGTCAATGAAGCTTAAGAAACTGAATGGCAATGGTGTTGCCAAATCAGTCATTTAATCAATCTATGTGCTGAATTTAACATGGGATCATTTCTGAGTGGATTGGTCAGATTCTTGACATGTTGAGAACTGGCATGGAAATGTCCCAATCTACACATGCGGAGAATCTGGTCTGGTATTTCCACTTCCTCTGGAGAAGAAGAATTTTATTTTATTGTAATTTTGGATACAGTTAAAGACAGCAATGATGGATTTATTCAAAATATAAATTCAGGAAGGCTGCATCAATTCTCATGAGAATGCAAGGATTATTTTTTTAAAACATACAGATGTGTGATTTGCATGTAAATCATCAACACGTGGTAGAAAACAAACCATAAAAAAGATTCATCTAACTTCCTATATGGAAGACATATATTTCCCCAGAGCTCTGAGGTTACTGTAAAAGCTTATGCAAGACATGAAAGTGTGTACATTCTATGTACATCTAATACTTGTTATAAAATACCCATGTTTCAATGGTCTGACTCCCTACATTATTATTTCTGCTAAACTGTACTTTGTTTTCCAATGAAGACAATCACCATAATCAGTTCAGAAGTACATCTAGAAAAGAACACAAAGCTGAAAAGGTAATACAAAAACCACTGTCTCCCTCTTTTTTTTTTTTTTTCCTCCTTCTTTTTAATAACATATCAACATACAATCGTAAAGCAGTTGGTAACAAATGAAGTCTTGCATAAAACAAGTAGTATCAAGACAAGTGTACCTTTGCATAGAAAGGGGCTGCTAACCCTATTAAACAAAAAAAACAGGTTAAAGAGGAATTCTTTAGTAAGTGCCAAATCATCAAGTTGATACAAATGCATTTGGAAACCATGACTACATTTGTACATGGCAAGCAATTACAGAGGTCTGTAACTTTCTTCAACTGTTATGACCCTGCACATGCCAATCTTTTGGATCTATTCCTCTGTAATGTGGTTTTTATGAGATGTTCACCATATTTCTTTAACAAGCTAAGTAGTCTTTGCGTGACTGTGGAACCTTGTAGGATGGAAAGCTGGCCTGACACTTCTTCACAGAATGCCATTATTTAACCCATGCTGAAAACTGTCCTTGCTAAAAACACTTGTTTCCTTCCTATTCACTACTTCTGGGAATCTAACTTTTAAAAAAAGTGAGACTGTATTCTCTAAGACCAGAATTCAACAAAACTAGCTAAAATGCTAGCGTTTATCTTATCATGCTTGCTGCAATATGGTAAGGTGCTAACTTTTGGAAAGTAATTCTACACTCCTTACTTGGGTGAAATCTCCACTGAAGGAAAGGGAGTAGGGAGTGCAGAACAGCCCTTTGTACCATTGTTTTTAGAAATGCTGCCATTTACAGTTACAGTTTAGTGGTGAGTTATTTGTTCAAGTAGACGGTGTCTCAGTGAAAACGTCTAGATAAAAGAAGGCATATGTACAAAATCAGAAAAGGACCCCTCACCTCTGATTTAAAAAATAAATAGCTGGTTTAGATGGTTATTACTGGAATCTCATCTTTAAAGGAACACAAAAGTCATTTTTAGATTTTTCTTTCAAACGGCTTATTGGTAATGGAAATGTCTTTCAGAGTTCTGTGACATGCATTGGATAGCTCGGAGGTGGATGTGATGGCAGTTTAATATTAAGGCGCCTGATATGACAGCTGTGGCAGAGCAAGTGGCCCTCTAACGGGTAACAACGATGGCCTTCCTCATCATTGAGCTGCAAGCCACAATCCTAGAAGAAACATATACATCCCAGGTTAGTGAGTGATTCAGGTAGGTCACCTCACAACACTGTCAATCTGTTCTGCATAACCCTGAGAGCTCCATCCCATGTCTCCAAAGCCAGCAACCTTATGAGTTTTTGGGAGGTGGACCCTGACTATCTGGTATTAAGCAAAATGACATCACTGAAATCGAATAGGACAGTCTATAGCAGTACCCAGCTGACACATACAACCTGGAAGGTTAGAACAGAGAAGGAGCTAATTCTGCAACAAGGCACAGAACAAGAAATAGGGGAGCATAAGTATAGAATGAGAAGGAGGGGTGGGATGGTAGGATGGGATGGGACATCAGACATGTTTTACTTCTGAAGCAAGGCTACACTTTCTCTAATTTGGAATTTTTAAAAATTAAAGACTTCAAGGCCAATGGGTCCATCTTTAGTGGAAATACGGTAGTACCTCTGGCACCAGCACATAACTACATGGACAACACGGTGAACAACAGTGGAGGAACAGAGATAAAAAGAAACACAACAAACAATGATCCTGCCTGGTGACTATTATATACGCTGCAATAGAGACAGTCCTGGTTTTCAGTTTTCATTATTATAATTTTGAGAACATCTGAAAGTCATGGAAGTTTTGTGCTTGGATTTGACTTTTCAAGTATCTTAAATACTTAAACATTGTTACTGTGCTGAGTCCTGACAAACCAGAGATTCTGAGTATGTATCTGTGCACATTAACAGAAAGGAAAAAAGAATTTAAGAAGTTGGACATACAGGTAATTTTGGTATTGAAAACTGATGCAAAGTTTTTAAATGAACACCAAGTATGATTTTTCAGCTTTCATAGCTCAAGTTAAAATCCTCACGTTTTACAATGCTGATATAAGAATGAAAAACAGGTTTTAAAGTAAGCTTTAAAACTGGAATGTTAGTTTAGGGAGGCTTTAATCAAAGTTTCTGCCAAGGTAGTTTTCTGTGTGTTATTATATGTTATATGATAACTTCATAGCCCTTTATATAACATTTAACCTACAATGACAAAGCCTATCTTCTCAGTGGATTTCAGTTTTAGAATCGGGGTCTACTGATCTGTAAACCGGCTTGAATTTCTCAGCAGATGTTAAGTGGTTGCACGAGAAAGAGGTGATACACAAAAGGAATGAAATTTCCCAACTGACCTTGCATGGCCACCAGGTGATGACGACATTAGTGGCGTTTCAGAAGTGGCTGCGTAAGTTGTCACAGCCTTTGCAAAAGTCTCCATGTGAATACTTCAAAGTACCGGCACTAACTTTTCTAGTAGTATTTGGAGATGGCAGTGACCCAGCGTGTACAGTTCGAGAACCTGATTTGAGACCATCAGGCAGTAACCTACCCCTGTTAACACATGGCTAACCTCCTGATTTCTCTACATAAATGCACTCTACATTCTGGGCAGATGTGGAGGCAGCTTGATTTGCCTCAAACTGGAAGGAGAATGGGGAAATGAATAATGAAACAGAACTGAAAATAAACCCCCATTGGGACATTCTAACATAAAGTCGATAGCCTGAGAGAGAAGGGGAGGGAGCTGTTGTCTTAGGTGAAGCCTGCACAAAGCAATACATGGGGGAAGAAGGAGGTGGAGGGAAGTACAGCTCTACAAAATGCCGCAAATTCCTGTGCCAATTTCTCTTTAGAAATTAACAGGAAAGGATGCAGTACCAGGTATCTCTGTTGGAAGGAGCTAGCTGAGTGGATGTGGTCTTCCTTACATTTAGGTACATGTATGGTTCAAGATGCCCTGAATTCTGTCATTTTCTCCCTCAGTCAGCAGTCTCTGTAAAACCTTTTTGTGCAAAAAAGCATGGAAGATAGTACTGCTGCATTTACCTCTAGTGCTAAGACACTTAGGTAGCACTGTTAGGATCTGTGTGGATATGCATTTCGTATCAAGAGCGCCAAACCTACAGTAAAAGGGAAGTTCTGGGTTGATCCCAGATTAGGGAGTTTGTTTCCCTCCTCATGGTCCTGGATGCAGAGCCAGGACTGAACACAGCTCTCTTCTCTGAAGCAAGAGCACTAATCCCACAACTTGCTCTGCTCCAATAAATGTTTAAAGTTCTGCACAAAAAGAAACTAATCCCCCCAAAGTGACAGAAAGTCAGTGGTATCCCAGTCTCTTTTCTAGTAAAGAATCAATATTCATTCAGCATGGAAAAAACACAGGTCTCCTAGAAAAAGCCTTCCAGTGTAGGAGTGAAGGTCCTTCCCTGCACAGGCAATGTGAACTCAAGTCTCGACTGAACCAACCAAACCCAACTTTTGAAGTTAATATACTGGTGGGAAAAAAAGAGGAACTAATTTGGTACTGGAGAGGGCAGCACCACTTGCAGCTCAGCTAACACTCATCCCTTTGCATCCTTCCAGGAGCCGTGGGGCAGAGCTCTACCTGCCCAGGTGCACAAGAGCTACCAAGTGCACCCTGGGATGTGAGTCAGGCACCTATCAAGAGGCTGCTGTTACTAGCAAAGCCTTGCTGTGGGGCAGGCCAGCAGAGGCACCTGGTGCTTACCTCGCAGTGATAGCACTCCACGTGGTAGTCTTTGTCCATTGATACCACCCGAATGGTCTCCTCAGAGCCCTGTTGGGGAAGCAGAGAGAAGGTAAGAGTGGGCTTGTAGTGGTGGTTTCTCAGTCTTCTTTCAGTGCCCAACCTACCACTTTGCAGAGCTGTTCCCCTGGGGGATCCCCTCTTCTTCCGCAGAGCGGAACTCTCTGATCACTGAGGGCCTTGTCCCCTGGTGCACAGCACTGCACCACCAGTTTTGCTGTTTAGCAGCAGTGTGGGTGTCTGACATATCTAAGCTGTAGAGGTCATTTGGGAACTGTAGCCAACAACATCATCCTCAAGGGACAAATTAGTCTTCAAATCAAGTAATTTTCCGAGGGCACCCAGGATGTCAATGTATTACCATCCAAAACCCGACCTGCTGACTGGGTAACTTTTCCTTGTAGACTTCCTGGCTTGAGTTTTCCAGGACTTGCATTCCTCTCAAACCATCTGCTGCACAGCTATTTTGCACATGCACGTGTCACTGTATGTACCCCATAGGGATTTACATACCAGTCCAGCAGGTAATTCTGTGCACAGGCCAAAACCTCAGCGTGAGGGTGGATGCAGCGGAGTTGTGTAATTCCTGGCTGAGCCCCAGGCCCTGCAGAGCAGCCCATACCCTCCTTGTAACCTCACAGACTCTTTCCCTGATCCACTCTGAAGCCTCTGAGGACAGAGCTCATTAGATTTGTTGCCTTACATTGTTTCCAGTTCCAGGTGTGGTTAGAGCATCAGATATGACGTGCACTATGTCTGAGAGAAGCTGTGAGCAAGTTAGTACCTGCACTGCTAGACCTGAACTAACTTAAGAAACCTCCATGGGAAAGAACATGGAGTCTCTCCTGCTAGCCATCAGATGAGTCAGCAGTAGCTGCTTTTTTTTTTCCTCTTTTTCTTCTTTGTAAGACACAAATCCAGTGAAATTTACAGAGGGGTTTTCTCCTCACATCGCATCACCAGGCCAAGCAGTTCTGGCTCAGCCTTTATAAGGTTTTCAATTACGTGAGACCTGGCCATTTAACAGGAATAGTAACGACAAATGAGGGAAATGTGCAGGGTGATAGAAGCAGGCATGCCGAGAGGCTCTAGCTGCAGGCTTTTCTGGGGCGCAGCAGCTTACAGGATGCAAGCTCTGGCTCTTATCAGTACGACAAGAGGAAAAGGAGGGAGGCACTGAGGCCCTGGCTTACAAATGAGCTCATAATCAGTGCCCTCGGCAAAGGAAACTCAGAGGGTCCTGCACCCACCAGGGCATGAGGAAGCACCACTGCAGGCTGGCAGAAAAGGGATGTTTTAATGCAGAAGTCTTATAGTACTAACTATACTGTCAGAACAGGCTGAGACTGCAAGCAAGACATCCACCTGGCCTCCCTTGTAGCCAACTTTTCTGCTGCCTTTTCCACCCCTTTAAGCACTTCTCTTACATTGCCAGCCCAGGATGACAGACTGTGTGGCCTTCTCGCAGGTCAGGGTAACCCTCAGATGTCTTTTGAAGTCTGGGCATCTTAACAGATCCGCATCAGAAATGCAAATGTAGCAGACAAGGAAAATTGCTACTTGAGCTAATGGGAGATTCTAAAAATAAACAGGGCTTGGCTTCTTGGGTTGTTCTTGGAGCCCCAGTCAGGGCTTTCAATTAAATGAGATTTATAACAGCATAATTAAGACCTGGAAAGCACCCTAAAGATACAAAGTACTATGCTGCATAAAAGTAGTATGACTATTACAACCTCTGGGAATGTTTGGGAGTGATATTACTGCAGAACTGTAATTTAGTATCTGACATAGTATAGATTCTGGAAGAGGGAAGAAAAGCGTCTAATGTGTTTATATAAAGTGTTCACATGCCAACAGCTGTGTTCTCTAAAGAGTCAGTGCACGTTAACACGTACCTGTGCTGGTAGGATCGGCTGGTTACAGGAAGCGCATTTTGGTGCAAAAACCCTAAGGTGCAAGAAGAAAGTGTTCAATACACATTTAAAGCTTCTTCAAAAAGTAGAACCAAAACAGTTATTCTGATCATGCCTTGTTTTTAGCAAAATGTAGATGCACAGGATTTGAAACACCTGTTAAATATGATATTCAGGGAAAAGGATATTTGCAAGAGGCTCACCTACCCCAGCTTTATTGCTTAGGTCTTCCTGACCTCTAGGCATAGCGAAACCAGCCCTCTTCCCACATAACACCTTTTCTCTTACTTTCCTTTACCCATAAAGTCATTCAAATTCTTCCAGAGACTGACTGCAAAGCAGCTCCTGACTTGGGGGCCGTCACTATCTGACATCAGGAAGACATCATCACACTGAACAGGAGAGGGGCTGACCATGGCTAGGATCTACTTAAACCAAATACATCAACTGGTCTTATTATCCACAGCTATATTTTATGACAATCACTGGGCCAACAGTCACTCTCTCCTTGTAACATGGACAACCTGGTACCAACAGGGTTGAGTTCAGAGTGACTTACTCTTGCTGCGTAAGCCGAGTTACTGGTTGACTGCAGCTAAGAGCATCCACATAGCTTTTGAGCGGGAGCAGAACAGAGTCCAAGAACAATCACTTAAACCACAAAACTTTTTGTCAGGTGAGGTTAAAATCATTCTAACACTAGTTGCTAATTACATGTCTACTGTACAGTCTAGGTTAACCTAACTTACATTCACCAGTGTCATGCACTACCAGAACCTTGACTCTTAGCCAGCAGAACCTACCATCACTTGCAGAATTAGCCTGGTGTAATTAGTGTTGAAAGCCCTGAAAGAAGTAAAGAAAAAGCTACCAGAGAAGTACAACTTGATTTTCAACCTCACTTGGCCACTATATGCACACACTGGGCCCATGAAATGACCTCTCATATAACTTTAAAATATGCTACAAATACAACGTGAGAGCAGCACTTGAGGGACATCTGAGCAAACAGGAATGACCTTTTTTTTTTATCTACTACAGAGGCTTATAACTATACCAGTAATTTAACTACTATAATTTTTCCAAACATGCAATGGATTTGCATACTTACGTATGGTAGTCTTTGACACAGTAAATATTGTTCTCCACATCTACAGTGAAGGGGACTCCATCCAAACACTCGTTACACACCACGCAGCGGAAGCAGCCAGGATGGTATGACTTTCCAAGGGCCTGTAAGATCTTAAGAGGCAAACAGCAAAATAAGTGGATGTACGATTACCTACACTGCTGTGTCTGATTCTTAATAATGGCAGTGAGAAAAGCACTTCAGGATGAAATTACCACTCTGCAGATCTGTCAGCAAGGAAGGGGCCTTTTAAAACAATCAACTTACTTATTTCAGTGGGTTTCAGTAGGCTCCCACTAAAGAGAGAGAACTGTGAAAATCAGGCTAACGCCCATCACTGAGCTCTGCACGGCCAATACTGCTAACAGAAATTAAAAACGGCTTCAGAGACCACTTCTTGGAAAATCTGCTGCAGCCAAATCCAAGTTACTGGGATACAGTGTTAATTCACAAAACTTAACAGGCTGTGACAGACAGAATCCAAACCAGTCATTACTCAAACTTAAAAAGTAAAATAACAAAACAAGCAAAAAATTAGGTGTCCCTTTATTAATCAAGGATCCTAATTCACCATAGTAACTGACTGGTTATCACTCAGTCACAGGGGCCCATCGGTTTCTGTTAAAATTCCATCTGTATGCATGTGTTTGGATATAGATCCATCCATCTCGCCAGGTTTTTCCCATGCTCATCTTCCCTACTGCATTTAAAAGGTTTTAAGGAAAGGCCTGATGCAGTCTCAGCTACGCTACTGCAGAACAGATCCCCTCCCAAGCACATGAACAAGCCTCTGGGAAGAGTGAGACATAATGTCATCTTCAGGCAGCTCTCAACAGGTTATAACACCAACTGCATACATTTCAGCTGTAAGTACCACCTTTGGAAGGCAATTTCAGAAAGTATCTGCTAGCAGCAGTGCTCAGCTTGGAGCTGTTAATAAGCTGGAGATTAGAAATCTCCACAGGCCAAGCTCTCACAGCCCTGTAGATGATTCTATGAAAAAATGGGAAATAAGAAGTGGTGCATAGCAAAAATGCACAAAGTCACTTTAATTTAACCTTTTTTCCCCCCTCTAATGAAGCCCTATAGCTCTCCGTTCAGTGAGTAGCATCAGAATCCATTTGGTTTGCAAACCTGTTCCTAGCCAGAAACAACCTGTCCCTGCGCATGTGTTGCTGTCTAGGCAGCCACACAGCGCACACTGTTAGCCCGGCACGGCTGCGCAGTCACCCCTCTGCACAGAGTAACTCCCAATTCACCTGCACTTTCAGCCTGGAACAGCCTCAGTGGCGCGCGGGCTGGTGGGGCTGCAGCTCTCTGTTCCTTAGCTGCATGTGGGCACCGCTACCGCGCAGGCACGTTTGTTGTACGCGCGCTCCCAGGGAGGAACGCGAAGGAATTAGCCAAATAAGACTGCTTAATTCCTGGAGCTCCCAGAGCCGTTTCCTTTTGTCAGAGCACACTTGCTGATGGGAGAAAGGCAGACAAGCACCTGCCAAGCTTCCACCTACTGAGCTCCACCGACGAGATATTATGGACTCTTGCCTGGGATTCTGCAATTAAGGGCCAGCTCAAAGCGTGCAAGTCAGGATACCCCTCCCCCTCCCAGCGTGACACAACTCTAGAAATTTGCTCTTGGGCTAAAACGAACAATATCCTTGTCCAACCAGTGGTGCCAGGATATGAGCCAGAATCCTCATTAGTGAAGCCTCCCTTCCAGCTCCTACTGAACCTCCGTGTTTGCAATGCAATAGCTACTCCTATTAGGCATACTGAGGTTCATATACATTTTAAAGCAAGAGGAAAATAAGATAGATGTACTATGCGATCCGCAATTCTTCAACGTGCAAGCCACTTCGTTTTGTTTGGGAGTTTCTGCTTAGGAAGAACAGACTAAATTCCCACTGAAATGATGCCAGCAAGATCTGGTCCAACCCATAGCCCTTTGATTTTTTTATTACAAAATTAACTGACTACTGGCTCCCTACAAATCCCAGTGGCAATAATGCATTTTAACTGACATGGAGCAAGTGGCAGAAGGTAAATAAAGCAAGTCACAGAGCAGGGAACAAACCTCAGGACTATTGATAATGTCCCTCTCCTCTCTAGCCCAGATTCCATCCACTTGACAGAGCTCTTGCTATTCTACTGTCTTACAGAGCACACCATCTGTTTTCCTTTACCATGTTCTCATACAAAGCTGTGCTGTTATTTTCCCCCTGTAGTATTAAAATTCTATATATTTTTTTTTTCTTTAAACTGGCATGTGGCAGAACAACAGCCTCCCATGACCTCAGGTAGAAAAGAAGCCCAACTTACTGTATTTAATAGTAATAGCGCATGCCTTAGTTTCAGAAATTACATGGACAGCAGTAAAGACACGATAGTCTGACAGGGAAAAAGCACAATGTCTCACAGTGCACTACCCAAAGTCCATGAAAAGCAAGCTATCCCGTGGTTAGCAATTTAGGTCTCTTACCATTTCCATTATGAGGTGTCCGCAAACAAAGCACTTGTCCGCTGTCTGCTGAAAACCTGAATACTGTTCAAATGACAGAAAAGAAAGGATTATTAGTAGCCACTCCTCTCTCTAGCTGCAGAAATACCTTTTAAGTGAACACTGTGCTATTTTCCAGCCTGTGCTGTATATGATAGCAAACTATACAATAGCTTTGGGAGACAGTAATTCAGCAGCTCTGCTCTCGCAGCACACTCAGATACCAGCTTGGCCTTCTGATCCACTGCAAGACTTCCATGAGATGTCCAATGTAACAATTATTTTAAGTTCAGTTTTTATTTTTGAAGCCCATTTGGCAAGTTTGCCTTTCGTGTGCTGTAATTAGTTTGAATTCACTCTTTTGGTTGTTGCTGTTGGGGAAGTAAGTAGCATAGGAATTACCACCTGACTCCTGCTCAAATTAGTGATCAGATGCTCACTGACCTCAGATTTTAGACCCACGTTTCACTCAGTGGTATATCCAGGCTAGAAAAATAAAGACAGGCCCTAAGGAGGATTTAGCTGCCTCATAGATACCAGGCTTTCTATCCAGGGAAGAATCTAGAAGTCCAGTCATAGAGGCTTGGGCTCCCCGCACAACGTGGGCAACAGTGAGGTACCTCAGAAAGGTGATACACACCCCAGCCATCAGCCCATGCTCCAGCCCGCAGTGGGAAACAGGAAGGCTGGGCAGGTCTGGCAGCAGAGCCCTCTCGGGTTCGGTGCCGGCGGCACAGCGGCGGGGAGGTACCTTGCCCACTTGGGACCAAAACTCTGTGTTCCCTGGCTGAGTGTTTTTGACCTTAACTTTGTGCTTGCGTCCCCAAAGCAGATTCTGTTTCAGATGCCAAAGTCTTGTCTTTAGCCCTGTGTTTAGAGGTATATAAAACACAGGTTATCAGGCCAGACAACTGACCTCCCAAACAACTACCCTACAGGCAAGAGGCACCTGCCTGAAGAACTCCAGCCGTGTAATTCTGAAACTGGTATTTGCAGTGGCTGAACTTTACCCTCACCCACTCACCGTCCCATGTAAGTGAAGTGCTGCGTGTGCACTCTTTCCTGCCAGGGGGAAGGGGTGCCCAATTATTTGTAAGGTATTGCACAGTGATGCTTATTTCTGCAACTGAGGTTGTAGCAAAGCTCACCTGAAGTGTACTTTAGCTGCACAAGATAAAAGACAGGGTATGGGGAGGATGAGTGTAAACTGGACTCTTCTCCCAGAACACAGGTTAACTGCCTCAGGCATCTTAACACAGCCTCAGCCCAATAGAGCTTATGGCTTCCTCCATTCCCCTCCTTGATTTAGTGGGGATTAACTGTCCCTCACTTCAAAAGCCAGCAGTTCCCAGCCTAGAGCTGCCATATGTTTTCCTTTTTATTGGTGTGAGGGGATTACATGTTATTTCAGATCAATAGGTTGGAGACAAAATTATTGTTGCTATGCAACAAAGTGATTAATGAAGGAAAAGGTCTTGCAGACACTTTGACGGGCCCAGAAAGTCAGTAAATGATGGTATGGCAGCTGCTACGGCTCCAAATTTATTACGCGCTAAGGAACACAGCTCATACAATCTTAAGAAACTTTGAAACTTCATCAAAAGAGACCAGCATGTTGAGGAACAAATACAGAGGCGGGCAGTCCTAGCTGGCTATTTCTGCAAGATACTGGGTTTTTTGCTTTTTTCTTCTTACTACTGATGCAGAAAAAGGGCCTCAAAGCTTGGGATGCTTCTTGGCTGCACCGTATCTGAGTAACCATCTGGCTAGACTATTTCCTAAGGTTGCGAACTTGAGGGTTACTGGAAACAGGTGGGTAGGTCCTAGTGGTGCAGACAGCAGAGGATTAACAATGGTACAAACCCAGCTAATTCTAAAATCCTGCTGGAATGAATTTACCAGTACCATCTGGCTGTCATTTGATAAGGAATGCAAAGGAGCATTTACTCAGCTATTGATTAAGAGGGAACATTATTTCCTAGGAACAGAATGGCAAAGTGGTCAGATTAATGTCATTTATTGCTAACCAGATTGTCATAAATTACACTGTCAGAAAGAAAGGTTTTGCTGACACAAATTCACTATATGACTACCCTATTAAATTAAAACCATGACTTGTTTTTAATAAGAGAATTGTTATTTGTCAAACAGATCCAGAACTGGATTACCCAATTAAGACAACTTTGCAAAATGGCAGTGAAGTCTAATAGCAGTGATAAAATTTCATGGGCTCGGGGAGCTGTCCTTTACCACTACACTCTTTTCTGATCACAGTATTGATCCCAGACAAACTGGAGACCTGATTCAGTGAGATCAGGATTTTGGATTCAGCTCTGTTTGTGCTTCAAATCTATTTGGACTGGAAAAGACCAACAGCCTGATATCCCAGCAGCACTGTTTTCTACATGATGGGATTACCGTGGACACTGCTGTTTAAAGGTAAACAATAAATGATTTTCTCTACATTTTGTAGCTCCCCTGTCAACTTCTGCTTTGCAGTGTTTGTTCTTAACTTAGAGAGTTCAAACAGGGCTGATGTGCTAAGTTTTCAATTTTAGGAGCAGAACTTACAAATGAAGTCTTAAAATACTAATTGGCAACCTGTCTTTGAAGCACTTTATTATTACTAACCTTCACAAATCTTGTGTGTGCAATGAGAGAGAAGTTGTGACTTGCTCCAGACTGCAGACAAGGCAGAATGGCCTCTTCATTATCTCTCAGCACACCCAAGAGCCTCCCTGATGGTGGGTTCCCAGCACGGCTGGGTGGAAGCAGCACTGGTCCCCCACAGCTTGTGAACTAGGTAACCACAAGAGAAGAGGAGGGTACGCTCTGCAGACTTGTAGCCTCTTTTATGGCTAACATAGTTGGAGGGGGAAAAAGAGCTTTTGTGCACACCAGTCCTCCCTCACAATCTGCAGACGTGAACACCAGACTGAGGTGAAACAGTGAAGTAATACAGGCTGATAGGCAAGACCCTAGCAGAGAAGCCAAATCACAGCTATGCTTCCTGTACACATAGTATTTTATACATACAATTTCATTCCTGATGCAAGCAGTACTCGGCTCAATTCTAGCCTCACTCTAAGGGTTTCATATGTGCCATTTAAAAAAAAAAATAAATAAATTGTTGGCAGACCAGTAAGATGATGTAAATATAGACCAATTTCAAACTAGACAGAAACATTCAGAAGTCTACAGACAGTCTGTACCTAGGACAAATAAGAAGCGTAATTTTGAACTTTCCCAGATATTCATTATAGATGCTCAGAAAGCGTATATAAAAACCCTGAAAGAAGTTGTTATAAAATGAACAGTTCTGAAATTCAAAGCTGAAAATGAGGTGTTACCCTTCACTCTCACTTCTGTGACTTAGAAATAAGATGCCAGTTACCAGGATGCAAAGAAAACAAGTGCATATTGAAAAGCTGGCATATTATTTTTCCTGATTTCTTAGTTTGGACCCTACTGTTTTCTCCCATATTTACCTTGATTTGCCTTCTCTCCCAGGATAATAAAATCTCACTTTACGTGCATGAATCAAGACTTTGTAATCAAGCTCCCCAATGATACTTATATAATATAAGACTCTGGGAAACTAAATAAACCTTGAGAAATATGTTAATTATGTTAGAATAGAAGAGTAAAAATAAAGTAGAAGACTTGGCTGGCTGAACTATTCTTTTGTTTGCTGTCCAATATACTTTGATTATCAAACAGGCAAAAAGATCTCTAATGATTCTGTCCAAGAGTCTTTGTTTCAATGTAAGAGGAAAACAAGTCCCCTTCTGTCCTGAATATTTAGGCCTGTTAGTGTCCTCCTGTGATAATCTTGGGGTTTATAACTCTTCTGTCTAATGTGCAATATATCCAAAAGAAATTAACAATGAATTTTGAGCATATAATGAACAATTATGCATGGAGGATAATCCCACCAAGTACTATGAGAAACAATTTCTCCTGCCTGCCCTCAGTCCCGTAAGCAATCTTGGTTGTCTACCCAGGGTCTTTTAAAGTTTGATGTTCTTCTCATCGTGATTTTCGAAAGCAAACACATTCAGAAAACAGCATGCCTGAAAAAGGCTTCAGGACCCAAAGTTTCAACCTTAGGCAACGTCAGATCTTTGAAAAGACATGTCGCTGCTTCTCCTTCGCATGCCTAACCGTGCCCAAGGAGAGGCTGATGCACTTCCCTGCTGTTATGCACTCAACAAAACAAAACCTTCCTCCTGGAAACAGACCCTGGAATCTCATTCAGGCCCACTTTCTTCTTTGATGAGGATGTTCAAAACCTGCTGAAGGTTTGTGCAAGCAGATCGAGTGGGTTACATTTCAGTAGGTGTGGCAGCTGCTGCCCCGGTAATGGTATGAAGCTGTAAAAACTACAATTCACTGTCACAGCACTGCAAAGTCACCGAATGCGATTGCTCAGCCTAGACTTGAGATTCCTACCCTTTTATATTTTAAGGGCTTTTGAGAAGATGATCAGGAGGTTTTGCCAAAATGCTTCAGGCATTTAATTCTGAAAACTAATTTCTGAATTGGGTGCTATGCTAATAATGTATTCCAACCCCAGGCCGCCTGTAATCCCTCACAGACTCTCTTCTCCTTGGTTTCCCATTAGCAGAGCATCTGTCTTCTCACTGCTTTATTGTTTGCTCTCTGCATGGGACCCTTAGTACATGGGACACAACAATGCAAGAAATTCATGGGATCACATTAAGAGAGGGAGAAAATATCAAATTTGGTTTCATGCAGATGGGGTTTTGTTGTTGTTGGGTTTTTTTTACACACATATTTAAATGCAGTGATTAAACTGAACTGAACAAAATGGGGCCTTCCCAGGCTCAAAGATACGGGAGCCTTGTGGCAGGTGGCAGAGATTAAACCAAAGAAAAACAGTCCAGAACTTTACTCTTCATCCCACTGAAACCCTTTCATATATCCTGTTGCTTCACCCTGTCTTGCTGCCAGTGAGGAAGCACTACCATAGCAGCCATCTCCTTGCTTCTGCGTTTCAGCTTTGTTAGGTTCGAAGGAGATGGGCAGGGCCAGGAGGGACTTCATGTTCTGCACAGAGGTAACAGTTGGTCTGTTCACACACAAAACTCTGCCAAAAATCAGGAATTCTGCTGGTAGCTAACTTAGCTGTAACAGTCTGGCATTTTATAGCCTCTTGGGAATAGCCACTTGCTTCCTAGAGAGCCTGCAGAGACCCATGTTCAAACACGCACCAAGGCTACTTTCTGTCCGATTAATTAAGAGGCAATAATGATTTTCTTACCTAGATCTTCCTTAAACTCCTGTGGAAGCTTTGCAGTGACAATGATCAAGAAAAAACCCTGAAGCAACAACTTTAACTCTGCATCATATCATACAGCCCAAAAATCTATTAACTTGATTCACATTGTACAGCACTTCGTATCGCACAGCACTATACTCTTGCTGTGTGTTATTTATTGTCACTGCTACCACCTATTATGTACACTGCAAAAGAAACCATCTACATTAGAACATATCCTCCTGGAAAAAAAATAAATCTGGATTTTATTCGGAACAGTTGTTGAAAGATTTCAATTCAAAACATAACAGCAACTAATACCAACATTTACTGCAGAAGTGGAAACACACCACTTTCTCACATGGTTTTTTTCTAACTCTCCCATAGAAAAAAATTAATGCTGTCTGCTTACAAGTGTTTGGCAGGAGTTACACCTAATTAGAAAGAGCTCTAGTTGTTTTAAGTGTGCTTCAGTTATTATAATTTACTTTTCACTGTAATATTAAGAAAAATGGGACAATCTGACATTTTGGATCACCATCTCAAGAGGAAATAGGGGAGTGACTATCTGGCATGAAACCGACTGGACTTTGTAACACACTCTTCAAAACATTCCACTAGCAAATGTGAAGTACGGGACAGTTGCAAAAGCTAGTCCATAGTGATACATCTCAGAAAAAACCCATCCTTGTCTCTCCTTGTCTATTTTGTCATGGCCCGGAGAGTGACGCCTGTGACCCATTTAACAATCCGTAACCCAGTTCCGGAAACGCTGAGCATCTTTTTAGTGAATACCAACCTCATTCACACACTGACATTTCATCACATTACGTTTATCTTGTTTATCTACATTATCACCTGGGTCTAGGTACTGCCTGTATATTGCTCTTTTATAAACCTGTGCATTTTTCTGGACTCCAGTTGGTCTCCTATTTCAAAACACCAATTTTCTTCGCTTAGCTGACCTGCAGGTCACCACACCATGCAGTATTTGCAACATTCACCCTTAGTTTCTCAGCCTTGATGCCGAAGTTTTTATATGGGCCCTAGCTTTAAAAATGTGTCCTCTGGGACAAATTCCTGGGAGAAAATCCAGATGCCCTTGAAGTCAACGGCTTCGGCCACCAGCTTCAACGGACTTGTAACTTCTTGATACAGGATACAGCACTACAGTATTGTGTTGCCATGAGAGGTGAACCCAAACTGCCAGCTCTACACACTCTTCATGCTGATTCACATTCAAGTCCAAAGTGCAGAGGCCAATCAGTATTTGACTATCCCTAGGTATTTTGAAATTTATATTTTAAGCTCATCTGCAGGTTTGATACAATTCAGAATACCCCAATTAATCATCATTACTGCCAGATTTAGTTATAAAATAAAACCAGGACCACTGGCATACTACAGCCTTACAAAAAAATAAGGAAGGAAAGTATTCAAACCTTTTTGGCAGGGAGGGGCTGGAGTGAGACCCACACAAGTAACAACATGAACTTCACTCCCTCGTGTGCCAATTACAGTAACACGCTATAATCTGTTTGCCTTTGTTTTTGGTGACAGTATTTAGAAGCACAGCAACGCTCAGCATTCATGATGCCTCTGGAACTTGAAAGCACCTCCTGTCTCAACCTAGAGCCATCAGTGCCTTGAGAATGCTCACAGACTTTACACTTCTGTACATCAGAAATATTGCAGCAAATCCCTTTCCAAGCTTTGATTCCATCACTGTGTTAAACACATCAATAAACAGCCGTGTCCGTCTGTTCTCTGACTGGAGTATACATTTTAATAGCAAGTCTCCTAAATACAACATCCGCACAGTTATCTAGAACTCCATTTGCTCTGTGATTCCCATTAGATATGGACACAAGCTGCAACTTCTATCATTTACCTTCTCAACTGAGTCTTTTTTTCCTGAGAGAGTCTTGCTTAGCAGCAACGGGGTCTCTGACCAATGCACCAGTCCCAGTGCTCACCTCCCAAGGGGGATCTCCAAACATTTATACTCACTGAGATGGAAAATCAAACCTCTGACTCCAGCTTCCATCACACTAAATAAAAAGTATCTTCCTAGGGCCGCAGCAAGTGGGATGGGCCATTTCCCACACTGTCAGGCTTGGAAAACAACATACGCACAAACTGAGAATAACAGCCTCATTAGTATTAATATTTACATTGCAGCCATGCCCAGGGGCCCAAATTAGGGTAAGGGTCTTCTTGAGTTTGGTGCTACAGGAGACAAAGGTGCAAACCAGCTCTCACGAATTGCCAATCACCCAGCTAGTCCTCTGTTGATACCCTATCCCTTTACCCCACGGAAGGCTGATCATTTCCATTTGTCTCCTCCTTACCAGTTTTGCACACCCTGATCCTCTCACATTTTAAAATTCATTGGGAGTTTTACAGTTGTGGATATAAGACAAGGCCCTGTATGTTCTCTGTAGCCAATTTTGCCTTGCAGTGGCAGCTGCGGAGCAGAGAGGCTGCAGCTGTAGCAAGGAGGACAGTGTCCTGAGCAGGTACCAGTCACTGGTGTAGGGGAGAGGAGCATCAGAAACCCCAGTAGACTGGATGGAGAGGAGAAAGAAGACTTGAGAGGCAGCGTGCAGGGCTGCAAAGCACAGCTCTGTTGGGGCTGTGGGCTGCTTGCCCTCCTTCTGCCACAGCCTCAGCCACAGCCTTGCCTCTCCCTGGCAGGAGGGAATGAGGTCAGGGCAGCGAGCTGCAGAGGCACCAGCATGCAACCATCACAGGGGCTGGCCATGCTCCAGGCTGGGAAGGGCAGAAAGGGGATGCCCAAAGGCCTCCTGGAGGCTTGCAATGCACCAAGTCTCTCTTTATGGTTGGCATGGTTGTAGTTTTTAGAGCCTTTCTCTTTAAGGATTTAGGGGCAAAGTGACAGATCTTCCTCCAGTCTTACTTACTGAAATGGATGAACAGCTTTAGATGAAACTTTCAACAACTACTGACAGCAAAGTTTGCAGAGGCAAAAACCCAGTGTGAACAAGTTCAGCCTAAATGTTTGAATTTGGCAAATAAGACAGTGAAAGAGATAATCTTAAAAGGGAAAGTTTTGGATGACCTTAATGCTATGCACTGCAGCTTGTGGTGTCTGTAATAGGTTATTTCCAGAGCATCTGAGTGTCTTCCAGTAGTGCATTAAGCAATGTAACTAACATCTGTCACGAGGTTCATTTTCACTCACATCTCCCTGGAGGGAAATTCTCTCTTTTCTTAACCTCTACTGGACCCCCAGTCAATAATGTTCATTACCTCAAGAGAAAAAGTCTATCAAAAAGAAAAAAAGAAAAAAGAAACAAGAGAGATAATAGATCTAAGATTCAGGCTGCTTTAGTGACATTTTAAAGTCTTTTTTGCCAAGAAAAACAGTAATTTCTTTTAAATTTCTTTACATGATATTTAAGCACTGAAAAGGAAAGACAAATTAAAATTATTGAGCTATTTTTCCTTCACCCATGATTATGCAGCAATTTATCAACAAAATGGAACAAGAACATCTGACTGGGATTATTTATTATACAGTAAGGCATTTATTTTTTTGTTCACTTTACCAGGAACAGTGTCCCTGTTATGGCTAGTTAGCCATCTGTGTCCTAAGAGCTTTCAGAGAAGGATTAAACTGTCATTCGTTTTATTTCCTTTCATGAAATAACTATCCTAACAGGGCTGAGGCAAGACTTGCATATTGCTGGACTTGCTACCTTAAGGTCGCATGAAAAAGAGTAACTGGATCTTCCCTGGAGCTAAAGCAAAGCAATGAAAAGTTTGGGGGTTTGGTTTTGTTCTTTTTACTCCTTACACTCAGTAACATGCAGGATTGCTACTGAAGCGCTCCTACTGGAAATTGCATAGATTAGGCAATCTCTATGCCATGCTTAGGCAGAAATGGTATGATCTGCAGATTTTATTTTTTTTTTTTTTTAAATCTGATTAATTTTCTACCTTTGGTCAATAAGGCTTGGGTTTAACCACTGAGAGAATTTGCAGCTGATCAGGGCTGGAAGCAGGAGGGTGACAGAAGTAAACAAAGAAGGAACAGGTATGCCACGTCCTCCAGGCAGTAAGGGTTTACCAGTCCTTACCCATTGACTCGCAACCACACACACAGAAGGCTGGCACTGTTGTCACAAGGATGACTGTGGCATGTGGCATCCCTTCCCCATTTACAACTCCACAAGTGGGTCTAAAAACTTCTAGCACTTCTTCCCTGGAAAGAATGAGCAAAATAAGCTGCCTGATTTAGAGAAAGATAATCTGTGCCCTCAGTAAGAGCAAACATGTGGGAAAACTATTTGCTAGAAGAATGTACCTTGCAGCTATTGCCAAAGGCTTTGATGGGTGTATCTGTGCTTTGGATAGCTTTATGGCTGCGCAGTGGAAATTGCCCATAATGAATAACATCTACATTTCTCAAACACCTTTCGTCCACAAATCAAAAGCACTTTTCAAAGAAAGGGCCAGATTTTGAATGCTTGATGCTAGCAGCTCCTCATGTCACAGTTTTGTGGACTGACTTTTTGGAAACAGCTTGGTAGCCAAAGCTCTCTGGCACTCACTATGCTTTAAGTGACAACTGAGCTCTCAAAAAATGGAAGCCTCATGGCATTTCAAGTGCTGAAGTGCAACTGCCTCTGGGGCAGAACAGACACACCCTGGAACGGCTGGCACCAGTGCTGTGCTGAACCTTGAAAGGGGCAGTTTAGCCAAGGAAGGCAAGCCCTGCTCTTAAGACAGGTGCCAAACATTTATAAGGATCTGATAATGGCTTTTCTCAAGGTCTTGGCTTCAAGGATTGAAGTAATATTGCAGTGAATTCCACGTATCACCTCTGATAGACAGAAATGGCTGATCTGTCTTGAGTGAATGGGAGTTAAAGAACCAAGTATCTTGTATGAGCCATCAACCACAGCTCGGGAGACTGCTCTGGCAGGAGCTGTTCTGACACAGAAAACAGCAGTATTGCAGGAGAATTGAAATGCTGACATCTATAGATGCTTCATTTCTAACAGGTACAGTAAGAAGAAACCCATAAATAATACCCATTCTTCCCTAAAATTTCCTTCGTTGACTAGTTTACAGCAAGAATGAGTTCAGCTTTTCTGCCTATCGCTGTTCACGCGCTGTTTACTCCAGTCCCAAACTGGGACTTACTGCAGTCCCTGTGCCTTGCCCGGACTGGCCTGCAGGATATCCCCAGTATGATGCCACGGATGACAGGGAAGAAGGACCCGCAACAAATTAATGGGATACACAGAGCTAGCAGTGGGGCTGGACAGAGCTCTGCAAGAACTGCAGCCCTTGGTGCTGCCTTTTGAGGGTGGGAAGGGGACAGGCTCTCCTCCAGGTAGCAGGGAGGCTTCAGCCCACTCCACCCCTGCTCCCCATTTGCATCATATTTGCAAGTCAGCTGCTTCCCATCAGCACGCCCCCTGCTGGGAGGGCAAATGAGGGGCTCATTCAGACCACTGTGCTTTGGCAGGACTGTGAGCAATGAAACATCGACCCTTCACATCTGTCCCTGGGAATGGATGGAAACATCATCCTGCTGTTGCAAGCTTAACCACGTACACACAGGCCCCTCCAGCTGTTACTACATGCATTTCACCAGTGACCCCAGCATGACAGCACAGTACCTCCTGCCCAAATTTTCTGAAGCTGCTCTGCTTTCCAATTCCTGCTATGCTTGTGCCATACTTGAAATAACCTGGTCACAAGCTATGGCGTGGCAACTCCACAGAGCTGTGACCAGGCTCCCAAACCTACAGCAGCATCTAATTCCCCTCATCAGTTCCCAGGCAAACAAAAGCCAAGGAAGAGCAAGAATACCAAAGAGAGACAGGATTTTCTTAGGAGGGATACTATTATAACATAGGTAGACTACCTCCATTTACCTCCCCAAATTAAAATAATCTTTTCTTATGCTCTTACCTAAGAACAAGACCAGAATATGATCCACTCTACTTCTGACTGCCACTCACTGGCCAGAAAGAGGCTGCAGTGAGCCGAGACAAGCGTCCCAGTGCAAGAATGGTTGAAGGCAGGAGCATGCACTCACAGTGGCTGCTACAGCACAGAGCAGAGGCTTGCAGAGAGGGAGGATGCACACCTCTGTGGAAGACCTGTGGATTCAGCGCTATGGGACAACTCCACAGACTGTCACAACGCATAGCAGCTCCTATAGCTCTGCTGGCCCCCTCTTCTTGGCCTGCAAAGCTTGCATGGTAGTGGTCAGAGGACAGAGCGCAAGATCAGCCTAATCCACCCTCAAGCAATTTTTTTCCTTTTCTTTTAACATCCCCCACCCCTAAGCCTTTTAACTTCCCTAACGTACCACTACCATACTCTCAACAGGGAATCCATACATGAAGCTGCACTAAGATTTGGAGTTATGGTAGAGACTGAAATTCTCAGTTACACAGAAAGAGCATTTGGCTATCTGCTTTTGACTGAAAACACCTCTTTATAGAGAGGATTGGGGTTTCCAAATGGGGTTAGGAGCAAGACCTGGGAATATGAAGTAGTTAAAATAATCTCCTTTTTAATTACTATTTTGCAGCCTTTTCCTCTGACTTTGAGAAAAGCTTTTGAGCTTCCTCTGTCTACAGAACTCTAAAACAGGCAAAGTTGTTTTATTTTATTAGGGAAACAAGGCAATTCCTAGTATTCTTGCTATGATGTTTGCTCAGGGTAAGCTGAGAGAAGACGGAATCACCTTCTGAGAAGCAGCTGGCTTAACGTGGGCAGGAACAACATCAGAATTTGATTTCTTTTGCTGACTTAACACAACAGTGAGTCCCTCAATCTGCTTCTCTCCCATCCCTCTGTGCTACTCGCAATCTGCTAAGACACACCTGTGGGATGTTTGGGCTTCTAAGCCTGTGCCTTAAATGTCCCAACAGTTCCCTAACTTGCAGAAAGTTTATTCCTATCAGGTTCTTAACTTCAGTTTTCTTGGGAAAATCACTGCAATATCTCCAGTCAGAAGCCTACTACAGAACATGTCTAAGGTTTAAAGAGGTTTCCCCCTCACCCCTTGAAAACTGAATGTTCTCCAAAAGATTGAGATTTTTAGATTTTAAATCTCATGTTTATGCTGAAATTACAAGCTAATAACAACAATCATGTCATTAAGTCTGGATGAAAGGTTTTCATCGTGGGGAAAGTACATTCCAACACAGTTCAAAATAAAAATCTCAGAGGTTTGAACCCCTCCACCTCTCCTCCCTCTCCCTGTGCTTCTGTAGAAACACAGGAAAGAGCGAGCTGAAAAAAGTAAGGGAGGAAAAAAAAAAAAATCTCAAAAATGCAAGCAAAACAGTAACCCATTTCAATTATAACAAAAAACTTATTTTCTGCAGAAAATACAATTTGCTCTTTTCAACAGGCTCCAGCTGTGGTAGGCTGAGAGTAAAGGTGTAACACTTGAAGGCAAATGTGGCTTATATTTTAGGAATTTCCATGATTTTTATGGATTGCATTGATGAGAAATGCATTTGCACACTCCGAATTGCCAGTAACATTTTTGTTGTGGGATATACTTTGAATAATTCCTTTGCAAAAAGCATGGCCATAAATTCATTAGAAATGGAAAGTCATTCTGGAAGACCCAAGCTTCTAAATGAATGGTATTTCAATAAATGAAGGTGGGTATACATTCAACACACTGATTCTCCAACTCATCATTCTCTAAGCTAAAATGTATCATTCCTCTCTAATTTCAATTCCCAGCCACGCCATCCTCTTAATCTTAATTATAAATGGTCTGCCACTTATCAAATCATTCTTGTGTACTGCACAATCCTCACCCTTAATTGCACAAATATTTTATTTTTGGAACAACACAGCTCAGCAACAAGCTTCATTTTTCTTTTCATGACTCAGTCTCTATTAAAGCGTTTATAAAAGCTCTGTGCGCATGGAGAGAAAATTAGTTGCTCCTCCGTGGCTAACAGTTTTTAGCTAATCACAATGCAGCTCCACATCACTCTGAGCACAGCAGTGATTAAAACTGCGCCTGCAACAAAGCAACATTGTACACAGCGATGACGTGCTCCAGTCAAAAACGTCTCCCCTCTTGTTATGATTGGTATTCCCCAGATGTTTGACTTTGAGCTCTAGCTTGGCAGGCAAGGCTTTGTGGCTGCAATTCAAGTCCCAAGCTTGAGCAGCTCCAGTGTTTATTCTCATAATTTACACTTTGTGATGGCTTATGGACAGTTATGTACTTGGTTTCATAGCCACCACTTCAAACCAGGGGCCTGATCCCGCCTTTATGGAGTTAGTGGTAAATGTTTCCCAATTCTAGTACTGGCAGGAGGCCCCAGATGACTAAACCATCTCTCAAAGCAAACAAGCCAATATAAAAGAACAATCTGGTTTAAAACCAATAAAAAAACGCCGGAAATCTTACTTACTAGGAAGTCTTCTTCACAGTACACCTTGCCATTGACGTTGTAGAATGCTTTTCCTCGTAGTCTTCTCCCTGTTAAAAGAGGGTACCATCAGGATTTTGTGCTGCGTCCCCAAACCCAATGTTCAGGATGCAAAGTGAAAAGCACACCCTGCTGCGCCTGCCTACATTCTGGCCCCTCTCCCCCTGGAGGGTCCATCCAGAGACATGGGTGAGGGCTGGGCTCTCGGCAACATCCTACCTTAAAATTCCTTGTCAATTAAATGTGATTTCTAAGTGCAGGTTGTGGAACCCAGCTGATACCAGTTCCTGGAAAACTGGTAATCTAAACCCAAAAATTATTATTCTGGGGAGAAAGGCTCATTTGTAAATTGAGACAATTTTCTTAGCAGGTGAAATCACAGCAGGCATATATCCACTGCAATCAGCATCAGCAGTGTGTTTGTCTCTGAAGGACCAAACAAGGGATACTGCATATGGATGTCCCTGTCACCTTTAAAAATATTAATACATTAATCAATGCCACAGCAGCTACACCCACAGCTCCCTGCAATACTAAAGCAGTACAATGCACACATGACGGAGGGAAGGGCAGAAAAATCACACTGAAAACAAGAGATTTCATTTTCAAGTTTGAACATCTGCCATTTCATTAGCACTTGCAGAACTCTTACTGACAAAGCCTGTGATCATCGTTAACTGATGGCTCCCTTTACAGCTAAGAAATGCACAACAGACTCCAGAGAGTCCCAACAAAAAGGATTAAAACCAGGAATTCAAAAACCCCCGAGCCCAACCAGTTTTTAGATACAGCACGTCAGATCGGTCTCACACCAGAGCTGCTCCACTGAAAGCAACACCCATTTCATCAGTGTAAAACCAGAGAGGGAGAAGGGAAACGCACTCATCCTGACTCACTTTATTTCCACTGTGTGTCAGGGTCCCACTGGCCAAAGCTCCCCAACATGTGGGTGCTCTCACAAGCCATGTGCAGCCTTGGAGAGCAGATGGCATGGTGCCTACTATGGGCTGTGTACCAGCTGCCGTTTGCAGAGACACAGAGCGAGGAAGAGGGCAAGAGGCTCTGTATTTACAGGTCAACAGATGACTACTCCCAGGTCACTGCTGAAGCTTTTATTCCACAGAATAAGCCTAGATGCCTCCTACTGAGGCAGAGCAGCTCCACCATAAACACCACCAATCTTTGCGGAGGGCTTGACTCCGAGGGCCGGCGAGCTGAGCCAGCTGGCCAAGCATAGAGGGGCAGGAGTGCTCTCCACGGTTTCCATAAACAATGTTGAGGAAAATATGATTAATTTTCAGTGCTTGAAAGTGCATTTTACACGTTGCCACTGTGATCTGATCCTGGGAAACAGTGTGTGGCACAAAGAAGTTGGGATCTGGGCTGATGCTTTTGGGAAATCACATGCTGCATGTGGTTGTCTGGCGGTTTTACTGTCGTGGCCGAGGGAAATGCTTCTTTTGTGTGCACATTCTTGGGCTGTCGATCTCACAGGCTCCTGTCTCCATACTGCTGGTAGGTGGAGTCAGCTCTTGTTTGTCTTCCCAGCTGCCTGGTAGCTCTGGTGGGGACCAGGAGCCTTATGGCATGGCCAGCGCACTGAGACTGGTCCCATCTTCCTCTGAGACTCTTCAGTAAAACTGGTCCAATCCTACACGGCACACAAACAAGGCACGGGGCTGGGACTGCAATCAGGGGGTCACAGGGCCTCTCTTAACTGATGCAGGAGCAGACCATCTCTAGATCTTCCCTCTTGCTTATCCAAGCCATTTTTAAACCTCTCCAGTGAAAGGTAAAGGAAGGGTAAATGGAAGGGAGGGAAGAAAACGAAAGAGGCCAGAATGGCTTTTTAAAGGACACATTGGCTCTGCCAGACCCAGCC
The DNA here is from genome assembly GCA_035590275.1 of Ibycter americanus. Classification (NCBI taxonomy): domain Eukaryota; kingdom Metazoa; phylum Chordata; class Aves; order Falconiformes; family Falconidae; genus Ibycter; species Ibycter americanus. The sequence continues at coordinate 12,461,922 of JAVJGI010000036.1, forward strand.
TTGATAAGCAGCTTGTCTTTAGATGGTGGAAACGGAAGTGGCTGCACCCAGAACAGGGACTTGCCTAGGACGTGCTGATGCAGCGCTCCCACCTTGCTCATACGCACCGCCAGTGCAGAGCCAGGGTGTTTGTTTCAGGTGGAGAAGCGCTGGCCATCGCCCTCACCACATACCCATTATGGTTAGCATCAGCAGGAGATAATGAGGAACAAATCCTGAACTCCATCGCTAGAAGGATCTCTGCAGGAAAGGAACATCCTAATTCAGGGAGCCATCAGCATCTCCCAAGGGACTGCAGAAGGTGCACGAGGACCTGTACATCTGGCTTTGTATCCCAATGTGCGGAGCCTGGCAGTGCTGAGTTTGACAGAAACACCCCCAATTCTGGTCCTGTTGTTTCCTTAGCACAGCATCACTGGCAGAAGCCAATGGGGTCAGAGCTTTCCCAGAGCAGGAAGGAGTGGGAAGCCTAGGACCCAAAGCAAACAAGGCAAAACCAATGTTTTGGACTGGCTCTCAAAGGCGCTGATGTTATCAGATGCGTTTGGCAGCTGATTGCCCTGCGACTTGAAACAACCTCACCTCACCCCCGCAGAGCAAAGCTGTGAGCCCCCATCTCAGCTACTGCACAACATGTGAGCCCCTGCTCACTGCTCACACCGCTCTGCAAGCCCCCCTGCCTGCCGAACACTGACAGCTGGCCTCCCCTGCCATACAGCTGACACGGTAAAAACAGCTCCGTTTTACGCAGCACTCGCAGAGCAACACCTTTCAACACTGAGGAAAACTACAATTTTCCCCATTTTACAGCTGAAAAAAACAAGCCACCTATTAGGGAACCGACTTGCCTAAACTCATAAAGCAGGCAAGCAGCTTGCTCACATGATAATTACTATTATTAGCAATAATTAGTAAGATTGACAGGCCTTTTACCTTAGAAGAATTTCATTCAGGGATCGTACAATAATTATCTCATAAACAAGAAACAGCAAGTTACCACACAAACAGCTGTGGCTGCACTACATTGCCTTCTACATACTGCATTTGAGAAATAAGGGAAAAAACTCGGCATTCCCTTTGCCCTCCAGAGGAGTTTGCTAAATGACAGCATTGAACACGGTCAAACACCAGACTCTGGGAGTGCCTGGGCATCGTGTGAAAACTGCAATGAAGAGGGAAGTGCTGGCAGTTGCAGCCAGGGAGACACAAAGCCCAGGGAGATGCAGCGCTGGTACCTCCCAGCCCCAGGGCAGCCGTGCCGCAGGGCGGCTGCAGCGCCTCGAGGTTAGGGTACCAGCCCCCAGCTCGGTGTACTGGACAGGGCGGTTTCACCCTCCAGGGTCCTGGAGTAACTCGGGGGCCTGCACAGCACCAGCCTGTTCTGTGCAGCCGTAACTGCTACTGTCAATCAGGCAGAGAGAACAAATTAAAAACCCTAATGTTGCTTTAGCCAGCTGAGTGAAGCGCCTGGCCAGCTAGACAAGGTATTATCACCCTGCCCACTGGTACACAGAACCTGCTGCTTGGCTTTCCTTTGAATGACTGAGTATAGCCAAGCCTGGGTTACTATTTGCTTTCATAATACTGAAACAAAAAAGTCAAGAGTTTCTGACAAAACTTGATGCAACTTGCTGATCGCTCATTATTATTATAATGAGCTCTTATACTGAGCAGCCTAGCGCAGAGTTCACAAGTACGGGTTTCACAAATACTGTGCTGCTTCCCTCCTTCTGCTGGATACCCACCTTGGCACGTCTGCCCTGTCAGACCAGTTTTGAACAGTAGCAAGGATGAGGCTCCGTTTCACACCCGACCAGAAGAGCAGCAGGTCGGCCAGGAACGCGCAGGGGGACCATGGGACGGGGCAGAAGCCGCCCAGCCTGCAGCCCGCGTGCAGGCATGTAACGCTAACTTTTATAGAAAAACCCTTTTTTCCCCAAGTGCTCTTTAGCCTTGTTTTACTGTAGAAAACTAAGCTTAGGCACTCACTGTAACAATAAAAGCTTGTTGCAAGTTTTACGTTTCTTGACTGACACCCACACATTTGAGGGGTAGCGAGTGCCAGGATAAGGGGGTTCCACCACCACAGGCGGGAGGCAGGCAGAGACCTTACAAATGCTCCAGCAAAGAGTGCAAATATTAATGTAGATAATCTAGTAGTCAGTAACACGCAAGCTAGAAATTACTGTGTCCCAAGGAACAATCTCAACCGGTGTTTGCAACCAACATGACAAACATGCAAAAGAATGCAGGCTTTTGAAGCTTTTAAAAAAAATATATTAAATCAGAATCAGCTCTAGGTTTTTAATACCAGATTTCACATTTAACCAGTTTATGAGTCTCTGGTATTTAAATGTGCCTGGCAATTACTTCCTGCACAATTTTTATCTCCTATGTGTTGCAAACTAAAAGGAAGGAATGGGAAAGCTGTTGCTTTAGCAGAGGATTCAGCTCAAAGATTCAGCTTGCAAAAGGAAAACCAACCCACAGTTGACACAGGCTGTCCACAGCTATTCTCTCCAGTCTCCACAACACTTTGCTGGGTGGTGAAAACACACCAGCCAGGAAGCCAAGATAGGGTAAAACTTTTTCCAACACTGTTTCAAAAGCTGCATCAGGCCCTCATGGAACAAAATGTGAATCAGACCGGGTTTTACGGTCTTGAGGAGGTGCTCCAAAAGAGCGCTGAAAATGTCCTGCCCCCTCTCCGCTAGCCTGGAAAGCATCTTCAAAGCCCTCCCTGCCGCTGCTGGCAGTGGGGTGTTTGCCTATAGGGAGGTGAGTTTATCAAGTCGCAGCCTTCAGTGGTAGATCTCTAGTCTCACATGGGATGATGCAACCACGTCAGGGGCTAACACCCCCCTCTTCGCCTTTGTAAGACAAGAGATAGCAATGTCTCACTGTCACAGCACGGTTATTAGACCTAATTACTGTTTGCAGCATGCTTTGAAGTTGGAAAGTGCCAAGCATTATTATAATATTTTAAGTACTTTGATGATTGAAAACACACAACTGTTGGGTAATAATTGTGATTTACTAGTATTGTAGTGTAAGCAACTTCATGTGAGAAGCCTGCATTGTCTCAGTGCCTGACGCTACTTAAAAACAAACAGCTCCCCTCTGACATAATGAGAAAGCTGCAGCCCCAGCCTCGCCTTCCAGATAACGCCTGGTGCATCCCTGAGACTACCAGCACGCTGAAGAAAACACACCAGTGTACCTCGTTGCCATCATGATATCTCTCTTGATATTCCCATGATATATGTACCTCTCCTTGTAACTTTGTGTGGGAAAGTTGCAGCGTTAGAAGGGACAAAGTACGATACAATTAATAATATCCTTGTTATTTCTAACATTACAGCTGTGTGGAACAAGAGGATTGTATTTTAGTCTCAGAAAATGTAATTAGAACCTCCCCATATGGAGTGTAATCAAAGAGTTCAGCTGTAGGTATCGCTGCTAAAGATAAGAAATTCGTTAAAGCAGAGCTAATTAAGAGCCCAAACAGCCCAAGCTATTGCCATGGAATATTATTCAAGTACCTGACATTTCTGTTGACTGGGGACATGCCTGGGTAGGTCTGACCACACACAAGCACAGACCTTGGCTCTGCGGCTGCTTCTCCCATGGGGGGCACAACCCCCCAGGACCCCCTGCGAGCAAAGTGCAGGCTGTGGCAGGACCAGGTGGGATGGCTGTGGCTGCCCTGCTGTGGCACTGGGGACTTGCTCAAGCCCCCAGCATGGCCATGCACTGCTCTGGCTGGGAAAGCGGCACCCACGAGCTCCTGGCTTGTCTCGCAACAGCAACATAAATACACAGCATCCTTCAACAGCTTTTTCTGGAGGAAAAAAGCCTATCACATTGCTTCTTTCATTGGGATTTCTTCCCCTTACTTATTTTTTACAAATTGTCAGTTCTAAGGCTGAACGGGGACACTCTGAGAATCTCTGCACTCTGGAAGCTTTGGTCCACGACTCGCACAGCTTTCTGAGCATGGCAGCCCCTGGCTCTTCATGCCTGACTGACTAAAGAACTGTGCATATCTGGTTTAGTTAGCAGTGTTAAAAATGGACCTAATTGCTTGTTAACTGCTTCAGACACCATCTCTGCAGTGACTGATGTGACACCAGCATTGCTACCTGTCTCATGTTAGCACCTTAAGTGACAGCCTCTCTAAGCATTCAGACTAAAGCGACATGTAAACATACATGGCAGGATTAATACACAACATCTGCTCAAATACTTCCCAGCTACCACAAAGGAGAAGGAAGATTCCCATGTATCACCCCAAAGCCCTGTACAAGTGAAACCAGATACAAGGTGATTTGGGCTGAGCAAACATTATCTGCATGCTCACTGCTCACCTCTGGCCACAGTCTCCATCACTGCTCAATGCAAACATAACCTTTACCAGGCCAAACCTGGTAATTCTGTTTTGCAAAAGCCCCCTGGCATAGGTTTGGGGCTGCTCTGCTTCAGAGCCAGCCTGCGGTGGCCATCCAGGGGCTGCCCATGCTCCCAAATGCAGACAGCACCCAAAGCACTTCTACACCCCACGTGCCACCCGTGGGCTGCAGCAGAGCCCATCACCAAAGCCATGCAGGGGCAACTGTGCCCAAGTGATCTCCCGGATGGCCTGCAGACACCGACACGACAGCACAGGGCACCATGATGGGGACCACTGTCCACAGCCTTAAACTATACTCTGGCACAGACACTGCAGCTTTTCTTGCCCTGCAAGGTGTGACCCGCCCTCTGAAGAGCATCTGTGTGCTCTCAAGTACATATTTTAATGATTGAGAAACCAGGACCAAAATAACTTGAAAGCTGAAGGGTGAATGAAACATACAGAATCCAATCTGTTCTCCACAAACCCCAGGTTGGACAACTACTATTTCTAAACAGTGGAAGCTGAGATGATTCCAGGAACTGAAACTTCACAAGAAATATTAAGTTTTACAAACATGGAATAATTCATTGAAAATATTAAGTAACAACAACCCACCTCTGCTACCTCCTCTATCATCTCAAAATAAAACTGATGCAGAATTTCACCCAGGAAATCTGTTTTCTTTCATGTGGTAGAGGAGGTTCGCCTGCCCAGGAATTAAAGATGTGTCAAGAAGAAAACAAAAGCTTCCAACACTTTTCCTTTATTTGTTACCATTTCTCCTTTACTCACACTTGAGTTTGGGCTCGCAGTTCTCCATTCCTCCCTCTGGCTTATGCCTGCCTATCTGCACGGAGATTTTCTTTGCACAAGGTTTCTGTCACTCTGACCACTTGCGAAGAGGGAGCACTGAGAATGCTTTAGCCCCTGAATAACTGCTAATTAAATTTTTCTCCTGTGTCTCCTACAGGGGACTTGCACAAAACCGCTGAGCAACACGAGCACAACCTCCCCATGATGGGGTCCTGGCGTGCAAGCCGCAGCCAGTTGTCACAGGTGCCAGGGCAGTGCAGGGTCTCCGTAGCATGAAGGGGCTGCAAGGAGGACTGTGCCCCAGCCCCAGCCCCTGGGCTTGGGGAAACTTCCATCCCCCACTGCCACTGCCCCCTCCCCTCCTCACAATGCTCAATTGCTCAGCCTTTGTGAAAGGAGGGGTGAATTTCTAGGGCTTTCAGGGGTTTTAAGATAGAAAAAAAAAAAAAAAAAAATCAATGCCAAATTCCTTTGAATAGAAGATACTGCATGTTGGCAGAAGCCACTTTTCACAGACTCCAGCCGTTTGAAATGTGAAACACTAAAAAGTGGCTACTGTGGATGTGCTGTATTCTTCTTTTCAAAGCAATCTGGCACACAATTTTGCTCCCCTGTTTCAGGACCCAATCCTGCATTCCTTTCACGCTCAGACTCCCATTGACTTTAAGGAATGCAGGATTGGATCCTAAATGTGTGCTTTACTCACACAATAGCTCCTCATGGTTACGATCTATTGAGAAAGGCACACTTTAAAAACCATTTGGAGTTGCAGGCTCATCCACCAGGCCAGAATGCCTGTAAAGATCTTCCATTATTTCAGGAAAAATGCTCGGTGTGTGAATTACACACACACACTCACACACACGCATGCACTCATGCATTTTCCTGGTTTCAAGCTGCAGGCACAGCTTAGTTTGAGATGCATCAAAATATTTTGAGCGCTGGCCTGATAGCTCATAAAGAAACCACGCGTAATTTTAGTTTTTGAAAAAAAAGCAAAACTCCGGGGGAAAAAAGGCCACCAAAGCAAACATATAAGCAGCTGAACCTTTAGGACGGTTTTTCAGAGAACTTTTGTAAAAGCCTCTAAAAGACGTGCACCAGCCAAGACAAAACAGAGCCTTGCACTGCTATTTTTGAGGATGCTGTATATTGAGTTACGAGGCTATTACGATGCAAATCTCAAATGTACAAGCTTTTTACTTGGCCATAAACACAAAACAGTATACATTGTCCTTTCAGAAGAAAAGGTTTGCTGCTAAAATAGCAGAAGCCCTACGTAAATAACCAACATTCTTTCTGCCTGAGGTCACTGACTTGGCCTATTCAATTCTGGGCTAGTCTGGGATTTGACAATCTAAGCAGGGGAGAGGCCCTTTCCTTTTTTTCAAAAGAATGCTGGGATTTTATTTGAAATTTAAACTCTTGCAAACAAAAGGTGGCATCGTATGCTAGAGGCCTATGAAGGTGGAGTACAGGATGTGTATTGTTTTCTCCCTTTACATAGGTTCTTTCAGGAAAGAGTATTCAGAGTCTGTGAACAAATTCTAATCGAATATTATCATCAGGTAGGCAGACGCAGGAAGATATGAACGAACACTTTTAAGAGATTAGGAAATTTACTTTTTAAAAATATTGATGCAGGGAAAGCACAAAAATGGTTTAACATTATTATTTAAATTATCATTTAAAATAAATTATTTTAAAATCCTAATTGAAAATTCCTCCATAGTTTAAGTTCCTATACCAATTCATATTTATACACTAAAAAAGAGCTTTTCAGTACAATTACTGTGGCTACAAATTCAGTATTCATTGTCATTCTCTATTTCAAGTTGATCTGTCCTGGAAAGGCAGATGGCAGTTAACTATTCTTCCGCCCAACTACCGTTGCCCAGCTCTTACTTAAACTCTCCCAGTACACTCTTGTATAATACAATTATCATTTCCAATTCTGGGCTGTTATCCAGGCTCTGCACTGCTCTCTGCTCTGTACCACCTCTCCAGCATGGCAGTGATGTGCCAGCTCCTGCCACACAGATGGGCTAGTACCACTCACCTCTCACCCCAGATGACTACGGTAAGCTGAATTTGCAGCTGGTGTAAATCGCGACAGCATCACTGAATTCATCACAATTTACACAAGCTGTAGACCTGCCCCAAGGTACTATCTTTGCCAGAAAAAAGCCTGTCTTCACTATGCACTCACTAACGTGTGGTAAAATCCAGATGAAAACAAGGTAGTTCATCATTCTGACATGTTTGTAGCCCAGGGTAAACTCTAGACTCTCCTCTGCAGTTTACCTTAAACTGCCATGATGTCAAAACGAAAAACTTCATTCCCTAGGATTTTGCCTTGTGTCAGCTATCACACTGAAGGAAACACCTTTCTATACAAAAGCACTCCTTTGCTGCCAAAAACCCCCACATTTCTGCATTGAGGCAGGTAACGTGTCTTGCTTTGACCACTCTGCAGCGTTCGCCACCACCAGAACCAGCAAGCCCGAGACCGGGTGGAGAGGACGCGGCTGGTACATTTCTGTCCCAACCTAGCTACACGATTTGAACTGTCAAATCTCCAGCAGGATTATGTAGATAGATAGGTAATATCTTTTGTCACCTTGCTGGAAACCCCCACCTTTCTTGGCAGGGTATCCATAATCTCCGTGCCACGTTTACTCTAGTGTGGAATTCTCTCTTCCTTTCTCTTTCCTCCTCCTCTTCAGTCAGGTTATTTAACGCTGCAGGGACAAGAAGATCTTTGACCTCTGGTACTAGGGCAAAGCGTTCCTGCGCAGACGGTACTATAAACTTAGCAGATACTTTCAAGCATCCATATAATTTGCAAAAGTTAAAATTGGCAGATGTTTCCTTTCTCTCCCACTTACGTATTTATTCTATCCCATACCACCCATCAATTTCAGGGTTAAGGCATAAATTATTTCCACAGAGCTCCAACAGAAGAACTTATGTTGAAAAGGAGTTTGTAAAAACATAAGCCAAGCATATTTTTTAAAACAGAAATACAACTGCTTGCATTGATCTAATAGCTATTTTGGGTGTATATATTAACATGTATCTCAAAATGTATTTCTTGGTAAGCAAGCAAGCAGACATACTAACAGGGAAATGTAACATAAAGCTCCAAACGTACTTCAATTAAGATATGTTTTTTTTCCCAGGGCTGGATTTACAAATGCAAAAAAAGAGAAGAGCAAAGACAAAACAACACAGACCACTGGGTAAAAACCACAAAAGGCCTCCCCACCACTCAGTAAGCTAGGAGGGAAGGGGGTATAACTCTTCCCCCCAAAGTAGCTTCCATGGGAAGCTTGCATTATTCCATCACAGACCCTGCTCGTTATCAGCAAAGAATTCGACTTTCCAGCTGCTGTGTGTAAGCCAGGACTTAAGAGAGTACTTGTCTTTTCACACTATCCCAGGGTCCCAGTGCCAGCCCAATCTATGGCAAAATAAATCCATCACCAAACTGCAGCCTACTCCAGCCCAGGTCTTTCCTAACTCTGCTGGACGCAACCTTCCCAAGCAGCCTTGCTGGCTGCTACCCATGCAACCTGCTGGGTGGTTTTCATTCAAGCTCCAGTAAGAACCACCATAATGGCAGCAACAAGGATCCATCTAGCCCAGTATCCTGTCTCCAGCTCTGGCCAAGAGTGGAAGCTCAATGGGAAACAGCATTAAAACAGGGCTCACACAGGATGATGTGTTCCCAAGAATAACCTCTCAGCTTCCAGCAGCCAGCACTTAAGGCCTTCCTGCACCACAGGTTGCATCATAACTATTATGTTTAATAGCCTCGCTGGACCAACCCTTCTTTAATTTGTCTAATTGCTCTATGAGATCATGTATACTTTTGGCCTTCACACTGTCCCTATGGCAGTGAGCTCCACAATTTCATTATGCACTGTATGAAGCATTCCCTTTTTTTTGTTTTAAACCTCTGCTGATCTCAAGCTCCTGTTGCATCCTAAAGAACAAAGCAGCTTCTACAACCATCTCCACCAGACTAGAGAAGAGCTTTATACTCAAAGCCTGAAACTTCAGTCTTCAACCACACCTGGAAATGAACGGGATGCAGACCACAGGCACAACTTGTATTTTTACCTAGCAGCTTTTTGAGAGTCCACTCAGGTTCTCTTTGTACAACACAGAAGTGGACACATATAAGTTGAACTGATAGTCCCTGACTCAAAAAGTTCACCCTCTGTGTGTGAGCTCCCTGTAGGAGACATGACCAAGCCTCCGAGTTCTGCACTGCCTGAAGTTAATGAGCAGCCTTCACAAGGAGTGAACCGCTGTAATACGCAACAGGAGATAATTTCTATGGGAATACATCCAAAAGAAGAAACCACTGTATTCCAGTAAGACTAAAGGAAAAAAAGAAAAGAGGAAAAAAAAGAGGGGGAAAAAAGGAGGGGAGGGGGGGAAGAGAGAGAGATGCTTGGTCCCTACTGCCATCCGGACATTCAGAGCAGGGCAAGAACCCACAAGAGATTCCACCTGACAAACTTAACTAGCAGAAGTTAGGTAAACTTGTTGAACTGAGGGCACTGCAGACCCCTCACCATTGCTACCAGGTTCTTTCTTGCAAGTCATTATTCTCTTCTTCATCCAAGTTCAGCCTCAACTAAAAATCATAGCTTAGCCTGGCTCTGAAGCAGATGGTCAGAAAACTGATCAAGAGCTAAAACAGCAAGTCAAATTGCTGAATATCATCTCTAAACAGTGAGCTACAGCATCACCTATCTCTTAATACTTTATACATAAAAGTATGTTGAACAAAAGGAGTGGACACAGCCCAATCCTGTAGCAACATGCAACAGAGCCTCAAGGGAGATGAGCAATTTCCCTGAGCTATCTTCTGCGCTGTCTCAGAAAAACAAGAATGGATTTGCACAGAACAGTTTACTTTCTTCCTCCCAGTAGCATCACATGCGTCAGCACCTCAGTGTGAGCAGCATCAAAGGGCACTGCTGATGAACCTAAACACACCAGCAATGCTTGAGTTGAGTCACATCCAGAAAGCGTCCAGCAGCCAACACCAATGGCACCCGTGTGTTTGTGAAATCAAGCTGACAGTACTCAATTCTTATCCCCTTGAGATGAATCTTTGCAATAAAGTGAGATTGTTGAGATCCACAGGGCCTAGAGATAGCACCTTGAGTAACAGCTTTTTTCTTCCTGTGATAATGGAAGAATGTACTGGGGAATGGTCCTCAGGACCAGAAGTGCTAAGAAAGCTTAGAAAATTTAGTACACAGTGCGAAAAAATATAAATATTCTCAGGATGGCAAAGCATTAAAACATCCTGCCAGTTTTGAAGCACATTCTTTGGGAACAGATTATTTAGCAGTAAATTTGAAAGAACTGCACAGAAAGACAACTCTTGCTCATACTGGTGAACTATATTACAATAAAGTTACTGCAGACTTATTCTGTATGACTTTGAACAAAACCTTGCTAGGGCCTTAGATACATGTTTTAGACAATATTCCAGTATACTTTGCTGTTGTAAATAAAACCGAAAATTATAGTTGCACTGAATTATGAAATGAACTGGGGCTCGCCCAGACAATCCAAAATATAACCAGGAATCAGCCCACCAAAATGTCCTGTCCTTGATGTTTTGTGGTGGACTGACCACAGCTTCGTGCACCAGGTCACATTAGAACTAAAACCACAAGCAGCTTCCAAGGCAGAGAGCTGAATAGGTAGGACTCCTGATAGTACACTCACTTCTTTTGGCACTCAGGTACAATAAGGATATTGTTCCTTTAATGCTTAGCTTTCCTTTTAAAAAGTATGTGAGATTTCAGCCAATTCTCCTCAACGATTAGTTCAGGATGAATGTACTTAACTCAGAATTCAGCTGGAAAGAGCCCAAGTAGATGCAATCAATTTTCCACTAAATCCACTTCCTTCCTCTCTTCCCTACCCAGCATGAGACATCAGCTCGCCACTACAGCCAGTGGTGACTAAGACAATGAAAACCTCTGCCTTCAGCCATGCTCATATCAAACTTGGTTATTCCTTCTTTTGATTTTCCCTTTTTTGTTTTCACATATCCTGTTCACTAGCCCAACATTTGGACTAGGTGGAAAAGCAGCCATACAGCAAATATGAAAAAGCAGCTATACAGCAAACCACAAATACCAAATGCATTGACTGCTGTAAACCCCAAAGTTAATCATTCAAAACTGCACAGAACCAGCTGCAGAACTTCACTGATAAAGGATGACTTTCCCCTTTGCAGGTATTTTAACTGGAACCTTCCCAAGGTTTCAACATTTAGGTACTGTATGTCTGCATCTGCCAGCATCCATGCTGTGCCACCTCGATGTGTAACACCAAATTATCTTCACCACCACCATCTAAACACCACCGTACTTCTGAGGTATTAGCTGCTGGCCACTTTACTTAAACCAACCTCACCCAGCACGGTCTGAAAAAGAACAGTTGTAACAAAAGGAATTATTTGCTACTAGAATTTAACCAGGATAATAAAAAATAACATCTGTTCAAAAACAAGGCTTAGAAAACAATCTCTGGTGCTCACCTCCATGCCTTCTTCAAAGTTTAAGCAGATGATTTCCACCCTCACTTCCCCAAGCGTATACATTCTCCTTTGTTAAACAACTTGTGGAAACAGCAAAACAAGTCCTGGTGGCTGTGTATTATTTAGGCTTTCTTCCTCCATAACAGTGGTCTCCAAACTTCTTTGATTGTGCTCTCCCATCAGTAAAAAATGTTTGAGCATGCACACCCATATATGTATATTTATTTATAAATTATATACATCTACTACTTAAGTATTTTCTTCCCACACTCTAATGGATTGTCTTGAGCACTCTCTGGGGCGCCTGTACCCCACTTTGGAGACTGCTGCTCTAGAGACTGCTGGACTATTAATACTGATTCAGCAAATTGTTTCCATAGATCTGAATTTACATTGCTGTAGTTCCTAAGGTCGGTAATCTACTGGCTTGCTCAAATAAGTTATTCGCATTATTTCCAGGAAAAATTTTGCAGGGAATGCATTTGGAAGACTGACAGTGTAGAGTACCCAGGCAGCCAGCTGAGTTAAGTGACTGAGGTTCTATGACTTATCCCATTGAATGTCAGGACACATACCTGCATTTTAAAACAACACACTGATAGACAACCATTAAGACACAGCAGTCAGTAATCAAAAATTGTTCCATTAAATCGGGTGCCTTTCACTCTGCACAGGTACAATTAAAAAAGCTGGCAAGTATTAGCAGCTGTATTGTGCATATATGCTGGCGCTGTAAGTCACCCGCACCAGTCGAGTCAGCCGTGCTTGTCAGAAGCCAGCAGCCACTGCTGATTTTATTTCTTCTTACAAGAGATACTTCAAGTTTCCCTCCTCCACTTCTTTGCGTATTTCTTGCCTAGCTCATCTTTCACTTTTATGACTACTATTCCAAACACAGTGCAAGTTCGCAGGAGCATGGCAAACAGAAAGTCAAGGCTTGATGGTTTTAGACAAGAAAAATCAGACTGGGAGCTGGGGGAGAGGAGGAGAAATAAGCCAGCCTAAGGAGGCATCCAGAGCAGGGATCACTGCTGGAAGCAGAGTCCCTGCCAGTGGAAGGCAGGGTGGCTGGGCAGACAGGAGGTGAGAGCCCCTTCCCACATGCAGGCAGGCTGCCTGCCCATGCCAAGGCTGGGCTGCAGGAGCAGGACAGAGGGAGCAGGTAGGGGATGGCAATGTGAGGGACTGACCAGCTGAGTCACAGGGGGAGAAGCAGTACCAGCAGATATGGAGGTGAGGACGAGGTTACATGTGGCCCTGAACAGGAAAGGGAAGGAATACAGGGGTTTTTGTATCTATGAAGGGAATTTATGAAGACAGAAAGGAGCAGGATGGTGTACAAAGCAGTGAGGGAACCCCGCACTGAGCACCCAATGCCTTGTGCCACACCTGCACTCCATGGGACGAACGGGCAGAGGAAAGGGAGGGTATCCATGGGACTTGAAACCTGTCTTTGCAAGCCTGCCTCAAACACCACAAGGCAGCAAGCGCTCACAGGGGACTTTGGGAACTACTTTGCAAGGCCCCAGTGACCTACGAAACAACTCAGTTTACCATGGGGTTTGAACCATCTCAGAGGCCATTACTGTCAACAGCCTCCCCTACACCCTCCTGTCCCAAAGTACTTTTCTCAAATCGCACAAGGCAAGAGGAGCACTTGCAGAACGACTCGGCAGAAGATGCTCTGAGAGCACCAGCAACATTTACTGCCTCTGTTAGGTTGCCACATCTTTCTAGTCATGTCGCGCACAAACTAAAACTTAAATGCAAGCATACTGAGCTACATCTTCACCTGTCACTTGGCTTTACGGGACATGGCACAGAGGCTCTTTGCCATTCCAGCTTGCAGGGTGGTCGTTTCATCACCCAGGAGCGGCAATGTTGTGGGTGAAATGCTGAAGCACCTGAGCCTCTGCTACCCCAGGATGATAGTAGGTGGTTATTCTGGCTCAGGAGCACAGACCTGTTCCTCAAGTACTAACTGTCCATGAGAAGAGGATCAAGAGGACCAAGCGTCCAGCAAACGCTCAGTGCCATTCCCCAAGGAACCCCTCCTCACTCCTTGCATGCCCTGAGCCTGTTGGGACGTTTGGGACAGGCAAGGAACACAGGACTACACCCAAAGTGATTACACTCCTGCATTCTCCATCACTTTAAAATTCTCATTGATTTATCTGAATGTTGAGCCAGGAGATCTGGTGAGCCCTCATGAGAGGGTGGATCATCAAGAGAAGGCAACTGTTTAAGGGACAGCACAGAGCATCTATGTATCAGGTACCAGCCCCAGCCAGATTGCTTTCATCCTCTGCAGCCCAGGACCGATTTCCAGACATGCACTGACACTACAGCATATCACATTATCTCTGCTGGCTGCCAAAATGCGCTGCCTGCGCTCAATCAGATACTGGTCCTGTGAACTGCCAAATGGAGTCAATAATCCTATAAATGGAGGAGTACTGAATACGGACTGGACGTTGGCCATCAGGGAGGCCATGGCAGGGTTTCGCTTCAGGTTTGTTTTTAGAAAGTATTTACCGTGCCTATTTCAAGACTGTGGGATTGAGATTGCAAGCATGAAGATAACCTATTTTTATTTGTGTCATTTCAATGCAGGGCACCCACATATAGGTTTCATGTCGGCAAAACACTAGGAGTTTCTCAGTAAAACCATAAAATCATTCTTTACTATTTCTGGCCTGGTGTTCAATAATCAAAGCTATATTGCAAAATTATCTGCTTTTTATACAAGTACAGGGAACTGGCTCACCTAGGGCAAACCACATCATTAATGTTGGTGTGATGGGAGCAGGCTCCTGCTGCCCAGCTAAGAACTCATGCCACTCTCCACAAAGTCAAGAATACTTTGACACTGACTGAAACTGGATTTGGCTGTGAGTGATGATAAATCTAAAAAGTCCCCGTAGAAGTTCTGGTCAAAGGCAGGATTTTCAGGAAATGAGATATTTATTGGAAGGGGAAAAAAATGCTTTCTGGCTAAGATCAAATTTACCGAGTTTCCTCCTGTGCTGTGTTCTGAGGGAGAGAGGCAGAGAAGAGTGGTTGGGAACAAGACCTCTTCCCTACCTGGGTTAAAACCAAGCTAAAGCTTCCTGAGGAGTCCAAGGATAGGAGAAAACATCCACTGCTGGTAAATAACTCTGGAAAGTGACCTGTGGAAATCAATTTACCACAACCGAGCTGGTCATTCTATAACAGTAAGTTTCTAAGCAAGCAAAACATTCAGCTCATGTCCAATACCAGGGGTCACCAAAGCACTTTCCTTGGTGCCCAAGGACAGCCCACTGCAGCTATAATTGGCCAATCCTCCAAGTCCCGTCATTTCAATGAGAAAAAATTTATGGTTGTTTATGTAGGCTTCACGCCAAGCCTGTTTCTCTGATAAGCTTCTCTGGTGCATTTGTGCCTCACATCCGATTTCGAGTCCTCTGAATACTGGAGACAGCATTCCTTGGATACTTAAAATAAATTAAAAACACAACGCTGGGCTTGGACAGAGGAATGGGAACGTTATTCACGTGGCCCAGGCACTAAGGACTCTGGGGATTGATGCTGGGAAAGTAGTCTTTTTAAAATCTTACATTAGTCCATGTATTTAATGATATATAATCCTCAAAATGGTCCTCCATAAACATGCATTATTTGAGCAAGTAATTATTTTCAGTAGCACGCTGCAGCAGCTGTATGGCTTGGCTGCCAGACACTGGAAGTGTTTCCTCCAGCAAATGCATCTATTTATGATATAACAGTAATTATTTAATAATTTCCAAAACTTCTCACTTCTCCAGTACTTTGACCCCAGGACCTACAAACACTTTCAAAATATTAATGGAATCAGCACAACATCACTTGTGTGAGGTAGGTGAGAAGAAGTATCTCCACATGAGTAAAGCCAGGCAGCTAAGTGATCTGCCCAAGATGATGAGGAAGCCCATAGCAAGTGGAGTAAAACCCTGTCCTCTGATTAACAGGGCTGATTTACCCCTTCGTGACCACCAACCTATCACTCCTCGCAGCTTTTTTTCTCTGTCATTTGCTAATACCCTTTGCCAGAAGAAAGCCTGAAAGACAGAATGCTAAAGTCTGCTGCCGCTCTTTATTTTATAAACGTGAAGACAAACTTTAACAAAAAAAGATCTTTTATTTTGTTTTATACATAGCAAAATCCTTATGGGAAACAGATTTTCTAGACCCACAAGAAGTATAAGCATCCTTAAGGTGGCAGTGGAAACCTTTGATCTGTAAAATTAATTTATAAGATAAAACCCAGGCTGCTTTCTGGTGTGGCACATCAATGAGTTCTCAGGCCATACAGACACCTCTCCCTTGAAATAAGCAGTAAACAAGAATTATTATTAAGGATGAGTTAGTAACCCAGTCTGGACAGGAGGCATTGATGAGGTAGAAACCAAGAAAGTCCTTTTGTTAGCACATGAGGATGAAGATTAACAGAAGTGAAGTGCAAATCTGGTTTTGCCTCACCATGTCCTTTGCTAAGAGCTCCTGTCATCGTTAGGGCAGGAACGAGAGGTGTGTGCTGCCTGGCAAGAGGGGAGAGGAGAGATTCTGCCACTGTGCTGTAGAGTGTCACCGGAGGAAGGGACAGCAAGAAGTCCAAGACTAGAGACAGCAGGAAAACAGGTAACAGGAGTAAGAACAGAAAACTATTTGGTGGCAGAAGAACATGGAAAGTTTGGAAAAGGAGCTTCACTGGTGAGGAAGGACAGACTGAAGTTTCCACAGCTGCAAAGCAGTATAATCTTGCCTCCTTGGTAAGGGGACGATGAGCTGCCAGCAGTCTGGAGTCTTTAGACCCTGGGAACTTGGGGATACAGGAAAAGCCTAAGATATTCATTACAAGTCAAAACGGGAAATGGCCAGGGTACAACAAGATTTCAAACAGTGCTAAGGACAAGGGGGCAAGCTCACTATTTTCCGGAGAAAAAGATACTGACATGCAGTTAAGATCTTTGCCTAAGAAATCCATTGTGCTTGTTTGAAATGAAGAACAAAAGATGGCCACACAGAAATAATAAAGTCTGAATTCTTCCGTAGCAGAGAAGGCACATGCCACAGCAAACAGGCAGAAAGAAGGAAGAAGTCAAGGGAGATGGAATGCTTGCCTTCCCTTCTTCACAGAAGACGCAATAGCTGAAGTTCAATCCTTCCAACAAACCAGGAAAACAATCAGGTAATGGCTGTCCACAGACCACACTTTGGGTCAGTCCAGGGCAGCCATGGTGAGATCCACACATCCAAAGAGTAAGAACAAAGGAAAGATGGAGATTCAGTCAAATGATAGGAGAGCATCCAGATGAAACATGTTTAGAGGGGAGGCTAAACATGAGAGCACAGGCATGTTTGTGTACACGGACAGGTTTGTGTATGAGGACCACATTTACTGAGACAGGCGCCGGAAAAGAAATGATCAGTTGGCTGTGGGAGGAAGAACTGATTTACTGAGTGCTGAAGTGATGAAGGACAAAACTGAATAACTGGCACATGTGGAGATAGAGTTGATGTATTGTTGAAGAAGTGATAATGATCTATATAAAATCAGGAATTATTTCAGAGCACTGTGGCATTCAGGGGTTTAGTTTTCAGATAAGTAAAGCATCAAGGACACCACTGAAGCACTGACTAGGCACTTTGCAAAATATATGCAGACAACATATAGCAGAAACTTAGATCATTAAAATTACAGGACGCCAACTGTGTGTATCCTCCTTTCATTAATTTTCTTCACTTTTTTCCTTCCACCTGTTTTTCCCTTTGTTTTCAGGTAATACTTAAAACTTACAGAACCTGGAAATAGGAAACAGAAACATCTGTTGATAATGTCAGTGACTTGCCTGCGCTCTGTTCTGGATTATCTGAATTTCTTCCCCTTTGAGAGATGAACTCAACAGCAGCCCAAGGGAATCTTTTCTTTTGGAGAAATTGAGATGTGATCCAAGGAAACATTTTAAATGGGTGGAGGGTAAGGCAAGAAAGGGGGGGGGGGGGGGGGGGGGTAGAAGGGAATGAGGAAAAAACCACACAAGAGAGATGTGTTTCAGACTAAGACAATTGAGACCTGCAAATTACAGATGCTGATAAGGAAACAGGGATATTTTAGCAAATCTTGTTACACCAAACAATAGGTGGCATTCCAAACACACAAAACTATGCAAGGAAGTGATTAGGTTCTCTGTGGTTTTTACTGAGAAATAAAAAACAGGGGCAGAAACCTTGTTAATTAGAGCGTATTTTTTGTACTTTATGTGTTTTCCAACTCCTTAAAGGACCACAGGTGCTCTCAGTGATTGGTTCCACATTACGAATACAAAAATATTGTGGAAGGAATACGTCTATGGTCAGTCAATCAACACAGAGAAAAGTTTCCATCATTAGTTGCCAGGCAACCCCCACCAATTAAAATAACCATCAAAAGCCATACATTTAATGCTGGAATGATTAATAGCAGAACGCAATTACGACCTTTCAAGGAAACAAGGAGACAGACACAAACCACCAGCCAACTATTGATCGCATGCCCTCTGATAATCAGAAATAGGGAATGGAAATGTTTTCCGTTTCTCTGTCAGCTAGCTACCTACCCACACCACCTTTCCCTGGGGGTCAGCCTCCAGATGTACCAAGGCCAGCTGCACTAAGGCAGCCCTCAGAGGAAACTCATACTCTGTATTGAGACCCTCCTTCCCCCCCCAAAAAAAACCACCCAACTTTACGCACATGCATCTTCAAGCATCTGAGATGTCACCATGGAAGTAAGGCCCAGGACTGGACTAACCAGATGAGCTGCCGTTAGAAAACAGGTTCTCTCTTAGAGCTGAACTAACTTTATTTAAAGCAGTCACAGAACTGAAAACCTTTCATGACATCACATCTAGTAGTATCGTTTACCGACGGGACACAGTCAATGGACTGGTATATTTATCTGAAGTCAAGCTCGCAGATCAGTGTCCTGCTGGACCAGGGCTAGCTGGGACAACAGACAGCAATGCAGAGAAACTACTACATACCTCCTAAAATGTAAAAAACAACTAAATACATTCTAAATAAAGGAGTTTCCTGTGTCAGTCCTACCTCAAACATTTCTGATTACCCTTTTTCCATCCCATCCTTTTTTGTTTTTCTAAAGCGTAGAATATTATCAGGCTAACCACGGATCAAGATAAAGGAAACATTTTTCCACCAATTGGTACCTGAAGGTACTTGGGCTCTTACATGGGCTGGTATCCAAGTTTGACTTAATTACCAGAAGACAAGATTACATTCCTTTGCTGAGACTCATTCATGGTTCAGCCTCTTGCGCAAGGTGAACCCGAACCGTCTGAAGGCAGCTGACATCTCTACCATCTGACTGCCTCTTTTTAGCAGCGAGCACCTCCCTTTCCCTGAATTTTACATTAATGGGTTTGTCTGAGACTGCAGTTGCAGACATACCTGAAATAGCTTTTAACTATCTGTCTTGATAGGTGTTAAAGCGGAAAGCACGGGGCTAAGCACAGGCTGTAACTTATCCCAAAGACGCAGAGTGACTCAGGCAAAATTCTGCACTCCTGCAGCAGCGCTGCAAGTTATCTCAACTACACATCTACACAAACCACAGTCTTAGTGGCATATACAGCAAATTCTGCAGTCCTTCTTCCTACCCAAACTCACACCTCTCCAAAGTGCTTGGCTTTTCCTGTGAATCACACCTCAAAGTAACTGCCCCATGTGCAGTGCAGACCTACTGCCAGCTCTAGTTATGGCTTGGAAACCACCAAACATTCAGGTGGCCATGAATTCAGTCTGAACACGGGGTCTGAGTCAGGGATGAGTAACAATTGCAGTTATGCAAGTTGAGGGCATCCAGCTCTCATGCTCCAGGCCATGGGGGTCGGGGAGGAATGTTCCCACACGCACAGCACTGAATCACCCGCCCGCTTGTCTTCCCCTGAGCACCAGGTATTAGCCAATGGCTCTGGCAGCATTACAGACCAAAAATCCCAAAATTCCAGTCTGCTCTGGTCTATACGGACAGTATGTGGTTAGAAAACAGCAGGGAAAAGCGTGCAAGGGCATTAGCTACCCAGCAGACTTTCACTGCACAGCAACGTACCCCTCGCAGCAATACTCATTAGCTCCTCTCCTTTAAGTGTTTCTTGCTGTGTTTCCTCGGCGCTCAGAACAGTTGCATAAAACAGTGGCAGTCAGATGAACAGATACTGAGCCTGCAACTGAGTCACCTAAACGTCAGCCACGAGGCACTGAAGAGTTAAACGCCACTGACACACACACATATATTGGTACCACTGTGATTACCACCTACACCAGTGGACACACAGTGTAAAGCTCATAGATTTGATGTTGAATTTTGTTTTATTCTACATGAAAATCACATTCACAGAGCATTTAATTTAAGGCTACAAAGCAAGTACTGGCAGTGCGCAACGTACAAGTAGTGACTCAGGCCAGACTTATAAATATGCTGTGGGGACAGAGCAAATATGGATTGAAAATGAACCTTCCACTGGGAATTTGGGTATTTTAAACACTCACCAACTGCTGATAAATATACACTGAAGGGACACGGCTCCCTTAAGATGTTCTGTGCCTTATTACCACCAAGAGCAAACAAAGGTTCAACCCAGGGCAGCAAATACGCAAAAGACCGTTTCCAGTGTCACAAGGAACTTCTCCCTACAAGACGGGACATGAGCAACGTCCTATTAATAGACATCTACATACAGCAGCACTGAGTGGCCTCAGTCAGAAAGAGGGAGCTGTTGTCTCCAAGACTCAGTATGAGCAAAAAGGCAGGTTGCATCCACAACCATGAACCAATTCCCCTTTCACATCAGTTGGAGGGCACGGGCTAATTCAGAACCACTCCCTACACCTTCAGGGTAACAATACTGACTGCTACTGTCATCCCGCCTAGGCCTTTTAAAATGGCAGCGCTGTCAGCCCTTGCTGTGATCCTTCTCTTAGAGGATTGTAGCAATTAGCTTGTGAAGTCTGGACAAAGGCTGGTGCTGAGGCAGCAGCAGTGCCAGTAATCAACTGCACTGTGATACCTTTACAAGCTGTCCCTTAAAATTAAACTGCTGTATGAAACCCCCATGAGTGCTCCTGTCCGATCAATAGCTGCCAGGTAAGAAATGAGCTGCATACCTTTGGGATTATAGAGTTTGCTTTAGGCTTCTGATTGATCTTGTGGTGATTTCCTGTGCCTTAAATCCAGTGGCAAAAGTGCAAATTAAAGAAGAATGGCATGCTCAAACATTTGCCTTCATGTAAGAGAGCAGAACATGTTCCTGTTTTTTATGGTGAAATACATCTCAGCTTTGAGAGTACAGAGACTTCAAACCCTTAGCTCTGCAAAGCTCATTCCCTGCCTGTCTCCTGCACAGAGTAACAAATAACAAACCGATATTCCTCATTGTATAGATTTATCTTACTGCAGTTTCTACAATCATTACCACCGGATTAAAATTTTCAGCCTGAAAAGATGCTGTGGATAGCATTATGAGCTGCAAACTGGATAAGTTATCTCCTGTAATGACTATCAAATAGAGCCCCTTAATTCCTGCAACTGATCACCTCCACTTAGAGCACACAAGCGATCTGGCATTATTGCAATTATTCTTCAAGAAATTCTGTCATGCTCTAAAATACTACCAAATGGAATTAGATGATGAGCTTTTCAGGCAGACATTTCTCAGCTCTTGTCTCCCATAAGCAAAATCTGCAACTGAACTCCTGCCAAAATCTTACACTTAACAGAAGGGACAGTGTATGTTGTTGCCTGAATTCATCTGTTACTTAAGATTCAGCAAAGCATGCTTACATATGAGTAATATCATGTATTTAAGCACATGTCTAAGCATTTTGCTGAACTGAGGCCTAAAAGAAGTTCCACTGGTGTTAGGGCTGAGAGAGGATTTGAATCTACATTTTAAAACCATCCTAACAAGCTTCAGTTGTTTTCCCTAATAAGAAATTGTGGATAATGATCTACATTGAACTACTTGATCCCAGGAAACCAGAATGCTTTGGCATTTGCATTACCTGCAGAGAATTATCTGACCTCTGAAAAAAAAGGCTATCTGTGGAGCACAGCTTTTTGCAGTAGGCAACAGGGGTTTACACAAAGATCTAACAAAAATTAACTGACAAAGCTAAGTTCTCACATGCTGAACTTGCTCAGTTATGGGAGCAAGGCTTGACTATCCAAAGCCCAAGGAAAACATTAAAGAGGCAGAAATGCAGCCCATAAAATATGACTTCTAAGTCATTTACTTTTCCTTTCCATTCTTCTTCTGACCTCAGCTTGCTGTCCAGATTTCCTTTTTTTGAGGAGATCCTGTACAACTCTGAATCACTGTATTAGTAAGTTTTATCCCAAAGTTGCCAGAACCTAGGAAAACAATGAAGAGACTTACCATCCAGGCATTTTACCAGAACATATAAAGGAGACAGAAGCCTCCTGTTTATTTACCACATCTCTGAAATACTTCCTCATCTTTCTGCCTTCATGTTCTCAAGAGCTAACCACCATCACTGTAGAAGACCCCTGAGAAGCCATCCTTGCATCCTCACACTTTTACAGTAGCAAGACTGGAGTCCTCACAGAGGTGCCTGCATCTGTGAGCATATTTAGGTTTTTCTCTTAATTAAAAGCAACACAAACTCTCCAGCCATGGTGTGATATATGACGGTGGGAGCTGAAAAGCACAGCACTGGGGCAAGTACGGTATGCTCCCTGCAGAGCACAGCATGGCCCATTCTGCCACATGCTACCCTTTTCAACCAGGGCACCCTGACAGATCACACTTGGCACTGAAACCAAAGTTAAACTCAAGACATGCCTAAGAAAGGACTCACTCGGGCAGCATTTCCTACTGAGGGGCTCTTGCCACTTCTCTGCATAACTGCACTTGTCTTTGCTGAGCTGAAAACACTCACTGCCGAGTGCTGAAACGAGGCCCTTGGAGGATCCATCACTCATTATCGCATTTCAGCCTGAGTGGCCTCCAAACCACAACTTTACCCAAGGGTTTGAAATATATTTTTTTAGATTTTTTAATTGTAGCTGGTTAAATATTGGGCCCTTATCTAAATCAAATGTCTTCAGCTACAGAATTTTTCTTCTCTGGTTACTGCCTTTTATTTCTAAATCCATTATATTGAAAGTAAGACTGATAGGTGCTGGAAGACAGTTTGGATCATTCTCGTTATTTAGGAAAAAAAGAGGAAAAAGGCAAGCTTGTGCTCTTACTCTAACTCGAATTTCTAAGTTGTATTGGGTTTGCATGGCAAGGCTGTGGTAGCGGGGGCTACAGGGGGGGCTTCTGTGAGAAGCTGCCAGCAGCTTCCCCCGTGCCCGATGGAG
>JAVJGI010000036.1:12491268-12520673 GCA_035590275.1 Ibycter americanus
CAGCGTCGCTGCCGGGCTCGGCCTTGGCCAGCAGCGGGTCCGGCTGGGAGCCGGCTGGCATTGGCTCCATCGGGCACAGGGGAAGCTGCTGGCAGCTTCTCACAGAAGCCCCCCCTGTAGCCCCCGCTACCACAGCCTTGCCACGCAAACCCAGTACAACACCATCTCTGAAACTGAACTGTTTCAGTTCAGTGCATCATTTACACAGCTGTGTAGTGTGATCAGTTTAAATGGGATATTGTCAAGTTAAAAAAAAAAAAAAAAAGAGTATGTGAAGAAAAGAATCATCCTACACTATTGATTCAAATTCTGAAATGGAAAGACCTTTCATTAATTTTTTTGTTTTCTTGGTGTTTATACCTTTAACTCCATTAATTCAAATAATGAAAAGTGATTAGCTTTTCATTCAACTAGCTCCAATAAATCTAATGTATAGATTATAAGCTAAAGATATATCCATATATATAGACATAGATCTATATGATAAATAATAACAATAATATCACTTAAAAAAAATATTAAACCTGATTTCAGTGAAGCAGGAACTATAACTTTAGTATTATCAGATGCCAATGTCCCAAGCTAAACGTGCAATACAAACTAGCTAACAGATCAATCAGTTAATTGTAAACAAAGTGTCAAGAAAATGCCAGTCCTTAGGCTAGCTCAACTCTGATACAGGAAATGGGAATTTCAGAAAATTTGTTGCCTTATCCAAGGCTGTTAGGTCTGTTTATTTATTTGTAACCAAAGGTTATGAAAAATATCTGCTATTTGCCATGAGTTAATGGTTAATTGCTGATGAAGGCTGGTTATTGATTACTGTGGACACTGATCAGAAAAGGTGTCCCGTCAGCCAGTAGCTGCAGGAATTACACCCAGCAGAAGCACAGCACCCACCAGCCTGCTCTCTGCCTCATCACATACCACGAGCTCTGCAGTAACCCTGGTCCCTGCTGGCCCTCAGGTGGGAGAGGTTGCACACACAGCAGAGAACATGGGGCTCACATCTGAAACAAGCTACCTTGTTACTTCAGTGTCAGGTCTTTGTACAACATTTCAGTTTGCTCTTGGCAGTGGAGCCAGAAGAAAGCCCTTTCAGAGCTCCCCAGCTCTCTGCACCCTCCTTGCCCATCCTTCCATGCCAACCCTGCACCCAGGTACTGGCAGCTATTAATAGTCTGACTGCGAGGTTATGCTGAGAGATCTACCTTTTCCCATTTACACTTAGTATTATTCAAAAAGCAGAAATCCACAGTCTGTAATCCTCTGGCATTTCTGTCTATGACCTCTCATGCACAAATCTACTTTGATAAATGACGTTATTGCCTCATTTCTTTGCCATTGCTTCACTAACCATCAAAAGCAACAGAAGGATTTATTGTGGATATTAAACTCACACTGGCCTCTCCAGCAAGTGATTCGTTATAAGCAGCTGTCAGTTTGTTAAATTGTTTTCTCTAAAAGACTAGTCATTAACTCCAGGAATGAATGACCACAGAGATGATTAGCATACTAAAAAAGTGCATGTATAATTCCAAAAGTGTATTTTGGAAAACATACATGCAGCTGTGGTGTGAGTAGAGTTTGAGCTCATAACTACCAAGGAAAAGCACTGATTACTGTTCAGGTCTGGTTTTCCACCAGTCACAGCCCAGACTGCACACTGCAAGCTTGTGAAAACCTTGACATAACAGCTACATCACTCTCCCCCCACCCTCCGCCCAGATTTAATTCCAAAGCTTGTTAAACCGCCTGTGAAGAATGTTCTGTTACAGAGCAAGCATGTCTCGTTTCTGACACTTCACTCGACATGACTTCAGATCAACTGCTTCAGCCTTTATACAATACACTTTGCCCCTCCCAGCACCTCTATTCTACGCAGACAACTGCACCTCCAGTTAACACATCAGCTGTTGCATTTCCACTCAAGTCATCAGCTCTCCTGCAGATGTGGTGTCTCTCTTTAGCTTGAAGATGTTGTTACAAGATACTGCACATACCCAAAGTCTGCATAAAGGTTGGCTGAGCATCAGCACAGCATCACACCATTCCTTCACTGCGGTGAAGAGATGTTTGCATCCTCATACAGTGTTTAACCAAACATAAGAGTAGAGACTGAACAAATGAACTCTGTGGACCACAGCAAAAGACCATCAACAAAAATGACATTAGAAAGACTGGGAGCTCTCAGAGACTCCTGCTGGAGTCAGCAGCAGCACATTGCCACAGTGTCCCACACCTTTAACCAGTCCACTTCACTGAGCTTGACCACGTCAGTCAGAAGGGCATCTCTGGACGCAACCCAGGCAAGCCTCCAGCACTGCAGAGCAACACAGCCATCAGAAGCACAATGCTCTCTGGGTAATTCATGCATTAGCAAAACACTAGTATCAGCACTGCAAGAAAACAAGACAGATATTTTCTGATGTAGTCAATGATTTTGCTCTAGGCTCAGAGAGACCAAATGCAATGCATTCTAACAAGCAAACATATCAGCAACAACCTAGAAAAGATATTAAAGCCATTAGATTTTTGTTCAGCCTGTTACAATGTACTTGTAAGAGCTCCCTGTAGTAGCCTATGCATTAGAAATTGTTCAGCTTGGGACCTGTACATCAAATCCTAGGATGCTCTTTTGAGCATGTCAGTGCAGGCTGTTACTTCATACAGACTTCACCAGGTACCCAGAATTAGGTGGGGTGGGGTGGGGTGGGGTGGGGGAATTAGACAAAGGTTGAATGGAGTATGTATAATGGCAGATATATAACCACCTTTTGGCCAAGTCTTGTCCTCAGACGTGTGTGGAACTCAGCCTGTGCCTAATGCCATCCTCACCTAAATTGAAGTCAAGGGTTTAGCACAAACACAAGAAAAATGGTATCACATGGCCTCTCAACTTCAGCACACAGCAGCTGTATGAGTCAGGGGGAGAATCTGGCTATCACACTCCTTGACAGCACACCACAGCTCGAGGATGACCTGCAGCTTTACTGTCTTACAGCCACACCGTATCTCCAGGATAGCTGCTACATGCTGCCTACAGTAGGAAACAACCAAGCCCTGTCATCAAGAGTTATGGTAAAGCTAAAATTAACAACTAACACATGGCACAGATGACTCCCTGCCTCTGCAGTTCTGTTCATGCTGCAGTGCTGGGAAAAGGGCGGGTGAATGTCATGCTGGGCTACTGCAAAATCCCCTTTTCTTCTCTCAGACAGGAAAAGACCATCTCTACTTAAGTCCTCAATGAGCTTTTCCACACCTGTGGCCTAGCCAGGGTGCAGGGGCAGGGAAATTAAAACCTATAGCTGTGAAGCAGGAAGAACAACGGAGGAGGGAAGCCTTAACAGCTCAAGAAATCAAACTGCAGCAACAGGGGCCAGCTGCAAGAGCGGGAGGGCTGTGGAGGGGCTGCATCAGACACCTGCAGTTGTCACTGACCACAGCAGGTGTTCCCACATGGGCTACAGTGCCTGCAGCCAGTGATCTCACACCTGGGCAGGTTTTACACACAGTGTTGCTACTACATTTAAAGACACATTCTCCTAAGCTAGGTAAATAGTGAAACATCAGAGCTGCCCTGAGCCTGGGCAGCCATGCCACTGCTGCAGCAGTACCTGCCTGAGCTGATGGCAGCTACTGTGCAGACATCCTGGACTGCAGCAGCTTGGATGCTGAAAGGCGACTTCAGGCAAGAAAAATGCTCCCTTCCTTCCAACAACCACAGAAGAAGGGCTCTTCCAACACACACGTCATCTCCCGGCCAGAAGCAGATAGAAGAAACAAGGCACCTACACAGGGCGCAGGGGCAGAGCCTCTTCCCAGCAGCCAGGCAGGAGCGAGGGAGGCAGCCTGGGAAACCCTCCCAGCCCTCACCAACACGGGTAGCTCTTGCTGGAGGGCTTTAATTTGTTGCCTGACAGATGCCTGGCAAATGTACCAAAGCTTGAATACCCAACATAAAGTAAGATCTGGTCTGTACAAGTTATGAATAAGTAAACGTATCCTGGACGTGCTCAGCAGCAACCACTTGTGATAGGAACGATGGAGGGACTGTCAGGCTAAGCTCTGCCCTCTGCCCCATGGGAAGGATCAGAAGACATCACAACTTGGAATTAAGATTGAAAACGATGAAGAAAAGCAGGAAATGCTCTAGTAAACATTTTAAGCTCGCCTCCCAAGCCACAGCTCATCCATACCTGGCACTGGAACACCCTGCAGCCAGGAGGGACCTGATCCCATCCAGTAACACAGCTCCGGCTTGCAAGTACCTACACACGCCCCCTCATAATAACACGGCTGGAGTAGGCTAAACTAGAGGAAGATGGGCTGCAACACCTAAGGCCAATCACAGCTTAAGCAAAGCAAGACAAGAAGCAGGCTGTGGACCAGGAAACTTTTTGCTGTCACTGTCAAACCTTACTGAGATTGCCCTCGGCCTTGCTTTCCTCAAGGAAGCAAGGTTAAGACCCCACCAATAAACTGGTTAGGCCCTGACTTAAAAAAGATCTCTATCACTTCAGTACCTGCCTCCTACAGGAGTCTTTGCTCAATATATAGGCTTAGGGCAGGAGGGATGCACGTGTAGAACTTACTCTGAAAAATCAAAATTTGAAATTAATTTATGTTTGGTTACAAATGCAGTGAAGTCCACGTTCACTGGAAGTTTTGTAGAAGCAAGCTCTAGGTTCTAACTCCAGCTCCTGGCGTAACTTCCATTACCTCCACACTGCCTATTGCTTAAGGAGGCTGTGGCTCGTGTAGGACAAAGCTGCTGGGAGAGGTCATGGCCACGAAGGGAGGCACGGAGACCGGTTCCAGGACTGATAGTGCTGATCAGGACACAAGAGCTGAGCTTTACTTGCCTGAGGGATCAGCGCTGCCAGCAGGTCAGCAGGGCTCAGCCTATTCCTACTTGCTCCAGTAAATACATGGGCTATTCTGTTTTGTCAGAAACTTTCCAGAGTTTCAAACGTAGGGTGAGGTGACAGGCAAGAGGTTGGGAACATAGAAGGCTGTAGAAACAGCCCTCGAACACCATCCTCCCGGACTCTGTATTTTAGAAGCTACGAGTCCAGGGTAGGTCTGTGCTGATGAACTGAACCATAGCAGCTCCAGGTCAGCCCTGCAGGGTGGGAGATGTCATGGGAGCCAGTATCAGCTGTGATTAGCAGCTGCTGGGAACTGGAAGGCTTTGGTTACTGTTAAAGCAGATCCACCCCATCACACAGCGAAAGCCCAAAGCTAGCACAGTAAATGCTTATCACTTAGAATCATAGCATATCTCAAGTTGAAAAGGACCCATAAGGATCATCAAGTGCTTCATACAGTATGTGAAATTACTGCTCTGAACCATGAAATTACTGACGCTATCTACACAGAGTTCATCCTGCCTTGGCTGCAGCCAGCATGCTTCTGCATAACTTCCTTTGTGTGGATCTCCGGCTCCGCCACGGAGCCTCCAGACACCATAAGGCATATCACAGGCCTATTGTTCTGTGCAGTGTTTTAGTTATGCTGACACTTGGTTTACAAATATTCGTTCATTTCTCTGCTTCTTGATTTAGTGCATGGCAGTTCCAGGATGATTTATACTTCTCACTTGGCATTTATAGAAAGATCTTTTGCTACTGAGGCAATGAACTGGAAGACCAAGTAGTTCTCGTGGCTGCTCTATCGTCTGTGCCACTTTGAGTTGCTTTGTCCGCAATTCAGAGCTCAGCTCACTGCTCAAGGTTCATGCTCAAGTTGACAACCACAGCACAAGGGGACTTGAAAATAACTTCAGCAACTGAATGATTGTCAAAAAAAAAGAAAAAAGAAAACCCTGCTTCTAGAAGTACCTTGTGACTACTGGGATTAGCAAAGCAAGGCATATCAAAGCAAAGAGACACGTACAACTGGGGTGGGGTGGGTAAAGGAGAGCACCACTGGGAATGAATAACTTGGAGGGAAAAGAGTACCTGTAAAGCCTCTTCCCTGTCCTACTGCCACTCCACTGCTTAGCGTCTGAATGTCTTGCTGTGGACATGCATCCTCTTACGGCCCAAAAGGACCAGATCAACAAGGTCTTTCAGCTCAAACCATGCTTATTTTGCCCAGAACATAATGTGTGTGATCACACATATAATTCAGCCCATTTGAGGAGTGTAGAATTTCTAGCGCAGTGGTAGCAGCAATCAGGTGCAGACAGGCAAGAGCCAGCAAAAACTTGAGCTTGTACAACTGCTGGTAGAGGACAACACACCACCACATCTAGAGTTGCCAAGCAAACCCAACAGGCACACATATAGGTCACACAGACAGCAGAAGTCAGTGATGCTCCTACAGGTCCTAGCTTCAGTCCAGAAAGATCTAGTACTAACATCCAAAGCTCCCCAGTGCTCCTGAGCAAGTTTCTTTTTGGGAAGCTGGTGTAGAGCACCAGGGACATTCAGCCCAGTTGTATATTCACACTGATTTAGGAAGAGGGTAGACCTTCACGCTGCATACCCCAATACAATGGACAACAGAAGAAGTGGCAGTTCACAGATCACAACAGAAGAGATTTCTCAAAAAAAATATTCAGGTTGCAAATGCACTCACACATAAACATTTGAGTTTTAATCAACATGGATACTGCAGTTTCTACCACTGCTTTAATTTCTACAAGTTCATTTAGTTGGTTGCCAACCGGAGATCATCTGAGCTCTGGGATGAGATGCTTGTCCATGCCATTGCTTCAGGCTTACTCTAGCATAATATAGGTCAGAATGTGGACCTGCTAAGTTTTATTTAAGCTGTTTCCAGTGGCAAGCTAACAGACATCAAGACAGTTTTATTACAGTAAATAAACAATAAATGAAGTATTTAAAGCTCTTATTTTCATCACGTTTCCTTTGTGCTTACTGATACCACACATTAATAATAGTATATCTATATACACATTGCAGATTTTCCTGTAAAAATGACAGTGATCACAGTACAGAACCAGCTGGCAATGCCACTGTACCAGCCCCCTTCTGCAGTTTTGACTTTCTTAGTTGTCTTCAGCAAACCATTTCATTTCTGTGTGTCTTGGCTCCTTTCTGTATTAAACAGGAGTCACTGACACCTGTGTAGTCTTCAGAGCAAAAGCCTTCCAAGATGACATGGAAAAACCAGAATCAATTTAAATACTTCAGCTTAGAAAAACTTGTGCAACCAGGTAACAGCAATACTGAAAGCACCAACACAATGTAGCCCATATACCCTGAACTCCACAGTATGTCACACCTGAAAACATCAGCTGCACAGACATAAAGTGGAGAGACTTTTCATTATTCTCCTGACAGTGCACACATGAGTCATCACTCTAATATATGGCAGAAAAAGGTCATATATTACAGCTGCCTTCCTGACACATTTAAAACAGGTTCATGATTAGACAAGGAGACTAGTCTGAAAATTTCCAGGTGCACTTCTCTGTTTTCTTAGATAATGGTCTATTTCCAGAACAAGCATGACAGTCTGCAAAAGGCATGGCATTACACAGCCACACTTGGTTATAAATTCAGCAGGTCCTTCCACAAGCAGTACCCAAGCGCTGCATTTTCACCACCCACCTTGCAAAGGTGCTACTGACACTGGCTCGCTAGTTTTCACCTGCTACATGGAAGTTCTTTATAATTTCCAAAAGTATAAATAGGTTTGCTTAAACAAAAGCATGCATATAGGTGAACCATTTTTTCTTTCAGTCACTGCGAGTCAAGTGACTCAAGGATGCTTTAAGAACATAGGGAGGAGAGGGATATACCTTCCTGTAAGAACATCCTGCAGGAACAACAGTTTCATAAAGTCATTTGCCATAGGTTTCTCCCACCTTCAGCTCATGAAAGATTTTAGTTCTAAAGTAGCTAACCTGGCAAGCCTTGCCTTCCCTGCCTTGGCTACAGTGAAAAGCCCAGTCTTCACTTCAGCTGTAAGGCTCAGTCCAGGGAGGTGCTCAGTGTTAGTGCAAACAGCCACACTCCTCTACTCCAGTAGGACAGGAAGACTCTTAGACCATAAGAAAAGCCTGTCTTGATCTAGCAAATTGAAAACCCTTGCGACAGCTGGTCAAATACAGCACTAACAACATGTAAACAGGATATTCTAATTTTGCCACCTCCACCTCCGGGAAACAGTAACACTAAATGCTGTATGTGTAGGCTCATTTCCTTCCTATGGATCCAAGGGGGCAGGGAGGAGTAGTAAAGATTAGAAAATCAGCACGGTACCAACTTCCACAGCAAAACGAGGCTTCTACAGACCTGGGCAGTCCCATATGTTCAGCTGCTCTCTACTGCAGACGTAAGGCAGACAAGTGGTGGTTGTTCCAGGTTTAGTCAGATTCCTGTCTGCAACGATTCTTACAAGAGGGTAACTCTGAGCTTCGCATAACTATGAAGGGACCTGAGCTCCATTTTCAACTTCACTGACTTGCTCTCCAAGGCAGCTGTGGCCAGCCAGCACCGCTCAGAGCCATAGGAGCGGACAGATCTCATTTCACTCCGTAGTGACCCTTCCACCGAGGCAGCAGCACTGCAGCAGATGAGGCCATGTTCCAATGACTGAATAAATCCAGTTTTACAGCTCTTAGTATCATATAAAAAGATGCCACACAGTGTAAAGTACTGATGGTTAAACTTCATATTGGCAGGATTTCTGCTAGGTCAGGTGTCCTCTGTCTGGACTGCTTTGACTTTTTGCTGGATCAGGTCTTGTCAGGTCCACTCTCCAGCAGCTGGCATGAACTGTGGGGTACGTGGTCCATCTGGCTAATTCCACAGAAATGTGAACACACACTTAATCCACATCCAATTAGTATTAATGAATGAACCAGAAATGCACAAATATCACAGTCCAGACCACCCCCTCTCCCTTGCTTTGTCCCTGTCTCACTCATCTTCACGCAAAATGGGAGCAAAGCCAGTATAAAAGGTCAGAAAATTGGGGGGGGGCGGATATTAGAGCTAGTTGGGAGATTAGAGCTAGTTTTCTCAGATGAAAACAGTGGGAAATAGGCATGGTCATAGCACTCAGCTAAGAAGTATGTGTTAACTCTGATTACGCACTCACTTATGCACTGTTTCCCAGCTAGTGATAAACCATCATCCAGAATTAGCAGACTGCATGCCTAGAAACACACTTGGTTTTTTGCTACACGTCTTTTATAGTCTTACAGACTCACCAACAGTGGAAGTGCCTGGCTCCTCTGCAAAAGCTAGGCATGGAGAAAAGAAAAACTACATACAAGCCACTTGTCAGTAAGTTATCTCAGAAAGGACCTGGCAAAAAAGGCAAACCCCAGCTATAACAGGGTTTTGGCATCATCTGCTCTTTTCACAACCTGCCCACTACACCTGCAGCCAAACCCTTGGCCTACAACCTCTATGGAGAAATGTGCAACCACTTAGCCAAAGCGCTAAGCTGCTCCTATTAAAGAGCACGTGTCCTGCAATCGCACTTGGCACTGAGATGCAAACAGTGAAATACACTTTGGCCTCAATGGCTAATGTCAAAGGCTATTTGCTTGAGGGGAGAAAGGATTTATCTTTCAAAACCACCACTGTGTATAGCGCCGGCACTGGCACCCCAGTGCCTAACAAGTCTCGTCCTCACAAAACAGATGCCAGCAGCTGCTAACCAGCCCTTATTGCTGCGAGACACAACCGCACATGACAGCAGGCCTGTGCCCAGAACTAGCACTGGGTGTCTTCTTCCACCACCACCCTGCTCACCATCTCCAAGCCAAGACAGTAAGGCATCCTTTAATTTGATTTTTGGAAGATGGACTCCATTTCTTGTGGAGCTGGATGCCAGACTCATGTCAATGTGATGAACAAGTGGCAGGATGCTCTTTTCTCCCACTCCTGACACCCCACCACCCAGACATCACTCATTCAGTGAGTAACTCACCAGCTCCACCACCCACAAACATCAGACAGCAAAGGAGCTGTGGCTAAAAATTTAGCCACACTTATAAAAATACAGCTAAAGCACAGTTGTGGAGCAAACTCCTCCAGGACAATTATTCATTAAAAATATTTCTAGAGAGAGAAAAAAGAAAGCTCAAGAACTGCAAAACCAGAAAAGAGTGAGCAGATAGAAAAGACCAAAGAGTTAGGAAGGTAATTTTCCACCTCGTTAGTTACAGAAAACATCTCCAAATAAATGTGATCTTACACACTTTATCAGCCAAACCTCCCTTCTCCATTTTAAAAGGTCACACGAAGTGGTGAAATGTTAGTTAATTTACGTCTTAGAGGACCAGCTAAAAAGTAACAGAAACACGTAATCTTCTCATAATTATGAAGTCAACACTTAACTGATATGAGAAGCCTCTATTCATAGCAGCTAAAAGGAGCATTCATTCCTCTTTACATCATCCCTTCAGTGTTACGTCTTGATGCAATTTTCAACAGCAGGTGAAATGACTAAAAATTGGAAACAGTGTGAAAAATTTTCCTCTCCTCTATCTGGTTTTAATTAAAATACTCAGCAAAACACAGAGGAGCTATAAAAAGAGAGGTAACCCTTTCCACCCAGACTGTGCTGTCTGCTCATCCATCATTACAGAGCCCAGTGGAAACCCCACACGCAATGTCAGTGGTATTTTTGCTACTACCAAAGCAGCAGTTCAGATTAGGATCACGACAAAAGCAATAGAAGGTAATTCACATTTGATTACGATCTAGGTGGTAGGTATTTTGTGGCCTTTTAAGTTTCAGAGGGCCTGCCTGAGAAGTAGGCACCAGAGGGGCTGCTATTGGGAAGTCTGGGTGAGACCTGAGCTGCCCCACAAGCTCACACCACGGCAGTGGGACCTTCTGTGTGGGTACTTGGTAGGAGCTGGCGCCTCTCCCACCCAAGACGTACCCACACCAGAAGTTGTCACAACCCACTCCCAGCCCTCCCCGCCCTGCAGTCCCCTGTTTAGACACAGCTCTTGAGGACAAACTGCCCACACACTGAGGATATGCAGTGCACAGACAGAGCATGTGGGCACCCACTTCCCCAGCGGACATCCAGGGCACACAGTCAGCTTCGGTATTCTCATGAACCAGCATGGCTGGGACTGAACACCATTTCAAAATGCTGTTGGCTTTCTTTGCCACAAGGGCACACTGCTGGCTCGTGTCCTGTAGGATCCCAGAGGGCCTTTCTGCAGAGCTGTCTTCCAACTAGTGGGCCCCCAGCTCATACCACTGTACAAGGTTGTTGCTCCCCAGGTGCAGGACTTGGCACTTCCCTTTGTTCAACTTCATGAGGTTCCTGTTAGCCTATTTCTCCAGCCTGTCAAGGTCCTGCTGAGTGACAATACATCCACCCAGTCTATTAACCATTCCTCCCGGTGTAGTACAATCTGCAAACTCGCTAGAGGTATACTCTGTTCCATCATTCAGGTCATTAATGAGGATGTTAAACAGTGCTGACCCCAGTACTGACTTCTGAGGTGCACCACTTGTGACTGGCCTCCAACTTGACCTTGTCCTGCTGGTCACAACTCTCAGTCCAGCAGCTCAACCTGTTTTCTGTCCATCTCACAGTCTGCCTATCTAGTCTGTACTTCATCAGTTTGTCTAGAAGGATGTTATCGGTGACAGCATCAAAAGATTTGCTAAAGACGAGACCAACAACATCCACTGCTCTCCCCTTATTCACAGAGCTCTTCATCATAGAATGCCAACCCAGTACCCCTGCTCCACATTTTCCCTAGTCGCCCTTTCCTTCATACATCTGCAGAAGCACTTCTCAACCTTCACATCCTTCACCAGATTCAGCTCCAGGCAAGCCTTGGCTCTCCTGACCCCAACTGTGCATGCTCACATAGTGTTTTTACATTCCTCCCAGGTCACCTGTCCCTGCCTCCATCTCTTATACATTATAAATTTCCTTTTCATTTCTTTCTTAGGAGTTCCTTGCTCATCCATGTAGGCCTCCTGCCACCCTTACCTGACTTTCTGCATGGTCAGGATAGACCATTCCTGAGCTTGGAGACAATGATCCTTGAAAAATCAACCAGCTTCCCTGGACACCTTTTCTCTTCTTCCTAGTTACTTTATAACTCCTTTAAGTCAGTGAGGTACAGAATTTATATATGCAAGATTCGAAGTCAGGACAGCCTACAGGAATACTCTCCCCTGTTGCAAGTACTAGTAGAGACTGGACTTCAGTTTTCAAGTAAAGCCTTCCCTAGCTAAATTCACAACAAAATGACACGAGTAAGTAAAGAGCTACCTGTGAATATTCACACATTCAACTCCCACTCAGAGATTTAACTCCCCAGTGAATTCTCTTTAGACTTCCAAATAAGCATAAACGTATTTCCAAGTCTGACCTTTAATCAAAATGTTCAGGATCAGTGTGTAAATCACTCTGTTGGGATTTTCCTTCTCATGCACTAAATCACTGCAGCACAATCTAATGCTACCATTCCCTTAATTGCAGCAAAGCCCTTTTGGAATTTCTCCTTTCACTGTATCCACTAAGGAATAAGTTTGTAAATGTTCCCTTTAAAACAAAACAACCACAACCCACAAAACTCCTCTTCTGCAAACTAGCTAAAGAATTAGTGTATTTGTTGGGGTGGGGTGGGGGTGCGTTTATTTATTTTTGCCTTTTTTTTTTTTAAATTACTAGAGCCTTTGTTTGCAGATGAATGTAGCCTCTTCTGTAATTATATCCATGGAAATAAGGGTAGCTTTTACTAAATCAATGAAGAATCTCTCTACTGTGCAATCTCTGTAAGGTTAAGAGTGAAGTACAGATTTGATACTGAGCTGGTGCCTACACATCCCTTGCTTCTCCCACTGGCGCCTTTGAAAGATGAAAGGTTTTATCATTTCTGGAGAGGAGCTATTTGTCCATTTTACAGAAGGAATCATTGTTTATCCTCAATTAAAACAGATTCTGTTTCAATCTAGTACCAGTCACAAAATGTCTCCTCTGGTTGTCTTCCATCATAGCCAGGATGAGAAGTCTCTTCACGCAAAGCAAGAAAAACTAAGTGATCGCTAAAAATGGTTGTTCCCCTTCAGTTTTCATCTGATGGGAGCCATAGCATTTATCCTGCAGTGGTGTTAATGACTCAGGCTGACAGGAATAGCTCATTCCAGCCTCTGGCAGAGAAAACACAGGATGAACGTGTATCCTTTTCCCTATCTTTCCTTGAACCAACAGACACACCGTAAAGATGTCTGATACCATGCAAGAATTGGCTGAGCAACTTGTATCGTACCTAGAAAGAAAAGCTGTGTTCCTCTGCAGTATTAGGTTTAAATCTTGGCAAGTATCTCAGCCCTCTACCTGTTGAAGTAGGTACCATTCTAAGCATCTGTTGACAGCAGGACCTTCAGCTCAGGCCTGAAATACTGGGTGTACCCCCACCTCCAACCTCTTCTTCCCCTGTAAAATACTGCCCAGTGCACTACTTGCTACTCTTAGTGCCCTGATCTTGGAGCTCTTTGAGAGAAGAAAATTTGAAATATGTTATTCCGATTCAGAATCAAGCATGTGGACTGTTCTCTGTTCAGGTTTACAGTCCAGCCTGCACAGAACAGAACAACCTTATCTCACCTTTTTCATCTCTCCCAGGCTTAAAAAGTTAGTGCCCTGGCCCTGAGCTGCAGGATAAAAACAAACATGCAACTATTTCATATAAAGCGGTCACACTTGACCTTGGAGTCAGTCTTAGTCTAATTTATACCCCAAGACAACGCTTACTCTGTTCTCTTCAGTCAACTGCTTGGTGAGAAACTGCAAGCTGATAGCCCAAAAAATTCAAACAACAATATGTCTGCAAGCTTATTTAATACTTTTTCTGTCTGGTAACTATTTTTTTTTTTTCAGAACAGTAGTGTTACAGGAGGAAATTATGTGTGCAGAACAGACCCTGCACCAGCAGCATACCCAGGTCCCAAGCTGCTGATCTTCCTTCAAAACAGGAATGTCTACTGTCTAGTGAGATGTTTTTACAAATGATTGTCACCTGTGTGTGTATTTCTTATTCTTCGAGGAGACTTCCATCAATCTCACTTCAGGTTGGCTGCAGTTCTAATCCAATTTAAAAAAATACAACTTACAACCTAACATTGCCCCACAGTGCCCCTATAATTTGGTTCTGTGCTCAAAATAAAAACAAAGTGCTTTTATAGCCACTTTCAGCTCAGTGCTGGCAGTTCTGGACCAAAGAACAAACAAATGCCTTGATATGGCAAATACCTTGAAAATGGGGTGGGGACGCAGCAAATGCACAGGCATAAGCTTCATAGTAAAGGTGAAATAACATATTTCTCAAAAATTTAAGCAAATATTACCACATATTTGCCAGAGCTCTCTACAGCCCCCCTTCCTTTTTGAATCAAAGTTCTCTTTTGCATTTTATGCACTGGTTAGGCACATTAATTTAAAAGCCCCCCCAAATGCACATGCTGGTGAGCCACCCAGTTGCAGTGGGCACCCCCAGACCGCCTCACCCCCTCTGAAGAACGACTGCCCTCCCCACCCCACCACTGCACGCCTCTTCCTCTCCACTTTTCAGTATCACAGCAAAATCTGTAGCAACCTTGAGTGTCCAGAGCAGCTCCCTCCTTGCAAAAGCCATGGCCTCAGTACAAGTCTGCACAGGCCTTGTATTTGCAGGTTGAGAGGGGACAGGAGTCAAGGCAGGGACAACCCCCACCCAAAAGATCAGAGAAGAGAAGAGAGGAATTGACTACAGGGGTCAGGTCGTGCACATCAGCCTCATCCAACCGCGTGGGCTGGGAGAGTTGGAGGAAGACACATTTGGGATGTAAAAGGAAAAAATTCTTACATCACTTGTTACCCTGACATCTGTGCTTCACATTCAGCTGATGTTTGTGCATGGTCGTGTGGTCTCAGCAGCTGCCCAGAGCCTACCCCGCCCCACTAGCACTGCTGCCACTGACTCTGGTTCCCATAGGTGGGATTCAGCTCCATGCTGAAAGTCCTCAGGCACACCACACAGCACTGCTGGTGGACAGGGCGGTCGTAGAATCATTTAGGCTGGAAAAGACCTTTAAGATCATCAAGTCCAACCATTAACCCAGGACTGCCAAGTCCACTACTAAACCGTGCCCTCAGTTCCACAAGTCCCCAGCTCTGCTCCCATCCAGGCACAGTGGCCTTTGGCAGCCCCTCAGCCTGATATCCCACCTGCAGAGCAGGGTTAGAAATTCCCCACACAGGCATGCCGTGTAGACTGACCTATCTGGAAATGAAAAACCTCTAAGCCAATACTCGTTATTCATGAAGTACTCAGTCAGAAGAACGAAAGAAAGTACTTCTCCCAGACCTTGTAATGCACCCTTTCTCTGACCTTGCAATAATCTAACACTGGGTTTCCCAATTCTGCCAGTCTTCAACCAAGCAAAACACCCAGTAATTTCAATGGGAATTCTGCCCACAAAGGAGTCCAAGATTTGGCCTTAAGCTCAGGAGCTACAGTGTTTTGTGGGTTTTTGTTTTCTTTCTTTCATGAGCTACAGAAATGAATTAGATGGACACTAGCAAGATGGGGTGCCCAGTCAGAGCCAGGCCGCCACTGCAGCCAGATGGGTCCCAGCTGCTCCCAGCTCCTGCCCATTGTCACTCCCACCACCCCCATGGAGAAGCCAGGCAAAGCCCCTGTAAGGTGGGGAGCAGCGGCGGCAGCAGCAGAGAAAGGTAGAGCTTCACATACTTGGCACACCAGGAAGCTGATTTGCAAGTCTACTCTGGGAGCATCTTCAAAGTATTTTGTTTGTGAATAAATGCACATCAGCCTCTGGGGATCACCTCTTTCTGGGCTGGTTCTTCACCGGCCTGAATTTCTCCCAGGTGTGGAACAGGGGCTGAGACAGCCTTTTCCCAGGAGAGTAAGATCAGTTTGCAAAGCTGTTTCAGCCTAACCCAAGCTACCCATTCTCTTTCCCCCTTTTCTTAATAGGTCAGGGAGGTTTTTAGGTTTTGTTTTTCAAAAGAACATGGTCTGGCACTCCTGAGTCACAGGCACCCCAAAACACAAGGGCTCTCTGAAGCTCTAGGGATGGGATTTGGTGAGTGAATTGCCACATCTCCACTCTGCCAGAAACTACAGCAAGGGGCAAACCTTGCCTTGTGCCTGCCCTGTGCTGTGTTCAAAGCTTCAAGCCCAAACCTGCTGTGCATTTGATTTTTCTCCTCTCTCTGAATTGGGCAGTGACCTGCTTTGCAGGTGTTGCTTGTGCAGCTGCCAGAAAGTCCTGCACCGCACTCCAAGACTGGGCAACATGTCCCAGCACAGACACTGCCGCCAACCTCGCACCGGAATGCCCCCCTCAAAACTAACATACAGAAATAAGACTGGGAGTCTCCTTCCAAGCCAAAGAAAACAGCAAGCTTTTTTCTATTTGTTTGCAAAACAGCAGCTGAGACTATGGTTGCCAAAGTTACAGGAAAAAACAAAGTATCAATAAGCAGGACCTATTTTTTGCTGCAAAAAAGGCAAAGGAAAAAAGTGGCAACAGTACCCAGAGCCCCCAGCACTTCATTCATGGTGCATCAGGGTGCTCTCTATAACCACCTGCAGGTCAGAGGCAATGGATGTCACACGCATCACTTATGTCTGCACCTGTTCCTCTGCTCTGTACATCCTCTCCAGGTTTAGGTCTTGACACCTTTAAGTGACTTCTGTTCTGGGCAGAAGACAAGGAGAGGAAAAGCAGAGGATACAGACCCACTTCTGGACACAACCACTATCCCACTCTGCCAAAAATCACACACACAGAAAAGTCACGTTCAGTCTCTGGATCTAGTCTCTTCACACTGACACTTTCAGTGGCCCAAGATGGTGGGATCCCAGCTTCTGCAACAGGGAGCTTTCCTAGGATTCACACCCATCTTCCGTAAACCTGTCTCCTGCTAGTGAGTGGAGCAACTTGGGAACTCAGTGCCAATAGCTGGCTTTGTACAAGCTGAAAGAGGTCGGCAGGACTTAACAGATCATTATAGCCCTCTTTCACACCATTAACTC
Source organism: Ibycter americanus (assembly GCA_035590275.1). Classification (NCBI taxonomy): domain Eukaryota; kingdom Metazoa; phylum Chordata; class Aves; order Falconiformes; family Falconidae; genus Ibycter; species Ibycter americanus. Next base: position 12,508,286 of record JAVJGI010000036.1, read on the forward strand.
CACCAGCTCTTTGTTATTTACATCATAATTTGCAGGAAATTGGTGTCTAACTATCAAGATACCAACAGCCACAGCACAAAGCAGCCATATACCCGACAATTCCATGGTGGATACATCCTCGGAGGTACAGAGGCAGCTGGGGAAGCCAGGCAGAGAAACACAGCAAGCATAAAACGCAGACGTGATTTACTTATTCCCTGATCTCTGTGGTGTAATAAAACCAACTAGAGATGACTCCAAGCTGTCAGAAACAAGTCAAACACACTCCCATGACCTAAACAGTACTGTCATGAATGAGGGAGGGCTGGATTTATCAGTTAAGTGTTCCATTTTCTAAATCAAAATGCAATTAGTTAATACCTTGCACAGACTTTATTTTGAGATGTCTTGAGGTGTTTGGTTTTTTTTCTTCCTGAGTTAAGCCACTAAGGTCTGCACCCGAGTTGCAGGGGTTTCCACTGGAGCAAATGCACTGCTTGCTGTGAACCCTTGCTACTTTACAGGGCTGCACCGCAGAGGCTCAGCCCTGCTCTAGCCAGGAACAGGTACAACAAGCCAACATACTTTCTGAGAAGACCAGCTACTGACCTACACTTCAGAAAATTACACGCTTATTTCTCAAACCAGCTTAAAATCTGGACTCTTAACACGATTGTTGTACAGCTCTGTTTTCTATTTATCGAGTGTTTAGATCTGGGAAGCATGGCTTTGATTAAAAACGGGCAACCCACCAACTGCAGAGAATTTTCACATAACTACTTGGCAAAAAAAAAAGAGCTGCAACAGTTATTAGCCATTCACCAAAACTTCTGCCTTGTCCCCTGAGGAATTACCCGTTTCCCCCATCCATACCTGAGAATTGGGATGCTCAAGGTTAATAGCACGGCATCTGTGACAATACAGAGAAACACTGAGAGATCCAACATTTTACCATTTACAGCTCTTTCCACTGCCTGGTATAAACAGTTGTTTTGTCTCAGCTGATGTTGGGCTCCAGTATCTTTTGCTGCTTCTACCTTTTTAATTATTTAAAAAAAAAAAAAAACAACAAAATCAAAAATCAACATTCTCTTTGAACTAACTTAGTTATGAAGAAGTGGAAAGTAGTGCGACAGGTGAGACAGTCCACAGAGACCACAGGTCTAATCCTGCTGCGTTTCATGTCAATGACAAGAACAGGCAGGGCAGCAGACAGCAGCACGTGGCCAGGTTAACACTTCTTTTGAGCAGAGGAAACTGTGTATAAGTGGCAAAGTCTATTCACTATCCCCTTGCTCAGAACCATTCCCCCAGTAATTATTTTCCTGTCATTCAACATCTGGCCCAAACAAATGGATTTAGTAGGAATTTCACACCAGCAACAAACACAGGAAACCAAGATCCTACTCTAACACTACTGAAGGGTATGTCATATCCATGAGGCCAGTAAAACAGAATCAAGCCACAGCAGGAGAGACCTCAGCCGCCTCAATTCAGTCAGGTCAGCACCTGATTTAGTACAGTAACAAACATACTTCTCCCCACCTTGTTAGAAATGCCATTCTAACAAAGGTTTCCCAACAACTACACCTTGCACGCATGTTGCAGTTTTGCATATGCAAAGGCCGCACATAAAAACGAACCTCAGACCCCTTGCATTTAAATTTGGGACATCCACAAACAGTTGCCCAGCCCCGTGTTTCAAGTCCAACAACATGCCCTGCTGACCCAACCAGGGACCCGCGTCCAGGACTGGCCTTACCCAATGCTCCCCAAAAACCCACAGGCTGGTACCGCCAGCACAGAGGTAACACTGAAGGAGACTGAGAAAGTGCAACAGAACCACTCAACTCCCAGCCCAGGAGCTTTACTCATGGGATCCCAGTTTCCTGCACTGCATATGCTTGGGGACAAGCTTGTTACACAGGAAAAAGGTTTATGCAATGGCTGCCAGAAGAAAAGGGTATTTCCCATGCATGGGAGAGGCCACAGGGTCTCCACGGACCACAGAAAATATGATCCAAGAGAGCTTCAGCATCTAAATATGCACAACTGTCAAACTGCATTTAGGAATGGCTTTTTGTTTCTCTTTAACTCTGAAATTTTCTAAATTTTTTTCAAGTGGCCACATTACAAGGGAGAAGACATCTGGAAAGTGAAAACAAGAAGCTCTGCAGTGTCGCAAGTGAAACAGATCACCAGTTAAATAAATGTTTGGATGGCCAGGAGAACATCTGAGAGTCCCCAGCAGTTCTTCCACAATATCTATTTTTGCTATCTACTTTTCACAAAAACTATAAACGTGTTCTGAACTGAAACAGGCCTTGTTCAGCCAAATTCTTAAAGAAGCAATGATATATCGCCAGGCATGACCTTTTGTAACTTATGAAATGCCTCCTCATTGTCCATTTGATCCACTCCCTGGCTATTTCATAACAGTATGTGGTATTACTATTCTTTACATCTGCACACTGCCTTCCCTGCACTTCTCCCAACATTGACAAATACACGCTTTAAACCTCACCGCAAGCTAGATGCATTTCAACGCTGCCACCTGCAATTAAAGACTTCAGAATTAACCATCTCCCCCCCAAAAATGCAGCGTTTGTGTTGTTATTCCAACCTGACCACATCCCTCTTCAAAGCCATTTGACCTATCCCCAGCACTTGGAGGAACTCTATTCTGTTAGGTACCTCAGCTCCCAAAAACTCACCACAGGGAAAACTAAGCATGCCTGTAACGTGCAGCACCCACCAGCAGACCCCACACCAGCCCAACCCCAGTGGGCAGCACCAACCACACCAGCCCAATGCACCCCTTCTTCCAAGTCACACAGTAACCGCCACTGCTTTCCCCTTCCCTCAGCACCAGGCAGGCTCAGGGCTGGCAGCCACACTGGACAAGACTATGGCTGAGCTGTGCTTGACTGCACACATGCACTACCACAACCCCAGCAACACAGAGGTTTAAACCCACCTGCCTACAGGTTTTCATGCAAAACCTGCCAACAGGAACTTTTCCAGCATCTCAAATTGGGAAATAGGTGTCACTTGCAATAAATCCTTAACCCCAGCAGAGTCCCCCTGTGTAAGCCCTCACATGTTTTATATGCACAGTAGTTCTCAGCTGAGCATTAAATGAGTATTTGTGCTCTGGGGTGCCGGGGCTTTTTTTCCTTAATGAGTCATAGGCCTTTTCTTAAAAGTTTGCTGGAACACATAAACGTGACACTAGAGATGTAGTAAAACTACTCCAAAAAACAAGGAATGAAGTTTCTGACAATGTTAAATACTCCAGCTGGAAGAGATAACACCACTTACTCAGCCATTTTCTTGTGCTCCTCTGTCCCATGGCACAGCAACAAACAAGGCTGTGCTGACAGGGAGTTAAAACAACTGTGAGGTTAATAGAAAAAGGTAACACATACCACAGAACAGAAATATCTGTCTGAATGTAGAAAAACAAGGGACAAAATCCACCTCCAGAGACAGCATCCACACAGGCACAGTGAAAAAAATCACATAAAACCCCAGCCAAACACTGACATTTATTGGTTGATCATTAGCACATCTGCTAATTTTGTTAAGAACTGAAGGCCGGTCCTGCTCCCAAATAAGCCAACAGGAATCCTGCTGCCAGCCTCAGGAGCTGTCACGCCCCTGGAGCATCTCCAAGCAATGCCACATCACAGCTCAGGTACCTCTGTCCTGTCAGGACTTGAACCTTCAGGCAGTTGAATGCAGCCCTCCAAAACGAGCCTTTTAAAACTTGTAATAAAAACTTACAGATACCATGAACATTCCTGCATTTCTTCCTTTTTGCGGCTTCAGTTTTGCTTTATATCATACATTCCAAGCCCAGAGAGGAGGCACTTCATCCAGGATGGGCATATAAAAATTTAAAAAAATAAAAATAAAAAAAATAATAAAAAAAAAATCAAACACTACATTATACTCTAAGAGACGCGCAGTTTCTCCAGCCACAGAAAAAGAAATTGTTTTGGACACAACTATTGCCAACAGCAGAACCACTCCACTTTGGCAGGCTGTGAGACAAAGCACGGACTTTAAGGCACCACGGGAGCAGCTGCACCTCCTCTTCAACCAGCAGGACAAGGGACCCAGGGAGCAGGGTCCCACCAGATCCCAACACCTTCACCCCGACAAGGACAGCTACCCAAGCACTCAGCTGGCCGGCACGCAGCCCTCGTTGGATGGCACTGCAGGATTACATCCTCTGCCAGTGCCTGAGCTGGGTCTAGGACAAAGGAGACACCCCTCCAGTGCCGCAGGGCTCCAGGTGCTGCTGAGAACCCCCCCACGCCATAACTCTGCCAATGTGCTGTGCAACACTGTCCTGTGATACCTTCTGGGGCATACGACGTAGGTAGGAGGCCAAGCCCAGAGCTTACTGAATTTCTGCAAAACTGTTCTGGTTTTAGTAAAACTCTTCAGTTTATCACTGCTGTTTTATTTTCTTTCCACTGCTGAACAACCCTTTTAAACATCTGAAAATTACTTTGCCAGATTTTTTTTTCTTTTTTTTTTTTATAATCATTTCAGTATTTGGCAAATTTTCATGCTTTCAGAAGGCTTTCTAAACATCCAATATTCACATGGCTGTAACAGAGACATTTACATCCTGATTTATTAAATGGGTATTAAGGATTTCAGCCTAGACCAGTATCTCTGCTGCTGCCACCAACACATCAGCAGAAGCACACGAAGTTGTATCACTTACACATTTTAAATGTAAAAATGATACAACTTCAGGGAAATTTTCCACTAAGAAACATCAACTTCAATCACGTTGTGACTACAGCTACTTTGACAGTTAACCTTGTTCCTTCACAACAGGGTCACATTTCTACTCTGCAAAATACAGCGGCCACAGAATCCATTAAACAATTTACTCCCTATTCACATGCCACCCTGTACAAATTTCCAGTGCATGATTTAACGTCAAACTGGGGCATTCGCACACAAATCTTTGCGGAAGACCAGGCACAGAGGCTAGGTAAACAGCTGCCAGTACAAGTTAAACTCCACTAGAGAATAATTTTTTACTTTGAATCTTGCTTAGGATGTCTCCCCGAGCCCCCTAAGAGGGCAATATCTGGAGTGGGGGGTTTTTTGCAGGTGGTAATCACAGGGGGAAGGATGTATATAAAGCCTGATTTTACTTTATTACAAAATACTGATATTCTGGGAATTTGAGAGCCTTTTACTTGAGGAATGCAACACAGACCTGGCTTGAAGCTTGAGACAGAGCCCTAAAAAATTAGCAGATCTAATGAACTGCTCAGTATTTCATGCAACAGCCCCACAGGTCTGCTGTCACCAGGGGCACAGTACGCTCCAAGCCAAACTGCAACACGGGCTCCACTCAGCCCTTGCAAATCAGTATCCTTTCCACAAAGATACAGACTCTGAAACGGGTGAAAAGGAACTTCCTTCTCCACATGCATTTTGCATGTAAACGATCCCCTTTACTTCAGACCCATAGAGCCCGGTGGGTCATCCCTTCCCTGCCCCCTTGGCACACTGCTCCACCACCCTGTGGCTCAAAAGTAACCAGGCATGACATTCACAGTGATATGCACACAGGTACATTTCCCAAACCATAAGAAGGCAGGAAAGCGTAACAATTAAACCAGGAGTTACTATACCACAGCAGCGCATATGCCAACTCTTGTATTCCATGCCCAAATCTCTGTATCTGAAACCTCACCTGCAGCAGCCCTAATAAAACAGATGGTGGTTCTTTGCATGTCACCATCCCCCTCCACGTGCAGTACTTCTATAACAATGCAGGAAAACCCAAGAGTAAAAGCACAAACAACAAAACCAAGCAAAAAACCATTTGCCATCAAATACTCCTGTTCAGTGTTCGGTTTCCTGCAACTGAAAGTAAGAAAGCAGTTCTCCCCATTAATAACACATGCTTCTGTGCAAGTTTAGTTGCCCAAATTTCCATTTAATGTTAACTGTACATTACACATATCTAGTACTTAATAAAACAAACACATTTATATTCCACATCTCTTCCCCCCATTGTTATATATGACATGGTTTATCACCTCCCAACTTCAGGGAGACTCACAAGCATGCGCACAGCTAGCAGGGACTGCCAGAAGCTGTCTAGGAGCACTCCCACATCCTTCATAGGACATTTCATACCACAGAAAGGAAAAAAAACCCATCACGACACTTATTTTTTCCAGCTCTGTTGATTTGTGTTACCATGCTTATTTTTTGCATCCTCTTTGTTGTCCTGAATTCATTCTACATCCTCTCCTCACCACCTCCCTACTCCTTTCTCCCCTTGGATGATCCTCCAGCTACAGGCTTTCCTTATCGCTATTTAGCATTATTTTCTTGACTCATTCAGCCCACCATTCACCCTTTTCCGCTCTCCTCTACTCTCATGCACACAGGCACATGCAGCAGCACCATTCACTCTCCCCTTCAAGCGCACATGGCCTGCACGGCCTGTTGTCTCAGCATAGTATCAGTGAGAGGAGGGCAGCAGGCTCCCGGTAGCCGTGAGCTACCAGGATGCTGCTAATTCACATGTACCCCAGCATCTCCCATTGCAGCAGCTACTGCACCTTCCCCAGTGAACAGACACCTCCCTTGTCTGACCCCATTTCTGAGGGTTTTCTTGCACTTCAGCTAAAAAAGGCTAACTACTCTCAAATCAGTTTCATCAATATATTTTCCAGCTGTAACTGGGAGATGAGCAAAACCAAACTCTGAAGCACATGACCTGTTTGAACACTTCAGGAGACCACACCATGTAAGTTTATTTCTGTTTAGATATTTGCCTCTTAAAGGTTCATATGTGGTGACAAAGAAATAATTTTTCACGGGACAGGCTCAACTACAAAAGCTGAACAATCTCAGCTGCTTATCAAAGCTGAATGGATTTCTAGGTCCAGATAAAGAGAAAAACAAAGTAATTCCCAGACAATAAATCTTTGCTCATTTCCAAAACCAGTATGATGTATCAACTGTTACCTCTATTTTGATGTAAACAGAAAAAAAATCTAATATTTCACAAAAAAAGTTCAGGAAATCTTAAGAAAGAAAACAACACTTTAGCAAATATCTCAAGTGTTCAGGTCACTAAGTGCAAGCTCACCTAAATTTCGTTCAGATTTTCAATTTTCATCTTTAAGCAGTGCAGCTTCTAGGGACTTAGCACTGTTACCCGTCTTAATTTTTATCTCACTTGTATACACACTCTTTGTCACATCACCTGCACACACAAAAAAACTACATGAACATACAGCTCTGAACTCAGGAGCGCACTGTAGGGCCCAAAAGCCACTCCAGATCTGCATGGATGACTATGTACATTAAGGGCAGTAAGGGCCTGGACAGGATCTAGTTCTTCCTTTCATCTACCTACCAGGCCAAAGGCTTTTCAACAGGATGTTATCAGTAGTGTTTCTTGGTGGTGCTCCAAAAAATGTGTGCTGGTACTACTGAGTGGCTTTCTGGAAAGATCCAGGAGCTCCCAAAAGTCAAGCCTACTTGCTAGGGTAAGAACAGGCTTTTGCTAGACAGATGACTAACAGTTAGTAGCAGAATCCAGACTTTGTGTCTCATTCTGAGATACCAACAGATCCCTGCTTTGCCTGGTAAACCTCCTACAGGGTACCAAGAAAGGGGCAGTTTCCCTCAGGGTGGGGAAGGTCAGACAAAGGTGCCTGTGGAAGACAAGAAAGGTGAGAGCTCTCTGTGATGGGGACTGCTTGTTTCTCACGGAGGTGTACCACATGTGGTATGAACTTGCCGTATTCTGCATATCAGATGGAAGAGATTGAGGGTGAGGTGGCAGCAAGAGGCAGGGAAGACACTTGATGTGCAGAGGTGGGGAAAAGCACCTTCAAAGGGCATCACACAGGCGTGTCGAAGGATGCCAGCAAGACTGCAAGTGTCTATCTCTAGACTTCGCACAGGCAGGAAGTAATCTGCATTCCCCCTGCCTCCCTCATTTCATGGTGCCTTTCCATCTCCTCTTTCGTTCAAGACTGTGAGACAATTAAGTCACTTCTTGCACTGGATCCCACCACCCTGGCCAAGATGAGCAGGCAGCCCTTGTTGGGCAACAGCTGCAGCACTGCAGGGCTGCTGGGAGCACACGATTGCTGCCTGCACCCCTCTGTTGACGCCTTCCCTTTCTGATAACATATCAGCAAAGCCACAGGACATACGGAGAGTTCTCATTCAAAAACAACAGCCAAATCAGCATGACTGGTCAACACAATGACATTTCCCGGCCCAGCACATGACAAGATGTAGGTTTACAGTCAGTCCCGCAAGTACTGCTTGACTTGGATGTGCATGCCAAAAATCCAGTTTTTGCCTTAAACTGTCTTTTTCAACACCTAGACAGACTGAAGAATTCTGCAAAACAAATAGAATTCAAGAGACTGTCCAACACCCACAAACGTCCTGTTGATATCTCAGGATGCACATTCAATTTAAAACATCCCTGAAACAACTTCGACAATTCATCTCGTCACATACGAACGCTAAGAACAGTCATGAAAGTGAGTGAAAGTACTTTTTATTACCTTTCTTCTCAGCATCTGCCACTAAACTGAGTGCATTTACTAAACTGTCAGTACCTTGACAGGGAACAGACAGGGGGTCTCAGTGGGCTGAGGATGAAGCAGTTTAGGCTGCATAGGAAGCAGCTACATGGGAATGAAGTCTCATGGCTTTACTCAACTCAACTGCACGCTGCTGCCAAAGGAATGGTCTCAGCCTCCCAGAGCCCTCTGCCTACACTCTCTCCACTGGGTCTGCTCCAGCCACCTCATTGACAGACATGAACTGGAGCAGCTCACCAATCCGGCCCAAAATAACCCTCCCTCTCCCCTTCCTTCTCTGCAGGCTTCATTTTCTGTAATGTCAGTGAGCGCACAGGGCTGCAACATGCTGATGGGAGCACTTCGAAGTGGCAGGGTGCTACCACTCAGCTGCGCAACTGGGGGTAGGGCAGATGCAAAGCACTCCTTTTGCAGCACTGTCATCTTCAGTCAGATTAAACCAACTGCGGAAGGGTGGTTTCCTTCTCTCTATAGATGCAGTGAAGCCTGCTGGAAGAAAGGGGAGGATGGAGAAGGTGAGGCAGCACAGCAGAGCTCCCAACACAGCACTGCTCAGAGCCATTCATACCAGCATGGGCAGAGATGGCCATCAGTCCCTCAGACCTGCTGGCTTGCACACTACTTGGCTCCCCTGGAGCCTCTCTGATGCTCAGACCTTGCACGTGCCCTCCATCACGTATTTTATCTGCTCCAGACTACAGGTTTGTCCTGAAGCAGAGCAGTGAGGTGTGGGAGAGCAGCCAAGGACTACCAGCACAAGCATGGTTAGGGGAACACTCAAACTGACCCACAAACAGAATGAAAGTAGGGTAGTCCTCCTAACAAGACCAGTTAGTCACTTGACTTCAGTTTCAAAATAAAGCACTGCTCAATTTTTCAAGACTGGTTTTTTGGGATGGGGGGGGGGGCAGTGGTGCAGAACGCAGGAAAGTTACCAGTGTCCTCATACAAACACTTACTAGACAATTGAGATCCTCTAATTAAGGAGCATTACACCACCTCCTCTGTTGCCTCCACCTTGTTAGATTATTGGCTCAACACTTCTGTTCTCCATGGGCATCACAGAACACCCCATGACTGCCTTCAGAGTGTGCCAGACACCAGCACTAAGGGAGTGAATGCATAAGCAAAGACTTCAGCTGTAGTATGTGCAAACTGCTATGCAAATGGATGCATTTCTCCTTGCTTCCTTTTATTAACATTGTTTAAGACCTTCTCAAGCAAGTCAAACTAAATAAGCAGAATGCCCCCCATGCTGTTCTCGCTCTCCTTGTCTGTGACCCATCAGCCTGCAGTTGCTCCTGCCAACCCCCCATGCACTCGGCTCAGTCAAAGTTCAGCATTCACCTCCACGGGTGATCTGAACCAGAAATGCAGGATCAAGCCCACCAAGATTTATCAAAATCGCAACAACTCACAGAAATCAACTTTCTCTTTTAAAGCACCCCAGTTTTCTGGGTTTCATCTGCTTCCAGGGTGCAAGTCACAGCAGAACTTCTTTGTGCTACTACAACAAATGCCTACAGAGCAGCTGGTACATACACTCTCACGGTATAAAGGCACAAGCTTACTACAAGGGACGCATCTGCTGAGGTTCAGGGCACGCTGCAACACGTTGCTACAGAATATACCTGCAAACAGTGACACTCACAACAGGCAAATTCTTACAAAGCAAAACCCATCCACAACATAAGATTCCTCAGGGCTACTCCTGGAGTCCCTGATTGCACACCCAGCTTCCCTGGCCACTGCAAACCCCTCTCAGAGGCTCAGGACAGCTATAACTTGTATTTCTGAATACATCTTCTTTCTCAATCTCTCACTGTATACCCACAGAGATTTTGAAGGTACTATTTCCTGCAGTTCGTGTGTTAATGTGCCCTCCCATTCAACTTTTCCACATACTCAGAAATGAACCGTTACTGTCCTCAGCTGAAGTCACTCAGCCAGTGAGGAGCACCATGCCAGGTGCCAGACCCAGCAAACGATACAGTGGATGACCATCAGCTTTCTTACCAGCCCCAGATGGAATGGAGGGAGGCAGTAAGCACTGTGTTCAGCTTCCTTTGTCTGGGTACAAGAGATTGTAGAAACTAAGCTACTGCAGTTCACAGAAACGTTCTCCTAGCAGGACAGGGTACTACTCCCTTAGCTACCTCTGCTCATCAGTCCAGGTCTGTCCCACTACAAGTATATCCCAGACACCTGCAGGGAGCCCTGCAACTCCCCCCTTCCATGCAGAGCGCACTAGCGCTGTGCCAAAAGCGGTCTGAATCCTCATGTTTAAATCAGCAACCAAGGTAATGCATGCCTCCATCCTCAGCAACGCTCACATCCGTCAGAAATCACGGACAGGGAGCTTCCCCCCCATGCCCAGGCAGCACACAAAGGCACAGGTAACTGTCCTCTCAAAGGCCACAGATAGGGGCTGGCTCATCCACAACTCCTCATCTTCTGAGGCCTCTTTCTCCCTCCTCTGCCAGGAGCTCTCATGCCCCTATGTAATAGCCCTCATTCAAGCAGGGGACAAACTGTTCCAAGGGCTGCCCAAGTCTGGCAGTCACCCGGCTCATCTGTGGTCCCCAGCGCAGGAGAAACAGGGCAGTATTTCCATGCTCCAGGATCATCTTTCAAAGGCATTTTAGCCTTTTCCATACAGTACAAAGCAAGCAAGACGGGAGCTTAATCTTAACTAGTGTGACTACAGGATGTGTTCACTCATTTCAAGAAGTTACTTTTGCTCTATAAAGAAAAAACAAAAATTCGGGAGACCAACAGGCTGATGTAGCCTCAACAAGGACAGAGGGCTCCTCCTCTCCCCCAAACTCATCTCCTGCCCCAGGGACGGCACCGACCCCCGACAGCCTTGCGCACTGAGCAGACCCTGTGAGGCCTTGCGGGGCAGAAATGATGCCGGGGGTCTCACGGGTACCCTGAACTAGCACAAAGATTTTATTGAACGAGGCACTAAAAATTGCTTCACCAGCCATGCTCGACACCCATAAAAGTTATCACAGGCGGCCTAAGAGCACGGTTGCAAATGCCACAGCCTCAGTGATGCTGGAGGTTATCTGTGAAGCTTCAGCAGCCCCAGAGGGAGGCAGGCAAACGGGAGTCACCATAAGCCCCCACAGCACAAACAGCTTCTGTTAACACCTCAGACAAGCTCTCACACGGAAGGGAAAGCCACACGTCCTGGCAAACCGCGTAAGGAACAGCCGGGAGAGAGATCAAACACTAGGAACGAGCTCTGGCACAAGCACTTCTGACACCAGTCAGACGGACAGTGTTGGCGGCGACACGGGGCTGCCGCAGGTGCCTGGTCCAGAGCAGCTCCGGGCATCCCGCGCTCCCTTCTGCCCAGCCAAATGCCCCCGGCCGCCCGCAGCCCACCCCGGCAGCTCGCTCGCTCACTCACCGAAGTACTCCTTTTTCATGTGCATCTCCAGCTCCTTCTCCAGCTCCAGCGTCAGCGCCTCCAGCCGCCTCTCCGCCTGGCTGGGGCCGCTCTCCCGGCACGGCGTCACCTGGTAGGGGAGCTTGAATTTGGGAGCCGAAGCGGAGCCTTTGGTCGGGCTGTAGGCGTAGGGGGGCACTGCCTCGGGGGCGGCGGCCGGGTGCTGCTGGTCGTGCCGCGGCGGGGACTGGGCATGGATCTTGTGGTAGACGTCGCCCAGCTCGGGCAGGGCGCCGTCCTCCTGCAGGCCGGGCCCCAGCAGGGAGGAGCGGGGCGAGGGCAGCTGCAGCTCGGGGTAGCTCAGCAGCGTGCCCAGCAGCTGTGCTGG
>JAVJGI010000036.1:12530518-12549184 GCA_035590275.1 Ibycter americanus
CCCCCGCCCCCCAATCTCTTTTGCATGTAGTTCTCTTCATCTCATGTATCATTCAACTTCCAAGTCATGAACACTCTCAACTTCAGTAAAACTAACGCAATAAAGTTACCAGAATTACAGCCTCTACTGTTAAAATAATCAAAAGAGTTAGAAAGCTAAATTCCTGTATACCAACCAGTACAAGCAGGGAATCACAAATCCTTTCTGTAACACCGTATTTACATTTCTGCCTCTCAGTCATCACTCATGCTGGCCAAGAAGCATCTAACTCAAAAGGATTTAATTTCACAGTGGAGTATATTGCCTCCAAACAAGTCACTGCATATGACTATTACTGCCTAAAAGAAGAGAGAAAATATTAACTGCATCATAGAATTGTAGTTTTGCACTGCACTGGCAATCTAACACTGATGACAACCTGGCCTTTGTACTAGACAGAACCAGATGCATGAACCAAAAACCTAAAAAGGTGCTGGATTTGGTTTTTGTTACATTCTCCTTCTATACAGTTAACATCTTGTTTAAAATTCACTGTTTGCAAACTGTACCAGAATAAATCTTGTCTGCTCAGTCCCTCTGCTCTGTAAGGCTACCGCTGCATACGTATCTATGAATAGAAGCAGTTTGGGTTCATTAACACAAAGTTGGAAAGTAATTTCAGTACAGTGACAGAAATAGCTGATTAGTGCATTCTAAGAATCAACACTGCTAGTTTTGAGAGCTACCAAAATAGTTAAACAAATGCAGTTTGTTTTTCTTTTTTAAGATACTGATTCTAAACACTGCACTTCTGTCCTATGCACAAAGTGTCATGTATGAAAGATCAGTGCTTTCCTCTTTCTGAGGGGTGAGGTGGTGAAAGCATGCGTGTGGTGGTGTAAATGCTCCAACTGAAGAGGCCAATAATTGATTGTCCAAGAAAAAAAACATTCACAAAAGTTTTATTAAAAAAATTCCCCTTTCACCTCAAACAAGTGAAGCTTAAGTTCTGTTCTACTAGGTTATGTTTAGAAAAATGAAAATAATACAGTAATTTTTGAAGGCTATACATTGTAAAATCCCGTAAGTCAGCATAAACTTGGACTGTGCAAGCAAATATAGCAAGTATTTCAGATGTCATTTATTTGGTCCATCAGATGTACAGTATAGTAGTAGTATCTGAGTTTACAAAACATCAAATATAAATAACCTGAAACTGTAACAATACACAAAAATTTGCTTCTTACATTGACATACCAGGCAGTACGAGCTGAAAAACTTGAGTAAATTAACAGTTTTACAGTAATGTACATAGTGCCAGTTGAAGTTTCAGAACACTGTTAAACCATGGCACTAATTTGCTTTATTGAATTTTCTTCTTTACTTGTTCAGGGTGTGAAAAATGTTTAGGACTAGGCTAAAAATATTTTTCTTCAAGCAAAAAATAAGAATGTAGTTACTTAAAATCTGGGCATCAGATAATGACCCTGTACTAAACAAGAGTAGGGTTTTTTGTTCTATTGAATTATACCTAAAAGGCATTTACACAAAAATAACATGCTTTTCCCATGACTGTTTAAGCAAATACTTATCTGTAAGTATTTATAAACTATGCCTCTACTACATTTAATATATGGAATTATATCTAAAAACTTCTGAAAGAGTCTACTGAGATGAGAGCTTTATCATCAAGAGAAACAGACACAAATTATTTAAGCCAGTGGTTTGGTATTCACTTGGAACAAAGGCCTGAAAATTAGTCTAGTTCTGGACATTTTTCACATCCCAACGTAATATGCTGTTACTGCATTACATTATCTGAATCATTGTGTCAAGGGGCATTTGCATGTTCAGTCTAATGCTATAATTTCATCTTGCTCTTCTGTCTGCTCAGTACGCACTCTCTTTGTACTGACACACTCTTTATCTTCTAGTTTTCTCTTGCGGCTTTTGTCTTCCATATCATCATCAACATTGCTTGAAGTACCTTCATCTTCAGAATCAACAATCAATAGATCGTCTTGATCTGGAGCTGCAAAATACATGTTTTTAATTCAAATGGATACTGTACAGATAGTCTACTGAAACCAAATTTCATACATAAAAATATGAATATCTGTCCCTAATACAACAAATACATCTTGGAGCATTCTTCATCCATATTCTTTGTCATTCAACTGCAAAAGTATTTTGAATTTCTCTGAAATAAGTATGAAATAGGTTTTTCACACAGTTATTCCCTCTTCACTAGAGGTATGGAAAACATTGCAATAACTCAGGAAATGCATTAGTTAGCACTGGGTTTTTTGCATGTACAAAATTGAAGAATCGCATGCTGTCTGCAGCAGTCCTTAGAAAAGAACTTTTACACAGAACTCAGCTGTAGTCCAGCCTCTCCTTTCACTAGTGCCTTCAACAGAACTCCCACTAGAAGCCACGCCACATGAGAGAGAGAGAGAAAACAGGGAGGGAAGAGTGGAAGGGTGAGGAGACTTAAAGAGCTAAAGGATAACAGTGAATAGTATAAAGAAGGGAAAATAGAACCAAATGTGAGCTTTCAAGACATCTAGTGGATTTTGTTTCTTTTGAAGTACAAATTCACGGTAAAAACTAATCTTATGCTTTTAAAAATATAATTAAAAATCAATATGAGCAATACTCTTTAACATTTAATCCCCCCTGAAACAAGACACGAGTGGAAGTGGCTACGTACTTGTACACATATCTTAAATAGGACCATCTGACAGGTAAAGGAACATCATCCGAAAGTGTCAGCCAGAACTACAGATATCTAACTTACATCTGTCACAAGTGTTCAGATTCATACACTATCCCTACAAAACCGTATGTTTGCAGTACTTCAGCCTTCAGTGCTTACACATCCCATATTCATGTTGAATATGTTCAAAGAAACACTCTAGGTTAGGAAGGTGATGGTACTTCTTCCTGAATAGCAAATACTATTTTTCTTGCCATGCTTTGCTAGACAGGTGAAAAATTATTAATTCGTAAGCAGATAATACTGATGTTTTCTTAAACTAACAGAATGAAACATGATCAAAGACACCCACAAAGTAATTTTTAATCTGTAGGAAGAAAGTGACAAATTTGGTTGATTCTTTTTTGCCAAGCCATAGTGCGGCCATCAGAAAGAATGAGTCTTACTTTATTTATGATAACACTTAAGCTGTCACCCCACCGAGACGTGTATTTACTGTAAACCTTTGTAAGAATCTTAAACGTGCATTTTGTAACAACTGTAAATATGCACTTTTCTGTTTAATACTGTGTTTATACACAGAGGCCACTTAAATGCTCTTTATTTCATGTTGGCAAACTTAAGTCATAAAACTGAAGACAACTATTTTAATTGGACTGCGCTACTGAAACACTATTTTGTTTTATTTAATATTGATTACTATTATTTACCTGTTGATGTTGAGGGTTGCGCTCCATCATCACTACCATTGGTAATGTTCTTGGATGCTGGTTCTGATGGTTTAGGACCAACCTTTTCAGGGGTATCACCAACAACTTCAAATTCTACATCTTTTTCTAGGTCTTCACTATAGAAAAACATATATATGCTTTTAAACAACCAGGTGAAAATAAAAACCTGTCTTTTTCACAAAGAATGTGATTCAAATATTAGAGCACCCTGCAACTATCACAAAAAGAGAAAAACATACTAAAAAAGAGGAAAATTTGTTCAGTCCTCCATTATAATTTATGCTTTGTCTATTCATGTACACTGTTCCACTCAGTGCCATGACGCAAAATGCTCAGGAATGAGAAAAATAATTCCTTGAGCTTACCCTTCTTCCTCAAAATCACATTCCTATTGTCACTGAAAGTGCAATGTGTTAATTTAGTGTACGTAGTAGCTATTTTATTTATCCAGGGCTAAATACACACACCAATTATTTCAAACTGACTTCTGTTTGCACTGCTGTATCTGAACACAGGTTTTGCACTGTAATTTTACGTTGTGTAATGACAAATTATTCAAATAAACTTTTTCCAAATACTGTTGTAAAACCAAACAAACCCAATCAACAAAACCACAATAAAACCCAAAGCAACCCAAAAACCCTTACTTCTATAAATTCATTAAAAATTACAATTCCTCTTTTACTTCTGTATTTTTTTTCCACAGCCTAATCTTTGAGCTTCAGTCCTAAATTTAAAATTCTGAGTTGTAAGTTCCCTGTGGACCTGTTCTATGTATACACACAGAAATAATTATTTCAGAATCCTTACCTATGAAGCACATTGATTAACAGTGTATAGTCCTGGAGGAAATCATCTGCTTGTAGTCGAGTGCCATTTCGAATTCCAAAGTCTGATAATTTCCTGTGGTTATTTGCTACAAAAATAGTTAAAAACTGCCATGTATAAAGCTGTTTATATAAAGATCCTTTACATCTGCATAAACGAGTACTCCAGAAATTTTACGTAGAAACTTAAGATTAACATTTATCAGCTATATTTAAAGTAAAGGCTGACATTTAAGCCTATCAGTAGTTAAAACTACTTATGCTTGACTTATTTACTCCTCATGCATCATGTTCAAGCACTTTACTATTATTACATCTAAGGACATTTTTGAGATAACATTTGTATTACAGTAGCATCTGCAAGCATCATAAAAAGACCACAATCTAAGAACAAGAAAATGAACGGGACTTGCAAACAGAGGAAAATACTGGTGCACTTTTACAGCTGAATACCTATTCTTGAAAGGAATCCCGACACTCCGGATGAAAAGTACTTTACATAGGAAAGCTGAACTGGACACGCAGGCTTGTAGACAATACTACTAGCTATTCTTGAGCCACTTAAAGACTTGTAAATCCAGTTCTCTTCAAATATTAGTCTACAGGATGAACACTAGAACATTTGCTATACTTCCATTCTCTATATCTTGGTTTCTTTCGAGTTTTTATCTACTCTTATCTAAAAAGCTTCAGTATGCATACCTTCTGTTTCTCCTTCTTCTGAAGAGATAAGAATAGTTCCTTTTCCATCATCTATTTGTACATCTGGTGCTACCATAGCAAATTTTTCTTTCACTATCTGCAAAGATGAGTACGATTATTTAATCAGTATCTGACTCAAAAGCACTTATAAAAGAAGGAACCTTGAATTATGTTGATTTCTGTATCCTGGCTCATTTTCAGGCATCTGCTGAAAGCCTGTACTTTTTTTTCTTACTTCCATGAACAAAATTATATTTTTGTTGTCTGAAACCTACAGGTTCAGATACGCTGAAAATTTTTTAAAATACTTCATAAAATGAAAGAATTACACATCAGTTGCGTCTACGCAACTCCAATGTTGGCTACTGAACTATTCAACTGAAATACAATTTTAGTTTTTTGCTTTTAGATATGAATAGGCTTAAAAAACACCAAAATGTTCTAAAATGTAAACATCCTTTCACAAGATATACAAGCACACATGAGCAAGAAGCATACTGGCTAATCTAGCTCTCCTTGTAACCAAGGGAAATGCAAAATGTAGAGCAAATATAAACAGCTGATGTTCAGTCAAAATATACTGAACAAAACCCTAACTTTAATTTACAGTATTAGAAGCACAATGAAAGCTGTAGCTAATGTTCAAGATTTACCTTATCCTGGAGTGTTAACACAGTAACTTTGTGTACATTAAGTTTCACAGTCACTTCTGGCTTACTTGCACATACATAACAGTTAGGATTTGGTGGATCCAAAGCACAAGGAACCAATAGCTTCTTTCTGGGATTTGGCTGCTTGTTCAGAAAAATCTTGAGGACAGACAAGAATAAAACAAGTTATTCTGTAAGTAACAGCACTCATAAAACCTGTTTTCTTACAGATTTATTCTCTTAGTCTCACAGGTTGTCCTGTTCCCTAATCCTCTTTGACATGCTTGCTGAACAGGAGAAAGCGCCGATTACAGCTAGTCCGCAACGACACCTGTGCTGGCTGAGCAGCTATTGCCAAATAGATTTGTAACATGAAACAACCATGTTTCAAGTGATGTCAGTCTGGTTCTCTCTCCTATCCAGCAGCCAATTTTCATTAAATCAGAGGAATTTAATGATCCTTGAGACTTCCACTTCTCTTTTCATTGTGGCTGAAAGTACCCAGCACATTCAGAATCTATTGAAGTAACAAGTGAGAGACAGTAAACACTACACAATAGTCAAAGCAGGTTAAATCCGACTTTTAAACAAATAATAAGGAACGAGAAAGTAAAAGTATCTTATTCCCACTTACCGTTCTACACTGATCTATTTTTCCTGATAAAATCTTCAAACCCTCCAGCACTATCAGACCAGCTATTACTGCATTAGTGGTAGCTATAGCTGGGATAATATTTCCTGCCATTGCTGCAAAATAAGCAAGAGTAGGCAGATTTTTAACAGTAAATGAAAAGGTTAGATTAGTATTTAAATTAAAAAATGTTATATTTTATCCTTACACTTGATATCAAATCTGCTCTTCATGTTCATACTGAAAACATGCATCCTGAGGTTCGCAGCAGAAGTGACAAAATCCATTGCAGAAGGATCATCCTAACAAGAAGTTAATAAAAGAAGTATTTAAAAATCAGATTACTCATTGGAAAAAGTTTGCAACACATGGTTCCTAAAAACTTAAAATCAGAAAGTTTAAAAAACAAGAGTCTGTAAAACATTCTATTTCAAAGTCAATATACTTCCTCTTTCACATGGTACGTTTAGACAGAGCAGTAATACTTTAAATATACATTTAGAAATTGTACTTAGTATTTTAGTAGTGAATTAGCATATTAGCATTAATAAAATACCTTCTATGTTCAAAATAATGTCTAAATCCTAAATATTACAGTGTTTTGTGCTCAGTTTCAAAAATTGGTGTTTCAGAAAAGTATTTTTATTATCTGTTTTAATACTATTTCACTTTTTTGTCCTCTCTATATTTACAAACTACTTTTTTTTCTTATGCCAAATGACAACTGACTGCTGGAAGATTACACTGCTCTTTTCTTGGTTTTCTTCAGCAAAACTCCTAATACATCACATACCTACTGTCAGAGCTCATTACTACGTACAATTCAGCAGAACTCTAGCTAAACCACTGTGTAAGAGCATGTTTTAGAGAAAGTTATAAAGGAAAAAATGAAGTTCCATTATTAAAATATTTTCAAAAATCAAAATATGACAAATACTTCTGCATTTGTGCTTTTGAAAGTTGCTGGATTAAGTTATTTTACATCACAATAGTTAATCCTTACACTCAGTGAGTTACAAAATACAGTGTTTAATGTATAGATTTGTTTACATATGGAAATTGATTTCAGTGAGGTGCCAGTCATTTTTGTTCTAAGCAGTACTATTTTGGAATGAAACTGAATGAGTCCAACAAATACTTGTACTACATATGTAGAGTATAACTGGTTCTTATGTATTTGGCAAACTAACTTTATCCCATATAAGCTCTGCTCCATCACCCTTCTCAGCCAGGTGAAGTCTCAGGGTTTCAACGCTCTTCGAAAATAAGTGTGCATAGCTCTTGACATCGAGAACTTGTTGATCCTTCAAGATTGCAGAGGATTCATTTTGTTGGTCAGATACATTTTTCTCTTTGGGAAAAGAAAAAAATAATTAAAGAGCAGGAATACTTACAAAACCCACAGAAGTTCTCTCAGAGGGCTAAGAATTTTCCAAATTTCAACAAAATTAAGTATTTTCTAAATTGAAGAACAATACCCTTAAACTACAGTGGCCCCAACATTTTACAACAAAGCTGCACTTAAAACTGCAACTATAACTATACTTATATCAATATGCACAAATTACAGCAAACGTAAATTTTCAGCACAAATCAGCTTCCAGAGATAAATGTATCACTGCTTATGGGTAAGGCCTCCTAGAATAAGCTGACATGTAATTTTGTGAAATGTGACATTTCTGCAGCCAATACTGAGTATCTAAAATGACAAATGCAAAACAGTTTTAGAAAAAAACATTTTCTATATAGAGAAAAATTTAGTATCTTCAGGAATCACAAAGAATTAATATGTTCATTATCAGTACTCAACTGTGACAGTGAGAAAATGTACGTATCACACAGATGCATTAACAAACAGCAGGTATGACTAACAAATATACAGTGGGAGGAGGGACAAGTACCTTGATTTTGTACCTCAGCCCAGTCCAGCGGCACTGGAGGCTTTCTTTTCCTCCACAGCTTATCCATTGTCAGCAGATATCTCATCTTTGAAAAGCTATGAAACATTTAAAATAAAAAAAACAACAAACCAAACAAAAAAGCCCATTAAAATTAAAGGGGGAAAAAAAAGACATTATTTTTACATCTGCTGTGAAATTGAAAAATCAGCATGAGATTTATGAAGTTTTGCTTTCCTCCTTGAAAATATTTTTAACCACATAAATAAAAACAGATCAAAAAAACTTCTTACTCCCCATTCTCTAACACTTACTGCATAAAGCAGACACAGCTCTGATTAATGGAGGGGGTGGTGGTGCGGAGAGTTAAGTAAAAATCAAGAAACAGTAGTCCTAACAGTAGGTTCATGTGACCACTGAAGTCATCACTATAGCTTTTTGTATACTCTCCCTGAGATAATCCTTACCTACATGCCAACGATTTTCCAAAGTAAAGTTATTACTACCTATCAACATTACATTCTGTAAGTTATTACTACCCATCAACACTTCATTCTATACTAATTTCCTCTATTTATCCACTTTCAGCGATTATTTAGAAGGAAAACTCCTAAACCAATTTGTATTTTCTTATGCCAGTGCCTGATTATACACAGAAGATGACTGATAGCTTTTAGGTCCTCATGTGAGTTCTGGTTATGCCCAGTGAAACTCCTACAGAATTCAAGTTTACCTTTTCATATTAAAAGTAATCTGAATGAAGTTTTTTCTGTACGGTATGGACAAACTGCTGAAGCCATCTATACAGTCACAGATGGAATGCTGTAAACAAGCAAGTGTAAAAGACCAACAATACTACAGCAAAATTGGTGGAAGTCATAACATAATTGCACTAGTGTTTGACTTAACTTTAAAGCAGCTCATACACTTCAAATAAAGACATTTATTGGGGGTAAGGAAGATACCTTCGTAAAAAGTTTAACTGGATCGTATCCAGTTGATTTAGCCCACTCCTTAGTTGAAACACGTTTAATCTCACCATCTTCATTGGATGCTCGTGCTCTGGCTTCTGCTTCTGCTGGCTCCCCTATTAATAAAGTGTTAACCAGTATTTTAATTAACATAAAAAAAAAAAAAAAAGAAAAAAGAAAATCACATCCAGTATTTCCTCTAGGGTCAAAACCCAAAATTATACAGGGACCATAAAATGGATTTACCGCACCCAGCAAAAGAGCTGAGGTACACACACTGCGACTTCTCCGGTTTGCTTCTGCAACTGCGACTCACTAACTTAACTTGATGTCACCTAATTCCGTTATTGGTAGGAATACTGAACAACTGGTTCCTATTCGCTTTCTCCACCTAATGTTGTGATTTCATAAATGTCTAACCATCCCCTTTTAGTGGTCTCTTTTCCTGGCTGAAGAGTCTTAGTTTAGTTAGAACTTCAACACACACAAAAAACCAAATCTGCTTCCTATCTCCAGTTACTCCTATACAAATAAATTCCACACACAGAGATACTATTCATTTTGTGTTTCTTTCCCAGTCACATCTGGCAATTACTATCATGATTCCCAATAAGCAGCAGGTCGATGTTTTATGAAAACTGTCCATTAACATCTTGACTGAATGAGAAAAATCAGCTCTGAGACCATCACTTTACATGTAAATTTGTGAATGTTTCCCCTCTTTCACCAATGCTTCATTTGTGTCATTTCGTATTTATTTGCACCAAATCTATCTAATGTCTCATTGCCAAGTCATTCTGCACCGTGAAACTTTCTACAACATTTTGCAGTTAGTCCTCATCTTTATTATTCTGAGTGACTTTGCTTAATCATGTACGCTGAACAGCAGCGGTTCCATCACCGATCTGAGACACTCCTCTAACCACCATTTATCTGTATCATGTAAGTAGTTTATCCACTTCAGGATCTTCATCCTTTTTTTCTCCCCATGGCTGCTTAGCTCCTTCAGGTTCCTCACAAGAAGTTTTTGAGTGCCCCCTGCAGATTCAAAATAGCGTAAACCAGATACGCTTGTCCACAGGTTTGCCCACTCCTTCAAAGGACCTGCAGACCCATGCAAGGCATGGCTTCCCTTCACAAAGGTTGCACTGACTCTTCCCTGAAACACCACGTATGTCCACAGATTCCAAACTACAGACACTTTGCTCACTGACATGAGGCTACATCTCAGGCCTTCCTATAATTGCCCTGGTATCTTTGTCTAAATTTGAAGTGGCATTGTGCCTGCTACCATCCAAGCATTCCAGCAGCCATTGTTTTAAGTGAGTTTATACGTCACTCTTTTTAAGATTCAGCTATTTCATTCTGTACTCCCTGTAGGAACCACCTGCTGGGTGATCACTATCTGATGTTCAGAGAACCTGAAGAGCTGGAGGATCCTCTAAGCTCCCTCTCCCAAGCCCACTCACATTTCAAAGGATCCAAAAGAAAAAACAAAGAATGATATTTCTTCACCTCCACAGTAACTACAGTTACTGTCCTTACAGAAAAATACTGAATAGCTACAAAAACATCACTCAGAATGGGCATATTTCCTATGTAGATTAACGCTGAAGTGTTTCAGGCTAGACGAGTTCAAATAATCCCTTATTTCCTTGCAATCCCTCAGCTAGGAGTGGAAGAAGCAGAGTGGTTACAAATACCACTCAGTTTTCAGTCCTCTGTTCAAAAGACAAGCCTCCCAGCTGCAGGGAAGGAAGTACTCCATCAAATCCAAACATACAGGAGAAAAAAGAGCCACGCTGTGAAGATCAGTTATACTTAATTTGCACTTCAAGCTCACTTTTCAAGTTTCTGTGTACATGGGGAAGACTGCTGCAGAGGGAACAGGTGTCTCCAAACAGATACACGCCTATTCATCTAAATTGTGTATCTTGCACCTGGATGCGTTAACTTGAACTTTATGATTAGCGAGCGTATCACTTGTGTAGCTCGGCTGTTCTACCCACACTACCTGAGAACAACTAGTGAGTGCCAGTGACCCATCTTACACTGTATTAACAAGTTTTCACAACAGCTGAAGTAACCCTTTTAAAAATGTTGTAGACCGCCCACAAGGGCCACAGTTCTGACAGGTGAAACTATTAAACTTTGTCATTTTGAAGAGTATTTTCTGCACATTCTTTATGTAAAAACCTCTGGTATGCACTATGCATCAAGTTAATAAAAAACACTGCAGCTGTTTCAGGTACCTATTAAGCAGCAGCATGAGGGAACTAAATTATGCGCAGTGTACATGAAGGTCTGTAAGGGAAACTACTGTTAACACCCCCCAAACTCTTGTCCGAGGGTAAACTGAATCCTCTTAAGAGAAAACAGAGCTGAACTCTCTAACCTTAAGAAATGTACAGAAATAAGTCACAGTCTCTGAAACAGAACATTGCAGTAACAGGGTAAGCTACCAGCTTATATCACACTCACAGGCAGCTTCAGGATCAGCTCTGTCAGGAGAGACTTCTTGATCAGCATCTTCTTCTCCAAACAACTGGCTATATGATAATTAAGAACAACAACACAACACTAGAATTTCATCATACCTGGTTAAAGACTGAAATACTTGCTAACGGATATATATCCACTTCAGAATCCTTGCTAGCAGAGTGCGACTTCATACACTGCTTTTAAATTTGCTGGGATTTGTCACACGTAAACTTAATACTGACAACACAAAATGTCCAATACAAAAATTAATTTAGCAAAAACCAGTTCTGTATAACTCACTCCATAGTCCTCCTGGCCTTATATTCATATTGCAGGACTGAATGCATTGCTTATAACCCTCCAAGATCCCATCAAACTCTACATCTGTTAATACATGCATTAAATTGAAAAATGTGTTAACTTCACATAACTGAAAAATGTGTTAACTTCACATAAAGGTGAAGAATGAAGTAAACCTCAACCTACACTGCTGTGCCAAACCACTCTGCCCAATTTTCTGTGATACTATAACAAGACCTAAATACTAACTAACTTTCCATCCTTATATTAAAAGAAAAAGAAAAAAACCACCCCCAAAAAGCCACTCCAAAACCTAGGTCAAAGAACTGGAAATTTTTTGCTATAATTCACATTTATTAAAAACAAAAAACACAAAAACAAACAAAAAAGCGTGTCCATTTATTTTTCTGTCAGTAGGCTTAGAAATCAGAAGACTGAACCACTTTTTAAAAACATCACTCACTTGAACAAATACTTAGCCCACACAATGCAATGGATAGGTTCTGACGGCGTATTTCGGATTGTACAGCCTGGAAAAGTCTTCTGAGTTGGTTTAGGATGACATTCATAACATTCTGTCACTCCCTGGTGAAAAGTGAAATATTTACTTGTCACACTGTGAAGACTGCTGATAGTAAATGCTATTACGAGATGAACTGTAACTGTATCTCAAAACACCCAACACCCTGTTGCCTAAAATAACCAGTGATTTAAACTGAAAGCAACAAAAGTAATACACAATCTAACCTTTTTTATAACTGTTACTTGTCCAAGGTAGCCTGCAGTTCCACTCTCTATAAGAGGAACATCAGCAGCCAGACACATCCTGTTCACATGGTTACGGGCAGCTGCAAATCAAAGAGTTTTTAAAGAAAATTTTGACTGATTAGAAAAGTTTTACTTCTCCAAATTCAAACTAGCCTCCTACGCAAACATTTATCCTTATATCTGCCTTATTTCATTACAGAACACTACACCTTTTTCACAACATCAACTTTCCAATTAACGCAAAATATATCAACACTACTAAATACAGCAAACTCAACTGAACAAAGTTACATATGTACACACAATACTCATCAGTTCCCATAAAGCAGCAACACAGCAGTTAATGTTTACTTCCAAAACACCTGTAACTACCCTTTCAAGTTCCTAGTGAAGCACACAAGTGTTAGTCAAACTACAGATGGGTTAAGAAGATACTTGTTATTTAACTGACATTGCAGAAGTACTAAGAGTAGAACACATTAAAGTTCTGTTTCTACAAACAAGCAACAGTGTTTTCATCTCCAATATAAAATCATAGTGAAAACTTCACCTCTGTTATCCAGAGCATTCATAACCAACGTAAACTGGCGGAAGAACTCTACGTTATAGTCAGGGCTACAGAAAAGAAAAACAATACTCAAAATGGCACATCGAAGTTGTTGGTTGTTATGCCACAACAGAAACTATACACATGCAAAGGGTAGACTGATATTTGTGTCATAAATTACACATATTATAAATTTACTGCTAGCCTCTAACTGCCCCATTTGTCTCCTGCCCGTTTTAAAGCTGGGTGAAAGCATGAATTTTATACTGCTGCAAGGAAGCTACTGCAATTAGTACTAATTTGACCAATGAAACAGACAGACAACGAAAAAGTGATTATACTGCTCTGACCTAATGAGTAAATTGGCTGAGCTGTGGTAACTGACCTTAAAAACCATGAGCTGAAGCTAAAATGTGCATACTGTAATTACCATAGCTCATCAGACTGTTGATAATTCATTATACTCTGATAGTTCAATTGGTTTTGACCACACCTCCATACCCTTAGGAGCCAAGACATGGGATTTTAAAACCTTGACACTCCAGTATCTTTACATTGCATTCTTCTGATTTAAAGAAGAAGGTGACAAAGAAAAGAGAGCAAAGAGGAAACAGGATTAACGGTTTTACAGTTGCAGGAGTAGGATGCAATGAGTCAGTGTTTCAGTGGCTAATCGCAACATCAGAGTTCAAACTTCAATATTACAGAACATCAATTTTTAAGAAACTGGACACACATAAATTAAAACACGGAAAAGAGCTAATGAGGATCCACATTATCTTGTACTCTACTCAATTGGTTATGGACCATAAAGACTAAATTTTCACAGTTTGGGGCATATATAAGTGACACTCAGTTACCTACGTACACACAAAGGCTTTCATTTTTTCTAATCATGGACTCAACATTCACATTTATTTCAACCTAATTATTGCTCAAGACATCAGGGCATCCTTACAGTGTAGAAACTTACACGGTAAATGTTGCTAATAAAATGAAAAACAGACACAAGCAAATGACTACAGCTTACTACCAGAGCTTAAGAAAACTCATACAAAATCTACACTCCCACTCAGGCATGTGGTAGTCTCTTATTCACAGCTATTCCTTCTTACTGTGCTAACTTTGTAAAATATCTTAAAGCACACCATTGTAGCATTTAAGTAACACAGAACTTGCAAATCAAAAAATGTAATTAAAGCTTAAAAACAAACATACTTCATGATGCTATCATGGTAAGCTATAATATTAGCTTCTGGATAAAACTGTAACACGCTTTCCTTGGCAACCTAGAAATAAAACAAAAACAAAAAAACCACTTATTATTTCTTCCTTCCTTCTAAAGACAGACTCAATACTAGCTGAGTATCGAGTAAGTTGACTCCCTTAAGAGATTTAAATACTTTTGTTCCAAAATGTTTGGACAGCCATGATCAACCAACCAACACTTACCTCGTCACAGCAGAAACGAAATTGTGACGTGTTTCTAACACTGTCCATAAAATAACAGAGTAAGACTCGAGCTTTGACTTTTTCCTCACCTGTGATTTTGATCTTCCAACATGCTTTTTCTGAAACAAAAACTGCCTGTTGAGATTGCTGACATCAATAGTATCCAAATCAATCTAGAAACACACAAGAAACAGCCATTTCACTTTTATATAATAAAAAACACAGAGATAAAAGGAACAACATCGTTAACAGAGTTTACGTGATTGACCAAAATGCATAAATGTTACAGATCCCTTTTCAGACCTGGGTATAGGTGTTACTTCTGCACCACAGCAACTGTGGAGGCACTAATGATCACCTAATCATCTTCAGGAATCCATACATTTTAAATAATTACTAACAAATGGAATCATATGTCAAAAATCAAGGGATACATGACAACAAACTTTCTGAAGAGAGTCCCTACTACAAACGCATGTTAATGTCGAGATACGTATGCACAGTAGTCAGTAGAAAGTCAGTAACTGACTGTCCTGTTTATGGCAGGATAAAGATTTTAGTGAGAATTCATCAGGAGCACAGCGTACGAACTCAGAGGAGATACTGCAGGTATCAGTCTAGATAAGTCCAGTCTCCAACCAGACTACATAGTCTACTCCTCCACCCTGAACGCTGGCTCTGTACCCTGCACCATGCTTCCCCAAGGTCCAAGAAAGGCTACTCAGCAAACTAATTGGTACTTCTACTTTATACTTGCACATGGCTTCGAGCAACTGAATCAGTAAACTGAGGGCTGCACTGTCATCTAATTCATACACTGCAGGGCAAAAGCTTTCACTGTTTGTCACCAGCACTAACTGCTTAAGGGCATATTAAAAAATGAAGCCTACTTAAGGAAAAAATATCCAGTCACGCAATCAAGATGTTTAAAGTCACATACCACAGAACATCGGTGATGTACAATCTCAAAGGATGCCATGACTGTAATTCCCCTAATGGCCATGTTTCTATTAATATGCACACATGAATATTATAATTTCAAATGTATTTACGTCCCACCACAAGAATGAAGAAGATTTAATTGGAACTTTGCGAAGATTTATTCCTACCTTCGCTGCCACTACTTTTCCTTTAATTAAACAGTTTCGCTGATCAACCACTCTGTTTAGGAGCCCTCTCCTATCCCTAACATTTTTAACAAGGAGGGAAGGGAGACAATTTTTCTAAGCATCAGAGCTATTTCTCCCAAATTCCCATAGATAATGCTGACACAGTCAACACAGTAACACTTGCCACTATATGGAGAGTACTATCAGACTGACTGTGCAGCGTGAAGTTTAAAAATGACCTACTGAGGGTGTTCTCGTACGCTTTTAATGTTATTAACCAAACTTGCATAACAAAAAAACTATGCCAGACTCTTCTCACTGAAGATCCTTTGCATGCAAGACCCAAGCTCCAAGATTAAACTTCCTGTTTTCTGAAGGGACTATTTTTAATTTAAAGATTAAGCTCTAATATACTAAGAACTGTTCTAGCTGAAACTGTTTGTTTAAACACTAAATAAAAGCACCCATGGATACAGAGCAAAAAGAAAATATATGTTTTAGAACTACATTATGCTAGTAACTTCCCAAGGTCTTATATTTTTTCATGAAAATGCTATTTGCATGAAAACACATTTCTACCTCCTTGCCTTTCTCATAAGACACACTCAGAAAGCTTGCTTAGTCCAAAGCCAAAAAGCCTGAGAACCTCAAGTGAAAATGATTAAACGCATAATTCTGTTAGAATTTCCACTACCCAGAAAGCTTTTAGTATTTTAACTGGAGATAACAAGTGACAAACTACAACTGAAAACAGTGTTACCAAGACCAAAAGAAGCAAAGGAAGTTTTTCTCCTAAGAGAACACCTGACACCATTGGACCTCAACAGAAGCTTCAATCTCGCTAAGAATTATCAGAATTTAACAGCTTTCTTGTTAAGATAACTTTTACACTACTGCCATTTTTGCAAGTGTCATGATTTAACCCCAGCCAGCAACTAAGTACCACGCAGCCGCTCGCTCGCTCCCCCTCCACCCCTCGGGGATGAGAAGGAGAATCGGAAAAAGGTAAAGCTCGTGGGTTGAGATACGACCAGTTTAATAATTGAAATAAAAGTAAAAAAACCAACCAAACAACAAAAAACAAACATAAAAAAAAACCCCAAATCAAAACAATAACAACTGTAATGGATTGGAGAGGGAGAGAGAGCAATAAAACCCAAGGGAAAAAAACCAAGTGATGCACAACACAGTTGCTCACCACCCGCTGACCGATGCCCAGCCCATCCTCGAGCAGCCGTCAGCAGCCCCCAGCCAACTGCCCCCAGTTTATATACTGAGCATGACGTTCTGTGGTGTGGGATCTTTGGCTAGTTCGGGTCAGCTGTCCTGGCTGCTCCCTCCCGGCTCCTGGCGCACCTGCTCGCTGGCAGAGCATGGGAAACTTGAAAAGTCCTTGACTTAGGGTAAGCACTGCTTAGCAACAACTGAAATGTCAGTGTGTTATCAGCGGACTCTCATACCAAATCCAAAACACAGCTCTGTACCAGCTAGTAAGAAGAAAATTAACTCTATCCCAGCTGAAACCAGGACAATAATTTAGATGAAAAGGCCTCAGAACTTCCTAAGAATACATATTCATGTTCTTAATTCAGACTTGGATTTGGAGTAACGTGATTTTTTTTTTTCTTCATTCATGAGGACAACAGGACTGCCTTTCAACAAAGTATACTTAATGAAATCATGTATTTGTGAGTTTTCTGGTATTCAAAAGCGCTAAATTTTTTTATTATTAATATTTTGGTTAAAAAAATATTTCACAACGTACTCATAAAAAAACCTTTTCAAGTGTTCAAGTTTGTTAGTGTTTAATGAGGAAAGCCCTCAACAATATTGCAAATGTTGACAAAAGCAATTTATTCTCCTAATGGCAAATTTCCTCTTTGCGTAACAATCCTCTCTTTGCTTTTGCCTCCTCTTTTGCCCACCCACTCCGTATGTTAGCAAAACGTTACTGTCTTGCATAAAACACTGCCAACGATATTTTTAAATGAAGATGGCCAGGATCCAAGATGCACTTAAGTTAATGGAGTCCAACCAAGTCGGCCTTGAAAGACAATACAAAAAACTCAAACTACAGTAAGTGAAACAATAAGCATACCCCAATGAGATTCATGCTTAATGACTAACTGGAAAATCAGGAGATACTAAAGTTTTTCTATTATAACAGACTGCAGGAGTACAGGAATGACATAGGCAGGGGAAAAGAAAGGGGGGGGGTCGGTGGGAATCAGTGCAGAAAATGCAGGCTTTAGCTCTTCCGTGTATGTTTACTTCACCTGTACAGTGTTATAATTGGATAAGCTCTCAGTGGCGGACTGAAAGCAAAGGGGCAATTTGGAATTACACTTAAGCATATCCTACAAGTTTTAAGAAGTGCTTCAGCAGCAAGGCCAGAGTTGTATGAGTAACAAAGCAAGCCAGCAGCTGTACTCTTCTACAAGCCGATACAGTTTTAGCTGTAGTAGATACAGCCATGGTTTAGGTATAGTTTTAGCTGTCTCTAGTACGCTCTGCTCAAGACCCCTGACTGTAAAAACAAATTTCTTACAAGTCATTATACAAAACTCTCAGACGCGACTCCTGACCAGGCACACACAAGCGAGAACGCATTCAAGGAAACGGACCTGTGCTCTAGCTGCATTTGTTACTCCTCCGATTTCTTAAAACCACAGGCTTTTCGTAACTACGGTAGGAAATTAAGAAAGGTCTGGAAACCAGGTAATTCCGGGGTTTGCTTGCAGTATTCCTCTCTATCCCGTTTTCACTGCCACCCTCTCAGTTCTGCCTGGCCCACACGTAGCCAGAGGTCCGTACCAGGCAGCAGAGGCGAGAGCCGCCGGCGGGACGCCGCCGTGCCCGGGCTGCCAAGCTGGCCGCCCCACAGCGCCCGCCGCCTCCCAC
>JAVJGI010000036.1:12564587-12583022 GCA_035590275.1 Ibycter americanus
GAGTAAGTTGAACAAGACCAGAGCCAGCACTGACCCCTGGGGAACACCGCTAGCTACAGGCTTCCAGCTGGACTCTGTGCGGCTGATCACAGCCCCCTGAGCTCTGCCATTCAGCCAGTTCTCAGTCCACCTCACCATCCGTTCATCTAGTCCACACCTCCTGAGCTTGCCCATGAGGATGTTATGGGAGATGGTGTCAAAAGCCTTGCTGAGGACAAGGCAGACAACATCCACCGCTCTCCCCTCGTCTACCCAGCCAGTCATTCCATCACAGAAGGCTATCAGGTTAGTCAGGCATGATTATCTCCCCTTGCTGAACCCATGTTGACTACTCCCGATAACCTTCCTTTCCTCCACAAGCTTGGAGATGAGGAGCTTATGCCAGTCTTTTCCCATCCCATAGCACCTTGCTTCCAAGATTTCATGGAACTACACTGCAAGCTAGATATGGATCAAATATAACTGTGTCCAAGATAGTCTGGCTGTGTTGCAGAAGGCGAATAAAGGACTATTGGCCAGAGAGCAGGAGCTTAGGAAACAGGAATTTTTCTCACTTGTATCACTGAACACTGGTTTCACTGTGGGATCTCTACCAAATTGTG
Source organism: Ibycter americanus (assembly GCA_035590275.1). Taxonomy (NCBI): domain Eukaryota; kingdom Metazoa; phylum Chordata; class Aves; order Falconiformes; family Falconidae; genus Ibycter; species Ibycter americanus. Next base: position 12,565,190 of record JAVJGI010000036.1, read on the forward strand.
AGAGACTGAAGAAGAACCTCTTAACCAGTGTGTTCAGTGTTGCTGCAGAAGTTTAACATAATCACTGGGTCACAAAATGCACGTCTGGTTCCTCTGTCATGACTATTTACCTGAGTTAATTTGTGCAAGTGACTGTCAAAGCGAACAGGGAATGGGCAATACATCCTCTTAAAGGACTTTTCTCACAAGTATAAATTTTTGTGGTTTTGGCACTGGAAAAAAACCCACCCCAGAATTTAATTTGTTAGATAAGGAATAACATTTTGGGTCTGAACTACAAGATTTGGGTGTGAAAAGAACATTTTCATCAATTAGAGGCTGTATTGTTATACTATAGAAAAAAGTAATGTGTCATTTACTATAAAACCATCCCTTTTTCCTCACTGACTTTTCATGCAGGTACTAAAAATGAATGTGGAGAGTGTTTTTTTCCCTAAGTAATTAAAATTCGATGTTACTATGAACTTACAAGAGCAGAAACGCTGATTCCTCCTGCAGATTCTCCAGCGATAGTGACGGATCCTGGATCTCCTCCAAAATATATTATATTTTCCTGAATCCACTGAAGAGCTCTTACTTGATCTAAATACCCCCAGTTACCTCGAGCATGCTTATCACCAGTGCTGCAAAGAAAGAGTAGATTTGTTTAAATACTCAATGCAAGAAACAAGGCAGAGAAAAATACAATCTGTGGTATAAGAAATCGGCTGCCAGTCTCTACACAACTGAAAAATAAATGTCTCAGAAAGCATTGAGATGAGAGTAGCAGTTGAACAAGAACAGACTTGGAAGCTGACTTGGGACCTGTGAATTGTTAGCAACTACTGCATATGTAATCAAGAAACGTATAGTTTCTTTGCACAAGAAAGTATTCTGCACATCTCTTCACAAAGGCTTTGCACACATGATTTTGGAAATCACTTAGCAAAAACCGAAATAAAGTATCTTACCTAAAATATCCAACAATACCTAATCTGTACTGAATTACTACAACCACCACATTGTCAAAGGCCGCTAATGCTGAACCATCATATGATGAAGCTGCTCCAAAAACGAATCCACCTCCATGGATCCATACAAAGACCTGGAAAGACAAAACCAGAAACAATCCAGCACAGATAAGGGCTTCCAGTGATAAAAACTAAATATAAACCAAAAGATAGTATTTTGTGCTGTTTCACTTCTGACTCTTTCAGATTACGTGTCACAAATGGTAGAAGTCTTTTGAATATGAGGCCTGCAGTCTTACAAAATGGCAGTGATTTGATTAAATACTTACACTATACCAGTGCCCCGTGACATTTCACAGATTATTTAGAAGAAATCAAACATTACCTAGCTAAAATGTCACTAAAATTTTATTTGTAAAATAGGATTTTGTCTCTCTCAAGCAAACACTTACTGGAGCAAAGCATGTAACATGAGCATCATTACAAAACTGCACCTTAAGTCTGCATATAGCACAAGTTGTAGGTTTGCTGTAAGATAATTTTGCTAGTGGTTTTGTAATGATTTTGCTTACAGGCAGCTTCTCCTGGTTTTCTGTAGAAACGGGTGTGTACACATTTAGGTATAAGCAATCTTCAGACATCTGGAGAAGAACGTTCTCTTTTCTATTAGTAACAACGTCCGAAAAATACTGTCCTTGTTCTTTATCCTGTAGACACCTGAATAAATGAAAAAATAACAAGCAACAGAGATAACTAAGACCTCAGAGCTGTGAAGTGTAGCTTTTCTGTACTGCCGCAACCAAGTGCAAACCAGATACCAATCTCTAGTACATTTCTATATTGTTGGCAACAGAAAACATAAAATATTTCTTTCATTTTTAATATATTTTCTTCCTTTGACCTGGCATTAAGGAGATCCATAAAAAGGAGCCACAGTCTACAGCAGTACACAGTGACACGCAGATATAATTTTGCATGTTTCAAAATATTATAGGAATATACCTGCAAATACATATGGCTATAGATTGCTTAAAAGAAAATGCAAATTAATTCTTTTACATCTCCAACAGGTTTTTATATTGTAATGACAGGTATTAGGCTTGAGACACTAAACAAGGGCAGCAGTACAAATGGAGTAAGACATTTACAATATAGGCTAGAACTGCTCTGCATTTTTTATGTGTCCTATTAAGCACGTGACTGCCTCAGCATTTTTTTCTTCTAATATTGCATTCCAGTGTTTCCTCAGCTTCTTTCTGTTTCTGCTCCAAAGTTACACAGTTTATAAACATTGCTAAGTAATGGCCAAATGCTCCCTGTACATTAGTGTCCTGGAATTGCATATAATATAAAATTATTAAAAAGATAAATGGTTTCTTACATTGGTGGGTAGGAAGTAGCATCTCTGACACCTTTCCATGGCTCAGGTGGCTGGGGTTCAGAAAACCTCAGTGGTCCAATCGGAGGCTTAGCAAAAGGAAGTCCCAAAAAGACATTTACATTCCTCCCAGCAGCGTCTACTTTGAATTGGTACCCTCGTACTCTCCCATAGTTGGTCATCGCTTCTGGATGCTCTGCTTTTTGTCCTGGGGGATGTAAGCACAAAGTCACACAATTGGTCTATTCGTAAATAATTGCTAGATTTCTAAGAGCTTTAGCTACTTAAATACACACCTTCTGTTCGCTTAAACAATTCATTTTCACACATAAGGCTTCAACAAACTCTAATCAGTATAGCTGACATTATTTCAGCCTTCAATTTAATTGGTTTGTACGTATAATCTCCCTCAGGCATATCACATGTATTGTCTCACTATACACACACATTGGTAATTGCATATAGACTTTAAACCTTTATGATCCAGGTCGTTAGTTAGAAGTCCAATAGATTGCTCTCATTAAGAAAAGGTATTTCCTTTTTAAGAAAAGACTTGTGAACACACGAAATATATTCTGGACCCTTGACAGTATGTACAGTGAAAAGAAAAAGCTTCTAACACACCTGAAAGTAGTATGGCATATACAAATACTGTTAACATTTAGGTAAGATCCATTTTAAGATCCATTTGAAAGTTCTCAATACCAAATTACAAATGTCGTACAGTGGCCTGACCTGCCTCAGATCAGACAAGATTTTGGGACAGGAATTTGATTTTGCTATTTGCAGAAAAGGCAAACAAAACAAATGACTGAAAGCAGATCACAAAAAGAAATTAAGAACTATTTGCTATTTAGACTTAATTTCTATGCAGCAAGGTTGGGTGCCTAGCTCCTCCAATAAAGCTTGGGTTTCCCTAGGTGAGCAAGCTGCACATGTGCTCTATTTCCTTACAGAAAACGATCGGGAAAAATCCTTCTGAGGCTTACCAGTAGCTACCAGCGCTGCGACCCCAACGGTGAGAATCAATGACAGCAGCGATGTGTCCTTTCCAGCTGCCATTTTGCAAGCTGGTCACATAGTCCTCTCCTCAGTGTGTCGCCTTATATACTCTGCTAAGTATTACTGTTATGCAAGGTAAACACTGATTAGGAAAAGCGATACTGCAGCTGTGAGTCATCTTCTCTCTGGACAGCCAGAGCAACCGCCCTACCGGTGCAGCTGCTCCTTCGTGGGGAGGGCAAGGCAGCTCGCTGCACGTGGGAACGGGGAGACCCTCCTGCCTTGCAGAGTGGCCCCATAAGGTCCATACTGGCTCCCTAGTGCTCCTCATAAATCTTATTCACAAAGCCGCAGGCATCAATTATGTGCTTTAAAACGCTTTGGAAGCAGTCTTCCATTGCACCAAGAGATTTGTCCTGCTGCTGTAACACTACCATCTTTCACAAACGAGGTTAGGATTCCCTCACACTCTGCAGTGAAGACACCAGGAGGGGAAGCGCACTTTTACTTTATTCCATCGGTTTACTTTGTTTTGGTATCAGTGTAAGGAACACATAGTATAGCCACAAAGACCACAATCCAAGCCAATACTCCTGAAAAATGTTTTGCTAAAGTAAAAGTTGAGGGATTTTTATTCTCACAAAAGGATGGTTTTTGACAAAAACAATACTAGAAAAATCTTAGCTTTTCCTGCTGGATGGTTATCCCACCTGTCACTCAGTCCTGTGTGTTCAGGGATGTTTGTTTGGCATCTAATGCAATACATAAGTTTTGCAACACTGAAGAGATGATTATCCAGCTTTTGTAGTGTGGGAACAGCATTAAAGGATTTGAGTGGTAACTAGGTGTTCAATACCCCTGAAAGATCAGGAGGCTTTATGAACTTCTGTGCGAACTCACATCTATCATTAGAGCACGAGATGAAAGAGAGGGAAGAGATAGCTGAAGAGAAATAAAAGAGATTTTCTGCCTACGTGAACGAAGAGATTGTGGTAGTGGGCTCCACCTTCTTTTGTTTGTCAAGGCTCGGTAGCTCTTGCCCCAGAAAGGCCGTCACGCAGTTTTGTATCATGTGAATTCTCAGTTGGCAGAGACAACTTTTCTATAGATTGATTTACTGCTTGCACCTTTGATTTCAGCCGAGTCATAAAGACCCACAGTCATTACATTAGCTCAACACAGGTATTATGCACCTAGTGGTCCTGTGTACTATGGCTGTGCTTGCATACTGCATCCCAAATCTTCCTAAGTATATCTGCACAGGTGTGATTTACAGCCCTTATAAGTAAATCCCGGTTAACTTTAAACCCAACTGCTGAGAGAGCAAGCTGTTGCCAGGTACACGTTCAGTGCATGCTGGGTATCTTGAGCATTTGCTCTGTTGATCCAGACTCCTGCCCTCTGTACTGAGCAAGCTCTGAGCTGCAGCAGCTACACCTTAACAACGCCAATGCTATGCTAGCGTGCATATCAGCCGTTTCTGAGTGTATGGTTAGTGCACAGTATACATTGGCAAATGGGATAACACTGTAAATTTGAGTTTCTAAGAAAATAATCTGGACAATAACTTCATTGTCGAATTTTTATAGCTGTATAGATGTTCTCTGAAAGACTTTTTTCTTGTTTCTCAAGAGTGAAGTTCATGACACTAAAGGTCAATAAAACTGGTCTGTGATTAGTCTGCACTGTTATGAATGTACAGTCTATACTGTATTGATGGATGTATGCACTGTCAAATGCCATGAGTGGAAACAGATGCCCGGAGTACAACTGATGGAGTTTAGCATAAGTTATCTCCTACTTCTATCTGTGTGCTAAAGGTTTTCTAGGAGCCAAGGGCAGAAGTACTAAGTAGTACTAAACTCTGCACTCCTGTTTGCTTGCTTGAATACTGTTGCAAATTCTCTCACTGTCCCCACTTATCTTGGACTGCTTTGGTTCCTGGCACGGGAAGCCTGTTTCCACGTGAGGTGGAACTAGAAGATTCCCTGCTTGGGACTCAGCTTCCATCCTGATGGGCATGCCTGCCTCAGGACTCCCTTGTGACCCACAAACTACAGGAGGGATCCTTTGCTACAAAGTCAAATGCTCTGCTTGCTGCTCTCTACTTTTGCTCTAACTTTATTTATCTCCATAAACAATTTATTTTCTATCTCCTGATATTTACTAATTTTACTTAACTCTGTCCTTTCCCATTTACTTTTCCTTTATTTCCCCCCTTCATTTACTACTCTATTTTCCCAGCCTTACTCTTTCATCTTTGCTCTACTCACTACTTCTCTCTCCAAGTACCCATTCTGCAACATGTCTCAGCTCATGTCCCATACACAGTCCCAGAGAAGGGGCCATTCTGAAAATATTACCAGTGCAAACCGGTTTCTGCAAACTCTGCCAATCTTACTTACAATAAGATAATAAAGAGATGGGATTTTAGATCCCTACAGCCTTCCCTGTAGATACTTTGTATGGATCTGCAAGCATGACCTGTACGCTCTGGAAATGTGGAAATTCTTACCCTCGTGTCACAGACTAAACTTGTGGAATCTGGAGACAGTGCTACATACCTGGCAAGTGCAATTCTTGTATCCTTTTGGCATTTAATTTTACGACAGAATATTTTGCACCTTACCCTAAATCAGTGAATAATGCGTAAGTCATGGATCAATCAAAAAAAAATCCTACCATATGACATTTGCCTCTTTATATTTCAATGTCCTGCTATCTTTCTTGATTTCAACAGCTGAAAAATAGAGACAAACATCACATTTATAGGCCCGTAATTGCATAAGAGCTCACCATTACATTTTGCCTCAAGTACATATGGTAGAAATGTTTAGACATCTGTGTTTAAAACAGGGTCAGTTTGGTTTTTTACTCAGCCCCTCGTGAGTATTCAGTGAAGCTGAAGTGTATAAAACACAGCTATAATCTATGAAGCTTAGACAGCTTTAACACTGTCACTTTGGCATGTGGTAGTCTCACACCAGGATGTCTCTGGGATGAGACAGAGTATCAGAGCACTCACACCTAAGCAGACAGGAGTAAAATCTTCTGACGTTTTCCACTGTGATTTATTTGTAGCACTATGCCTGTGCATAAGAAGTCAGTTCTACTGCACTTCTCTGCATACACTTAGAAGATAAGCATATATTCTGTGCATATACATACAACGCTGCCTGTTTATCTCCTTTTAAAGGGAGTGGTACAGGACCTCAGGGGAATTGTACATGCAATGAAAATTTATCAAGACTATTTTGAGATTATATTCCCCTCACAAAACATGTTAGCTAAAACAAAGGAGGAGGGACAGATGGTCATCAGGAATTCCTGCTTACCAGAACAGCAGTCATGCTAAGAGTCTAACCCTACTTCCTGAGTTCTGACTGGCAACAGAATCTGGGCAGAAAGATATAGGAAATTCTACCCTATTTCTTCCAATAAAGTAATTCAGAAAGAAGGTATGGCCAGTTAGTTGCTGTAGGACATTATTAGCCAGGAACAACCTTAAATTCTTCCACAGATATAGAGGGGAGATGAAAGAAGCAGGGAACAGATGCCTAGTGACCCATGGGATCTGTGGAGCTGCATAAAGCTGCTGTGAGGTAGCAGCATGGTCAGGAATAAGGTTGGGAGCTGGAGCAGCCTAGAAGCCAGATATAGGGAACAAACAGAGCGGAGGAAGAAGATCTTGACAACACTGAAATGAAGTGTTCAAGACTTGCTCTTGGCAGTCCATGTTGGTAAGGGCACTGGAACAATTCTGGTACAAACAGATCTCTCTCCAGTGCTAGTAATGGAGGCCTGTGACCCAGTGCAGAGCACCTGGAACTGACTGATGGCACAGAGAACAGCCTGGAGCACAATGCAACACACCATGGAAAAGACGGAAAGTGTGAATATAATGTTACCAATGTTGATCCTTCTAGGGGAATTATTGCCAAATTTAAAAGGAAAAAAGTGTGGGTAGTGGAGAGCATTTCTCCCTTTCCTAACTTTTGAGAGAAGTCTTAATTCCAGCACTACCATTACAGATTATGTATCACAACAGTCAGAAATATATTATCACTGTTGTAAAACCAACTTAGAAAGCAGAACAGTCTTTAGTTTCATTTATTTTTCCACAGAGGACATTTCTGTATCTAAATCAGATGAGAACTTCTGTACCATTGCTGATACACTTGACATCAAAGGACAGTTTTACTTGTAAATCGGTTCTTTATTGATTTCACTTCATTAAAATAATGTTGCTGCTATATTCTGTCTTCAGTCCCAGGGAAGCAACAGAAAAACCCAAGCAGTGGGGAAATCTGGTACCTGTATTTAATAAGTGAGGCTCCCGTTGTAGACATGAATCCAGGAAAAAGTAAAGGGTCACAAAGGGGAAAAATATCAATTGGAATTATTACAGTGAATAATTGCAAATAGGGCAACAGTGAAGAAAAAGTCAAAAGAAGGGAAACCTAATTTTATCCTCAAAATTACTTTAAGTAATTTCTTTTACTGTTCTAATAGTTTGCATATTATGTGCATGTTTAGACTGTAAATTATAACTCTGAATTAACCTTCTTGTTTTCCATTCTTTTGTTATTTGTCTTTTCAAACATCAGCTTTCTCCAGAATTCTACCTTCTTTTCTTTCAACTTTCTGGCGGCCTTTTGGTTTAGATTTATTTGCAAGTATTCTTCATTTAGGTTGTAAGATGGCCATTCAACCAAACCCTCTCCATTAGGATTTCTGTAAACAACAAGAAAGAAAGAAAGAGTGAATTGCCCTTTTCAGTCACAAGGGAATTCAATCACAGAAGTTAAGACTGAATCAACAAAACCGCTAACTCACTATGGAGTCAATACAAACTAGTAATGTGTCATGAATCTCATGGTTCTTACCCACTTCGAGCAAAGTTAGCCCAGTACTTCATCAGAGTTCTACTAAGGTTCTTTTCTTCCTCTGTAACTTCACCTGAGAGACAAAATAATTATTGTGCGTGGCATAAATCAAAGCATTGCTTCTACAGAAGCAGCATTTCAGTCTGTGAATATGTTGTAACAACTTACTGATTACAACAGAGGCAACCCACCTGCAATATGCTACTAATACAGCAATCATCAGGAAAGGATTTCAGTGCTCTTTATGAATGAGGCTGGCATAATTATCCTTAATCTTTCCTCAATGGACCAGTTCCGTTTTGAATAAAATGCTTAAATATTAATTGAGTCATGGCAAAATAGTCTTTAACCTAACCATTAGATCATTATGCAGAAAATAAAACACTAGAGTTCCAAGCCTTGCTCTAATCAACTCAACTGGACTACTATCTGAAAAAGAGACTGAGTCCCAAATTTTCTGGAGCCTGACAGCCCCTGGGATTCCCTGGAAAGGAGGAGACATTAGTTTAAATTCCTCAGGAAAAGAAGAGAGCCTAGATTTCCTTCTTCTCAAGCACTCTGCTAATCCCCTGCAAGTTTAATTGACCTTTCCTTCAATTTATTTTTCAGCCAAAGCTATCTTGAAGATTCATGAACAGTGCTGGTATAATGACGGTGATGTTTTCTAGCAAATGTCCTATTTGCCAATTTGTTGTAACTTCCTATGCTTCAGAAACAGCAAACTACACATCATAAAGAATGAAGAAGACAGAAAGTAAATTAGTCTTAAACAAATTCTAACAGGAGAAAGGGTTATACTTTTGTGTCACCGTTAATACATGCACCTTGATTAAAATGGAGGTTGAATTACTGAATAGAATAATTCCAGTGTTATGAGAGTAATTTATAAGTGAACATTGAGTGTTCTATTCCTTACTACGTAGCTGAATATCACCAGCCAGATATGGTCCTCCAAAGACAAAGCCAACTTCATCTCCATGATCAGCTTTCACATACTCCGGTTTACTATCCCAGTATGAAGCGGGCCGATGCTGATATTCAAAGAAGTAAGCAGGGGCTCCAGACTCTAGAAGACGTAACATTTAGAGAGTTAAAGAAGAGACACATAAATTACAGCTGACATCAGCTGTTTAAAGTATTACTTTACATATGCCCAAAGTTTTATACTGAGCACATTTTCAATGTAATGTCACATTTGAATATGGTTGTTTTTTTTTAATTCAAAATTAAGATCTCACAGCACTTACACAAAAAAATGAAAGATTCACTCCAGGAAAACTTACAGAAAACAAAATAATATCAAATTATTTTCCAGTTCTGGGTATTTTTGGCACAGCTTGTCTGCGCTTAGATACCACAAAGTCTCCGGACTACAGAGCTGCTGACTTCCCAAGTAGCAGTAGGCCAAAGGACAAATTCCAGATTGCTTTAATATGTTTTAATTTTTAAGCCTGTATACTTCAGTTAGCAAACATTTACCTGTTTTATCATGCTCTGCTCTCAATATATTGTGACTGTAAGCACAAACGCAAGATGCTAGTACAAAGATAAAGGAGTACATACACTTGCTTCACACAAACCTGCAGATCTATATCACTCTTCACCCTCAAGTTCCCAGTGGGAATTTCAAGAAGGGCTGCCTACACATGACAGGACTTGTGTCTACATCATTTGATCCAGCAGGTAGTAAGAGGTCTGAATATCCTACTAGTGTTCATTAGCTCACCTCTGTGATAATTCAATGCTTTAATGGATGGCATGACAATTCCTACATCCCCTAGCAAGTCCAGAAATCGGTCCCGTAGCTCAGCAGGATCATCAGTGTTTCCTAGATATTCATCCACTATCACAGGCAGAAACTCTGATGGTACATGCTAAGAGAAAAAGGGGAAACAAGAAACAGAAAATTTATTACACTCTGAATTAGCAACTATAAACGTCATCTTTTAAATTTCAGAGATTCTGCAAAGGCACAAAGGTCCAGGGTAGCACCCATGTTGATGGGAAACCATGATGGCAAATAAAACCTGTTCAGACTTTTTGTGGGGAAAAAACCCCACCCAACACCAAAAAACAAACCAAACAAACCACCTCAGGTCAAATTTGCAACAGATTTATATAGATTAAAACTCTACAGGAATCAATGAAGATCCAGTAGCGTCTCCTGATAATACCTTTGGTTTCTGTTTTCTTTAGGAGAAAAGAGATGGGGATAACAAAAGTAAATTCTCTGAGTCCTTGAAAGATTTATGGGCTATTAGACTACAGGGCAAGACCAGCGGGATCTCCAAACACATCTTATGTTTTTAGTGTTAGAATTTGCTGCTTGAAAGATAAATTTCAAAACTAGGAATGCACAGTAACTACTTTAAAAGTTACATTTAATTTAATGTAAACATATTGAAAACCCTGTCTTGAAACCCATCAATCAGGAGATTAGCCATCAGATACCATGAGATTAGAGACACTATTACAGTAATCCTACATAAAAATACATAAAAGAAAAATGCCGGTTCAGAGGTCTAGAAGGAAAAAGGCGTTTCCCCAAATCCCAGGCCTGACTCAGTCCTATTTCTGTGTAACTCCATACACTGTGGTTCTGTCAACTTTGCTGGGACTCTCCCCAGAGCATAACATCATCTCAAGTGTTAGTAAGAGTATGACTCAAGCAGGACATTAGACAACACCAAACTCCACAAATCTGTTATATACATTAAAAAGAAATTTCACTTCTCAAATTAGATTAGTGCAACAGTACTCACCATCATTGGTAGCAAAAATTCTAAAGTTGAAGTGATTGATTTTTTATCTCCTACTTCCTTCAAACCTGGTATTTTTGAAGTCTGCACAGAAAAAAAGAATGTTACTAGTGCCATTCAACTTCTCCAATATTTTTAACATTGGAACTACATTATTCCACTTTATTCTTACTACTCGTGTTTATTTTTGAAGCATTATATCATATGCAAAAATGCAGTACAATGCAGCATCTGTCTTGAAAATCTTGTATTTACTGCAGTAGATGTTTCTTTGGTGAAAGTTTCTACATAAACCATTCATACTAAGTAGTTTATCCTTAAACCAACACATATTGTTATGAAACTTCTAAGACTAGAAAGCATTAGGGCAGAACTGAAGCAAAAAGCTTCTGTCTCAAAGGCTCATTTTCCCTCTGGTAGGGGAGATATTAAAAGTTACTGGTAGCCTCTCTATCTCTAGTCCAATTGTTTGAACCCTTTGAAGTAAAAATAAGGCAAGGCTCCTCCTGTTTTAGAGCATTACATAAAACAACTTTTCTGTCTACAAAATGAAGTAGAACAGATTTCACTTTACATTTTTCTTCTTGGATTCAGTACCAGCACACTCCCAGAGACACACAGTTATTATGTAGATTCAGAACAAATGCTTTGTACTACATAGATGAATATGAATACTTGGGAAATGAAGAAAAGAGGACAAGGAAGAGAAAGGACAAAAATCCACCTCCTGCAGCTTTGTTCACCATATAGTCATTGCTCATTTTTTGGAGTTACCCCTGGAATTCCTATCAGAAAGAATTTATGCACTGAGAATGGATTGGACACCTGCATTATCCCCATACGTTGTCCCCAAATGAGATAGTCAAACGACAGATTTTTCTGCATGGTAACAAGGAACACAGGGGCAATGATATAACCAGCGGTCAGAGTTCATAATGACATATATACAGGGTAAACTGTTTAAGGTGATCAATGTCAATTTTTAAACATTCTATTTATCAATTCTGAATACCACGTGTTGTGGGGGAAAAGATTGGTTTTAGTTTTCTCTTAGTAATAAGCCCTTGCCTGTTGTATTCTTTTTGCTCTCTCTGCCTGGATGAGGGATTACAATTTTAGGATAAGAAAATACTGTATAAAATTGATGTTCCAAGGATGTCCATGTAGTTTAGCTTGCAGGATGAAGCCTGTCACTGTTTTGTGACCAACTGCTTCTGGGTCACCACAGAATCATAATGCAAGCAAAGTTTACCTTGTATACATTTCCAACAGTGCAAAGCCTTCTGGCAATACTTAAAAGGTGTCCTACCAGCAAATACATTCTCAGAGTTGCCTACATGAGTTAACACAAACATTCAAAAAACATGAAGAGTGGCCATGAAATTACAGATCTAATATTCCAGCCAAATTCATTGTTGGTGACTCCTATCATAAACGGGACTGCATTAAATTCTTTTCCAGCCAGTATGTCTTCAGGTGACTTGGGAAGAAATACTCCATCCAAAACTAAGGGTAGATATGGCATTTCCTGAAGGAGGAGAAAAAAAGATCAAATTACTTGTTAATGTTATTTTCCTTTTTTCCTTCAAATCATATAATAAAATGTCCACATTTAATGTTCCAAGTACAAAAAAGGGCTTTGAGAAATCTGAATATCTATAGCCACTGTAAAATAAATTTATAGTTTGGCACAAGAGTAAAAAATGCAAGCCTGGTTGGGTCATGGTACAGAGTAATGTAATGTTTTCCTGATCCTGTCTTGCTCCTAACTGACATTAGACATGTGCGCTCGAGTCTTGCTCACAACTTTACAGGTACGGTGACACTTCACTGAAAATTTGAAAATTATGTGATATTATTTCACTATTTAGGGGGTATTTTGACACAAGTTAAGAAAAATCAGCTTGGGAACAGGCCAGCAATGAACTCTGGTCAGAGGCGGAGCTAAAGTTTTGCAAGTGTACCATTTAAAATATCTGTCACTAAGCAAAGTTTCACCTACCATACTGTGATAGACTATGTCCTTTGCTTCCTGGTTCCTTAAGCAGTTTAGCAGTGAGAGTGAACTGCTCGTCTCACATTTAAATATGCTTGCAACTTTCTGAAAATTATCAACAAAGACAAAAACTGTTAGCTATGAGGTGGTCTTTAATGAATTTATAAATAGAAAATTATTATACACACTACTGTTACTAGTTTTATCTAAGGGCAGATTCAGGTGAGTTTGATAGGTCTTTGAGTATTTTATTTTACTAGAAATACTACAGTTTGAGCAGAAAATGAAATTATTCTGGTATGCTTCTCTTTCTTGCTGTATTTCTATTTACTATTCTACACAAGCCTTGCTGCAGACATAATACAAGGCTGTAACGTAAATCAAGTAAGGAAAGAAAATTCAGAAAATCAACTTATGAGAGATTTACATTATTACTACCTGCTGTTTCAGGAGGAGAAATGAAAAGGTACTTACAGAGAGGATTTTTTTTTTTTTTTTTTTTTTAAATAATTCATTTACTTCAAATAAAGCTCCTCCATAAAAGACCATACCTGAATAAAAACTGAATGCCTCTTCTGGATTCTAATTAAACTTTCCATAATAAATTTCATAGTTACTCTATAAGTTACAGTGTGCATGAAAATGAACATATGCCTAGCTTGGCATATGTGTAATTGAAAATACCCAAGTCAAACCACAGACATTATAATCACATAACTGTACAATCTACTTCCAACACCAAATGAAATTGAAAATAAATAATACTATTTGAATGAAAATTTACTTAGTGCTAATCTATATATTTATAGGTATGCAGTGAGAATAAATTTGATCAACTTTGTTGCGTAACATGCAATCAAATTTTCCCCTTTTCTCTTTAATCAAATTATCAGATATAATAAATACCCTATTTTAGATTTTAAAGGCTTAAAAAAAAAAAAAAAAGAGCCTACCTTAAGATCTGTTGAAAGGAGTAAATCTTTCTCAGGAGGGATTAGAATTCCACTTTCTGATATTGCTTTATGAAAGAGATTCTTAGACAAAGGAGATAAAACCTGCCAAGAAGGGAAGAACAGATGTATTTACTCTACAATTAAGGTCCTTATCCTGTAACTTTATGCTTGACTGGACTGCTGGATTCAGTGGGGAATTCCACATTTTTATGTGCTTACAAGGGAAGTGTCCAGACTTAGCACAATATGCCGTTAATCTTACTTTCAAAAATCAGATTAAACATGAAATGTTACACTATTTGAGTTTTTGAAGATTTTTTTTTTTAAGACTTTACTTTTTAGTGTATTTACTGCATGCCTACATGTGCAAAAACAGAGCAAGATCCTGCAGATACACCAAAGAGTGTGACAGATCCTGGATCTCCACCAAAGTGATCAATATTTCCTTGGATCCACCGAAGAGCTGCTACTTGATCCAAAAATGCCCAGTTCCCACGAGCATGTTCATCACCAGTACTGAAAGAAAAACATTATAAGCCAGCTTCTCAGGAAGAGTAATAGTTCTTCTAACACCAGAATAAAATAAATCCCACCAACTTACATTTTGTGTAAGGTCTCATATGTGGCCAAGGAAAGATCTGTACAGCCTACTGACCTAAAATCCTTCATAATCAGATCTAAGCCCCACTGACTTACTTGCCTCTACTGTTTGTTCACCCATATACAGATGGCTTCCTGGCCTTTACACTGTATGATTTTTTTTCCTTACACACCAATGGATGGAAGTAAAGGCAAGAACAAACATCCTATCCAGAACCAAATAATCCCAATTATGATTTGACAGCAGGCTTCAATCAAATGACAACGCAAATGGAATTTATGGACATTTTTCAATGTTCTCCAGTCCTGCTGTCAGTGAACTATGTACATTTAAACCACCATAACAGCAGGAAGCTGGTATGGAACTTCAGCTGATTTAGAAAACAAAACTATGCATGCTTTAAACATGATAGGAAGTATTTGGTAAAATATGAAATAGGTCATCTTACCTGAAGAATCCAAGGAGTCCAAGTCTGTACTGAATTATTACTACCACAACATTCTCGTAGGCTGATAGTGCAGAACCATCATACCTAGAAGCACCACCAAATATAAAATTTCCTCCATGGATCCACACCATTACCTTAGAGAAAAAGCAGGTGAGACACACTTTTATACATTGCTTGGTAGATTTCATGTGAAAGAGAAAGACAACATCAGAGAATTATGAACTCCAAATCACCGAAGCTCAGTGGGAGCTGAATTTTAGGTTGGTGGAATTTGAATTTTATGTAATAATATTGTTTTTGTTAATGCAGCATCAGATTTTCAAAAACAATTAAGTGACTTAGGAGCTATCATTAGGTGCAAACTTTGTGCAACACAAGTTTGTAAAATGAGTTTACGTACAGGTAACTTGTCCTTGTTTGAACCAGCAGGGCTATAAACATTTAGATACAAACAGTCCTCAGAAGTTTGGAATGGAAGGTGTTTTTCTTTAAAGTTTTTTTCAGCTGTTTTCAACATGGACAGATCCTGAGGACATCTTCACAAAATAAAGGAAGCATGACTATTAGTAATAAAACTGCAATAGCAACAATGTAACAATGATAGAGAAAACACACTTTTTTTTGCCCCACGGGCTGAATTCCCACAGGCTACTCAAAGTTTGTGTTACTTATATACAGTTACAGGTGCAACCTGTAAAAGCGCAGCTCTGTACTTGTACTTAAAAATCTGAATTATTTCATCACAGCATAATGAGAAAACATGATTTCTGAAGACAGGAATTTCCCAGGAATTATTTGTGGTCCCTTGTCCCACAGTTCTTATGAAGTATTCCAGTACTGGCAGCATATTCACTACCAGTCAATACTAGCTCCTTATCAAAAATCAGACCTCCATACCCTAATAAACACAACTGACAAATGTGACCGGGTCCTATATACAAATGAACTGAACAGCTCTCACAGTGGTGGGTAAGAAGTTGCATCTCTCAGACCATTCCAGGGTTCAGGTGGTTCAGGTGGGGAAAACCTCAAGGATCCAACTGGGGCTTTTGCAAAAGGAATCCCAAGGAAAACGTTTACAAGTCTGTCTGTCCCCTTCACATTTGCCTGCCTCCCTTTGAGCCGCCCATGTGCGATAGTCACTTCTGGCTCAGCACCATTCTGTCCTAAGTAACACATAAGGTAAAAAAAACAATAATACTGCATATTCACAATTATAACATTATAATATAATATTTATCATATTATATATTTAATTATATTAATTATTATATAACCCTACCATAATTACAAGACTTTTCAGTTAATTCCTTTCGATTTTGTTCAGTTTCATTTCGCTTTTATGCAATGACAGACACCCCCTGCCAAACACTCTTAAAGCTGGATCTGCCAATAACAGGAACTAGGTAAGACAGTTTAGTCACTGTGCAAGAGCATAAAGCTTAACAACAAATTTCAGAGCAAACAATATTTTCTACATTTATCATCCAATAAGATCCTAAAAACATTTTGTTTAGATAATTTGGAAATGTTTTTGCTTTCTACCTTTTAAGATAGAAAGTTCTATTCTCATAAAATCCTCTCAGAAACGGTTTCACCTCATAAACCCTGTAATTTTTGCAACAAGCTTATTAGAATACTTTTGCAGATCGCTAACAAAAGAGAAGTAGATTTTCAAAATCTGCCTTTGAAAATCACTACACTGCAACTTGTTAGTGCAGTTGCTTCCCCAACAGCAATAACAGATTTTCCATTTTACCTTCTGCTCCGCAAGTGATAAATGTTGCACTGCAAAACAAGGCACAAAGCAAAGAAATCGGCCTTTTAGGAGCCATTTTTCACCCCGTGTGGACTCTAGATTATTTTCTGGTTTTTTCCGGAAGAGACTAGTACAAAGGTCCCTGCTGAGGGCATTCTGACTAGGGAGTGCAGCTAAATTCCCTTTTGAACATGCACTACAGTAAGCACCTTCAGAGCTGTAGGTGATAAGAGTGTAAACGCAATCCCTTAGTGCAACGCACCTCATCATTACCTGATCATAGGAATGAATGATTTAGAAATGATCCAACACCACTGATGAACAACAACAAAAGGTCTAATCATAGCTAATCTGCTCTTAATCCTACCAGCAAACAGTGACGGTCTGAAGATGTCAGAGCTGTCAACACTTAAATTCTTGTAAAAAAACCCCAACAACCTCACCAAAAAACAAGATTAAAGATTACAAATAACTAGAAAGTAACAATTAAAAAAAGGAAGAAAAAACAAAATAGTTAATTCTTGCAGAAGTTTTAATGAGGGCTAGCAAGTCTGTACCATAATTATGATAATAATGATCATAATAAGATCCCACAGATCAATACGTGGCTCCAGACCTGGTGTCACTGGCTGAATTTTGGTTTTTTTGATCATAGGTCAGTTTACACATCACCAGGCCTGCTGGCGACAGACAGGGTTCACCAGTCTCAAAGGGGGAAAAGGATCCTAGGTCAGGAGTTAGCAGGGCTCATTGAGAGAGCTTAAACTAGGTTCAAAGGAGGAAGGGAATAAAACCAAGCTCCTTAGAGATGAGCCTGGGGGCCACATACCAGGGTTGGAGGCAAGATCCGTAGCCCAGCTGAAGTGCATCTACACCAATGCACCCTGCATGGGCAACAAACAGGAGGAGCTGGAGGCCGTTGTGCAGCAGGAAAACTATAACAAAGTTGCCAGAGGCACGGATGATGCGGCAGTGGGGTAGCTCTGTATGTCAGGGAGTGATTTGGTTGTCTAGAGCTGAATGATGGTGATGGGGTTGAGTGCTTATGGGTAAGCATCAGGGGAAGAGCCAGCAAGGCAGGTATCCTGGTGGGAGTCTGTT
>JAVJGI010000036.1:12594239-12609622 GCA_035590275.1 Ibycter americanus
GGCGGGCTCGGTCAGGAGCCGCGGACCGTGGGACGGGCTCAGGCCGGGGCAGTTCGCGGAGCGCAGTGTCCGTGGGGGCGGCCCACGCCGGGCAGGGGCAGGGTGTGCAGGACTGACCCCAGCCCCGTTCCCCGTCACCCTGCGCCGCTGCGGGGAGGAGGGAGAGACATTGGGAGCGACGCTGAGCCTGGGAAGAAGGCGGGGGGGGGGAAGGTGGTGGTAAGATTTGGACTTTGTTCTCATTACCCTGATCCGATTTGACTGGTAACAAATTCAGCTGATTTCCCCGAGTCGAGCCTGTTCTGCCCATGCCGCTATGTGGTGAGTGATCTCGCTGCCCTTGTCTCCACCCAGGAGCCTTTTGCCTTTCCTCACATTTTCTCTCCCCTGCCTGGCTGAGGAGGGGGGTGACAGCGGCTTTGGTGGGCACCGGGCCCCCACCAGCTCAGCCCACCACACCTGCCAAGAAGGGCTGTCCAAGCAGAAGGCCAGTGCCATCTGCATGATCTGCTTTTTACAAAGTTTTGGCTTTGAACACCCTAGTTGAATCTGGCTGATGCTGAAATTCATCAAGTACACTGCATTGTCTAATAGGCAAATAAAACAAGTAATCAAAACAAAGCTGGCGCTTCAGTGTTACTTGTCACAGCTCCACTCGGAAGCAAGAGGTTTGTGGGAGCTCAAAGGTGCATCACATTGATACCTGCTGAGGTGCTACCAGTCAGCGATGCCTGCTGTCTGCCCTGTGTGGAAATCACCTGCATAAGGAAAACAGAATTTGAATAATCTTATTAGGAGTTTCCACAGAACTATCTCAAGCTCACTCCAGTCCCTCCTGGGATAGATTGTTCTCCTCAGATACAGGGAGTGTCTCCTGGAGGTTGGGATCCATGCTGAGAGACCCAGAATGGATGGACCCTCTGCAAAGCCTGAACTGCAAACTAATGCCCCCCTAAACCTGACGCTTAGTTAAAGGACATCACAGTACATGGGAGAATTCTGCTGCAGTGTCCGTATCCAAGAAAATGAAAGTGGGGAAAAAAAGCAGGGACTAGGGCAGGTCTGAGGTACCAGCCCTCACGAGATAAACGTCAATTGGCACATTAAAATTGCTTCTTACTGTGAAAGACTCTGTGCTTTTTAATGCTGGAATGCTGCATTTTTGTGGAATCCTTTTGCAGAAGGAGGGTATTTCAGCACCTGCAGAGTAAAAAGAATGTTTTCTGTGAGCTCCTGTGCTCCTGAATAGTTAATAAATTGACATATAAATAAAAGGCATTATCTGCATCTTACAGTTAGAAGTAGAAAACCAAATTCATGGTTTGTTTTTCCTATTATATACAGGACTGCATTGATCCTTTTCTCAGCTAGTAGCAGTGATGACTTTTTACTGAAAAATACACTGTCCACAGCTGCATCAATGAAGAGAGGATGCTGGAGAGAAAAGTACCCCTTTGTTATTTACATACTGGTTTTGCTTGGAAAGATAATTCAGCTTTCTTAGTATTGACCTAACGAAATCACCCAAATGACCTATTTTTAGCTATAATATATAATGTCAAAGGTAACTAAGCTTCAGGCCTTGTTCTGAGTTTCTCTTACATAGTTTTAGTACTGCACAAGAATTTAATACTGAGTGATCAGGACAGAGAGGGACTCATTAACCAGTTTCTAACTCCAGTTTCTTAGGATTGGATGAGCAACAGAGTCAAAATAAGCTTACATGGTAAGATCGCAAAAGAACTTGACAAGCCAGCACAGTGATACAGAAAAACTGGTTATGGCAACAGATAAAACAGCTACTAACAAAAGATCAATTTTGCAAAAAGGAGAGCTTTCTCAATGACCAAACTTCCTAGTAAGGTTTGATAAATGCTGTATTACTGCCTCCAATATGCAGTCCTTCCTTTTTGTACGCTGTATTCAAAAACCAGCCAGCTGCTCAGAAGTGCCTTGCCGATGACAAAGGTGACACAACTGGCTGTGCAAAGCTGGCCGGTTCCATTTTTGCGATTTTAACTCTCCTATTTGGTACTCATGAGCCTGCCTGGTTCATAACCATTCCCAGGGAAAAAAATGCATTAATCGTTGACATTCCTGTGATGAATGCACTTCTACCGTGAAATGCAGGGTAGTGAATCTTCCTGTTCAGATCCTTCAGGTAGAGTAGTATTGTTCAAGCGCACTGTTGTGAAGTCCTGCAAGAGCCAAGTGTCATACAACGGTTTTGCTTCAGGTTATCTTAATTTTAGAGAAGGATTTATTCTGTCTTACAAAACGAAGTACAGCACTAGCTACCATTTTCAGAGTTACATTTACCATCTCTTTTGCTGTTTTTTCTCTTCAGCACCGAACCACTGCAGCTGAATCGGGTTTTTCACAGCCAGCATATTTGCAATACTCTGCAATCAGTGTAACAAATGACTGACAATTCTCTTACATTAGCTATCATACTTACTCCTCCATGGGCAGTACTTTCTTCAGCAACTGAGTCACAGTGAACAGTCAACAGCTACGCTGTGCTGGGAATGCTACGTCATTTTGCAGAACTCCAACTCCTTCCATCACAGCTGAAGACAGGAGTCATGTTTCATGTAAGAGCTATGACAGAAATAAGCTGCAACAGCATGCACAATACTGATGAATATTTGCAACTTTGAACAAAGCAGTATCATAAATGAGTGTGCAAATGGATTTTTTTCATAGGAAGCATTAACGTGTGGAAAGCTACAATATTAAAAGGTGTGATAATACTGAATATCATTAAAGTACTAAAATGTGGAACAATATACATCTTAAAATTACTTACTTTAGCTTGTATTTCAGGACAGTCAGTTATCAGAGTTCTGGCTCCAGCTCCACTCTCTGAGATAGCCCTATGGACAAACCCTTTGCCAGAGGAGAGATGGCCTGAGAAGCAGGAATGGCACATAACAAACATACTTGTCACTGACTTAGAAAGGAAATTATAGAAATTATATATAATTAATACATTTTTTAGAAGATTAAGTATTCTGTTGACAGAATGTGAACAGCAGAACAACAGCAGCAGTTCTTGCTGAATATTGTCAACTAAATATGTTGCTAAGAATTTCTTCAAGTATAGGTGCGCAGTGCATACGTTTGTACTTAATGCATACATACTGTTACCTTGATCCAAACTGGGCTTCTATACCAAGTGGCCATTAATATTAAAGACATAAAATGCAGTTTGGAGCATAATGTAGGAATCTGTTACTTAAAGGTAACCTATATGTTGTGGCCCTAGTATTATTCCTTTCTCAACTGTTTGAAAGCATACCATTCTTTATATTTGGGATTTTAAAGCAGACGGATGGACAGAATGCTTCTTCTCACAGTCAGAAACTACTTTGTTATCATATGTGCCTAATAAAGTAATGGGCCTCACTTTTCCACAGAAGTGATACCTATGATTTTGCATTTACAAACGCATGGGATTTTTTCTGTCTTGTTTAAGATAATGTTTTTTGTGAACCTGTAAGGACAGAAACACTGATCCAACAAACAAACCAATAATGGCCTTAAAGGCTACTTCAGATCAAAACGGGAAGGAATAAAATGCCCAGTGTGCCCCATATGCCGCATTAAGAAATGTGTGACAGAGTCTGGTTGAACACTGTTGATACAATTAGCTGTTACTTAATGACAGCTTTCTGCAAGTAATGGTAACAACTAGTGTTTGCAAGTTATAGAAAAAAATGCACAAAAGGGGATAGCCACGCAAAGGCTCCCTATTGACTGTACTGCTCGAGGTCCACCAATGTGTAAAAGTAAGCCCAAGTGAACCCGGAGGTGAGGAGGAAGAAGAAGACATCCTCAAGAAATTAACACCTGCAGGCAGGAACTTGGGCTGCCAATGTGTCACTGTGACAGCCCCTCCTGGGAAGAGCAGCAACAGACTGAGCAACGCTGTGGGAGATGGGAGGGTGAGCTCAACACTGGATTTGAATATATTTGCCAATTTCTCCCTCCTTCCCCCTTCTCACAGAAGCGTTATTCAGTTTTAATATCCATTGAGTAGATACCATGGTCTTTTTCAGCCTGAAAGATTGTGGGGTTTTTCTGCTTGTTTCATTAGTGATTTTTAGTCCCACAAATATTCTGAATTTCCCTTGATTCTCTCCTTTCACTGTGATTGTTGTGATTTAACCCCAGCCGGTGACCAGGCACCACACAGCCACTTGCTTACTCCCCTTCACCCAGAAGGATGGGGAGGAGAATTGGAAGGGAATGTAAAACTCAAGGGTTGAGATAAGAACAATTTAATAAGTAAAGCAAAAGCCGCACATGCAAGCAAAGCAAAACAAGGAATCCATTCACTGCTTCCCATGGGCAGGCAGGTGCTCAGCCATCCCCAGGAAAGCAGGGCTCCGTCACACGTAACGGTTACTCGGGAAGACAAACGCCATAATGTCAGATGTTCCCCCCCTTCCTTCTTCCTCCCCCAGTTCATATACTCAGCATGACATCATATGGTATGGAATACCCCTTTGGCTAGTTCGGGTCACCTGTCCTGGCTGTGTCCCCTCCCAATGTCCCGTGCCCCTCCAGCCCTCTTGCTGGCAGGGCCCAAGAAACCAAAAAGTCCTTGATTTAGTATAAACATCACCCAGCAACATCTAAAACCATCAGCGTCCTATCAACATTGTTCTCACATCAGAGCCAAAACACCACTGTACTAGCTACTAAGAAGAAAACTAACTCTATCCCAGCTGAAACCAGGACATGCAGTTACCAAGTCATATAATTAATAGTTTTCTGCATTTTACAGCTGAATAAATGAACACTATCGTGTAGATGCAAATTGTATGCCCATCCATTAATGTATCATACTAGTTTAGTACTTGCAACATACACTACTAATCTTTAAAACTGCAGGAACTTTACTATGAATGTTACAAAGATGGTGTACTTTCCTCTGACATTTTACTGTGATCCAATCTTCAACCTCTTAAAAGTTTCTTGAGTCTTTCACTGACTACAAATAGATTATATCTTTTTTTGGCTTGCATGCCTAACTGGGCAATCCCTGCTTTGCCACGAAGAATGACAAGATGAAAGAGACAACGTGGTATGAATCGTGCCTTGGTCCAGCTGGGAAGAATGGAAGCCATCCCACAGAACAGGCTCTGGAATACACAAATAAAATAACATGCCAAAGCGAGGAAATACATACATGAAAGCTGCCAAGACTGTGATGTAATGTCTCTGATTAGCTACATTCAGGTCTGTACCAGAAAAAATACTTGCCACAGAAACTGCAATGAACAGAGCCTGTGCTCTCACAAACACGCAAAAGTTGAGAGGCACTGCCCTTCTCCACAACAGATGTTTTCCCTGGTGCCCACAGGTCTCGAGCCAGTGCTGTGCATGGCCTGTCCCAGCTACACAGGCTGCCCTGCTGCACCCTGACTTGGAAACAAAATTTGAAAGCTCTGCAAGTTAAGTATGTTTTTGCATGTACAGACAAAATGTCAAATTAGCGAGATGTAGAAAAGGCAATATAGGAGAAATGGGAAATGGGTGATAACTGAAATTGTGAGTTGAGATCATGAATCCCGGTGTGGCTCAGGTCGATAACAGCGCCCCTGCAGCTGTCAGTGGCTGTCCTGGCCAGCACAAACCCAGATGAGAAACAAGGGAAGGTGTCTTCATCCAGCATCTCAGGGCTCCTGCTGCCTCTCAAGGCTGGAAAGAGTCCCTCCAAAGCCCAGAAGCTGGCCTGGCACCTCTGTCATCCTCTGTTTGCTGGGTTCATTGCCCTCATCCAGGGCACTGAGGCATCAATGCCTATGCTGTACGTGCTAGATCACATCAGTGTTTTGGCTTGCACTTAAGCAAATCCCTTCACAAGCATAAAATCAGCGTTCACTGTTCACAACAGCTCTGTTTCTACACATAGTGATGGACTTTACATACAACAGGATGTCTTTTCCACTCATAAAATCTCTTTTAAAGCTGACACGGTTTCAGCTGAACTGCGATACAATTTATTTCAGCTGACTTGGTAATTATTGAAGCATTCCATTTTAATTAGGATGATGGTTAATGAGATCTGCCATAAAATCATTTGTGGGTTTTAGTCTAGCAATAGATATAGAGGAATAAACCGGAACAGTATACAATGCATTGTTATTTTCTGTCACAGCTAATCAAAGGAAGCCTATACATCGATATGACTTGACGGTGACAGGAAGACAGACTCATTTCTCCAATGAACCATTTTCTTCTTATAAGGCAAAAAAAGCACTGCATCTATATGAGATCATCTAGAAAAGTCCTCCTTCCTGAAAAATACTATATTCTTTTTTGTTGCCTAGCTACATGCTGCTGTTACCTTAGAAGGCTGTAGATTCATCTGAACAATTCTGGTGGTACTGAGGTGCTTGAACAGAGGAGTAATGCAGATATATAATCCTCTCTTTGGTAAAGATCATGAAAGAAAGGGGTGAGCGTGAAAAGAAAGACCCTTTGCAGAAAAGCAATTTACTGTACTCATCATATTCTTTTTGACATTAATTGTTGAATAAAGACCATTTCCCCCCACAGCCCTGGGTGTATGAGTAGGCAGTGAAGTCACAGACTTGACGGTTTTGATGTGAGAGCCTGATGCCAAGGAAGCATTTGCCTGGTTCATGTTAATTACTGCTATGAGTAAGCGTAGAGAAGGGAAAAGACTGTCAAGGCCCAATTCTGATCTCATTTCCAAAACTGTAAACAGGGGAAAATGCCATGAAATGTAATGAATTTGCTGAATTTTATTACCAACGGAGAATGGGGTGATCACTGAGTCCTTTGAATATAAGTAGCTTTGATGATTTGGAAAATTAAGAAAGTTCACTTAAAATGCCTAAGGCCCAAAGATTTACATTGTAATGTGCCTGTCAAACAAACCTCTGACAGGGAACTCTGCCCCCATGCATGAGACATGCAGAGATTGAGAGATGAGCAATAATTCCCTGGCACTTCCCCAACATGATCAGCAGCTCAGCATGCCACTGCCTTGCCAAAGATTTCAGTATGCTGGTATTCACTAGATGTGGGGAAGCTGCTTGAGGGAGGAATAAGATGAACAGGGAAATAAAGTTATTTCTTACTTGCTTCACTGTAACTGGTTTGGGTGTAGAACGTCCTTGATATGCGTCAAGATTCTGCAGTTTTATCTTTAGGACTGAGAGACTTTTAGCAGTGGAGTTTTGATGCAGCTTTTTCTAGTTAGGGCTGGCTCTGAGATTAAGATTTGCATTCCCTTTCATGAAATAGTATTTTTCGAGTCTACTGTCTATAACCCTCTTTATACAAGGTACACACTTCATACCATTCTATTACCTCAGTCTATGCTTGTGCTTGCTCTCTGTGTTTTATCATGAGCCTAGACCCTGATAAATTTGTATTTTTGGAGAGAAGGCGGTTGATAATGAAGTGTATTATGATTACCATAATTATTATTACATTCTTTCTCACGAATAAAATCAGAAAGAACTTTGACAATCTAAAGTGAAAATAAAAAAGTTTATTTGATTCTAGTATGATTCTACACTAAGAATTTTGAAGGTCTTCATCAGAATATCTTGCATGGCATTAGAGACAAAGCAGGAAATGAGACATTTACAATAAACAAGAGATGCCTATTACTGCTATGATGTAAATGTGGAATTTGCCAAACTCAGCACATTCCAACAGGACAAATTCTGAGTTTGTCCTGGAACAAATTATAACATCTCCAAATTCCTACACATTTTACATGAACGATTCTATGACATCACTCACCACAGGAAAAGACACCATAAATTCTGCACTGGGTTATAAAGAAGTAATCCGTAAGTCTTCCCTGTGACTGTGAGGTTTTGTCCCTGCTTTAAGCTTTCATTTGTTGAAATGAAAGGGAAATGGAGTTTTCCCCACAAAGGAAACAACATCAGACTTTATCACCTGAAACAAAAAGGCAGCTATGTTTAAATTCTGGTCCCCATCAGTCCCCACCAGAAGCCTTATATAAGGTGCAGCGATTCTAAGTGTTATAAATGCACATTTGAACATAAAACTAAAGTTCTCTGTATAAGAAAAGATAGATAAAAAAATCATTGCACTTTTTTCTTATCTAGTACACAGAAGAGGGCAGCACAGTTAAAGTTTCACTTTATATTGCCACAGGCATTATAAATTGTGTTTCTGTCTTACGTCCTTCCCTCAGGGACAGATCAATGGCACTCTGCATGCTGGAAGCACGTTGGTCATTTCCTCAGAGGACCACAGGTCTGCTCTTACTTACGGGTTTTCACTTCAAGGACACTTTTCCTTGTTCACCTGTCATATTCATGGAAACATCTACAATATGATCACTTTATCCAGATTTTCAGACTCCACATCCCCAGATCTTCTTTCCTTTGCTATTGCTATGTCTGTCATGTGCTGAAATGTAAGCAACACTTCATCACTGGCGCAATCTGATGTACTCCTGGCACCCTCACTGTAATCTCGTGCTACAGTTTTCCAACTACACTTTCCTTTTGCAAATTTCTGCGCTTTTTCCTGCAGTACTATGTGGAAGATGCCTGCTAACAGGCAACTTTTGAAGACATTGTCCTGCAGGTGTATGGAAGAAATGGGCTCTGTGGGTTACCAAGGGCAGCTTTAGGCTGTTTTCTACCCAATTTCCTGCCTATTAAATCCTCAGTTCCTCAATAAAAGAGAGTTACAGTAGGCCCATGAAAATGTTACTTTATGCTCAGCTGGCAGTGTAAACAGATGCTAGGAATTCCCAGGATTAACAAGGAAAGCAGAAAGCGTCACTGTCCACTGTGGAAGTCCATGGGCACATGCAGTTTGGATAATCTGTGTTTCTAATCTGTGTGCATCTTGTCCCCTAACTTCTAAAAAAATGTATTAGAAAAGATACAGAGAAGGGCAAGCAGGGACCATGTTTACACAGGGAGTGACTGCATACTCTAGGTTCCCCAGTCAAAAGAGATAATTACTGCAGAAAGCTATAAAATCATTACATGTATGAAGAAGGCACGAGGGAAATATTCTCTGCTTCACAGTACAACGAATGAGGGCATTGCAGAATATCGAAAATCTACATCGCTTAAAAAGCAATTAGAAAAATATGCAGAAAAAACACATCAAGGGTCTCTGAACAAAAGGAATAATTTTTGCCTGGCAATTGTATGGGAGGAGTTTTAATTATGTTTATCATGTTCTTCTTGTCCATTCTTCTTTACATACCTGCTACAGACAGCTGCTGGAAACTGGCTGTAAGTTGAGTTTGACCCAGTACAGCTCCTTTAATTTGCTATTGTAAAGAGATTCATTTCTCTTGCCAAGAGCTATTGCTGGTAAACAATAAATCTTACATTTGCAATTTGCTTCCTTACCACTATGTACTTCTTAGTAAGACAGACAGCCAGCCATTTACTTTGCCCACTCCTTAAACCAACTGTATGTTGCAATCTGTAAATTCAGAAACCTTTTCATGGTATCAGACTTCTAGATATTTCTTGTAAAGGGCTTCTGAAATCCACACTAAGGAGCATACATCCCACAGGAATTGTAACAGGATATTTAGCATTCCATTCATGGACGGATGATGTATGTCACGCACATTGACCATGACAGGTTTAATACTGAAAAAGAGGAATTAGGCGTGATAAAAGAAAGTAATTATGGAAATATCTTAGGTCATGTTCTGATTTTACTCCAAACTTGAAATGCAATAGGAGCAAACAGCTGATCACATACAGTATGGGCTAATGAGTCCGTTCCGCAGTGACTGAGGAAACTAAGGGGGTATCCAGACTCCGACTCTTGTAGCAGAGTATAGCAGGAGCAGTTACCCTGTCGGTAAGAAGTAAACTCGGATCTGAAAAACCAAAAATCAGTGCAAATTTGAAGTTAGATTGAGATAGAATGCTTTTCCAAGTATATTCTAACAGGAGAGTTTACTAATAGTGTGGTGTGCTCTGTGAAAAAAAGTGGGAGAGCTGCACAGGCAAAAATGAAATTAGATATGCCCCTTGTGCAACTTCTTTTTTTTCAGAGCAATGATTCACCTGGTTCAGTTGGTCATGAGGTTATCTAGTAGTGGAAGTTTTTGAGCTTACTCAAAGCAGTGAGAAATTTAGAGCAGCAGGAAGATGAACCACATTTCCAGTTATTCTTATCCCAAGTTATTTTTTGCACTCTTTTGCAGGAGTTTCAGAAAGACAGGCCTTTGCTTTATGTTACAAGCAATGGACTTAAAACATATCTATTTCATAATTTTCTACCTGAAAAATGCAAACAGTACTACATTCTTTTGCAGTACCTATCAGTGGCCTTTAGAATTTCTGGTCTGGAGCTGAGAGGAAGCACAGTAGCCATGAGAGGAACCAACCTGTGATTAATTTTGTAGATATAATAATGGATTTAGTTAGGTTTCTGCTTGCATCTCCCCCTTGGCACTCTTTCACGTGAGCTTTCTAAGCTATGTTGATTTCTATCAACTCCAAAGCTCATATTTCTCACATGTTATTGTTGCAGCCCCAATTCTTGGCTACCACTACTCAATCAAAAATATTACCTGTTGTTAAATGCAAGAATAATTATGAGGAAAAGCATGGCTCCTTGGATGAAGGGGTGTGCCTCACTCCCTTGGGAATATCCAAATGCAAGTTCACCATTGGTGTGACATTTATCAGGCCTGCTGACAAAGGAGTTAGTGCTAAGGCTGAAAGCTCCACCATTGCTACAGTTACTTGTACAGTTCAAACGTAGCCTACTTTTACATCCTATATATTAACTGTGAGATAATGCAATATACCATATGCTACACAAGAAAAGGTGTAATACGTATTTGCATACAATCCATAAACTAAACCAGTTAGCCTGTATCTGTTCAGTACACACTAACCTGTGATTTTAAGGGTGATGGTGAAGAAAACTTGACACCACGTTTGCATTATATCCTACTTCTTGTAGGATAAAGAAAAAATGTTTTGATCTTTTTTTCCTCATTTTCCTGTACCTCTATCTCTCTTGCTTAGGTTAAAAAAAAATCAACACATTTCATAGTGCTGCCTCTGTCTCTTCTCCCACTGGCCTGAGTCTTTCAGTTCTGTAATTAAAATAATAATAAATGCTGCTATTTCTTTTTTAGGCCAGGTATTTGGGAGGTAGCCAGACTCATGCTTCTGCAGGAGTAATGCTTCATATAACTTGGCAAGAACAGACTTTTGTGGATATCTCTGCAGTTTGTATCGAAATAACTTTACCCACATAATGGCTGATTAATTAGATTTGAGGCAGTGCAGATGAGTTGAAAAGTAAGGAGAAGAGAAACCCACGGCTTCCAGTGTAGAGCCACAATACTTTCTAGCAAACCCCACTGCTGCTAATTCAGTCTTTGAGCTGTTCAAAATATTTCTATTATTCCTAATCAAATGTGAAACAACTCCAGTGTAAGACAGCAGCAAAACCAAAACCTGGAATTCAGTGATAAAATTAATTTGATGTAAAAAATAAAAATGCTATTTATAATATGGCATTTGGCCTTGAACAAACACTGATCAGGTAGAATCACATATAGTTAATTCAACTCCCAAAATGCCACTTTTTAATCCGAAAATTCAAAGGGGAGGAGGTTAGGTGTTAGGTTATACATGCTTAGTTATCACTGCACCCCCTGTAAAGTCTGTGCTTGTCATTTAGACCGTGAAATGCATTCTGCACCTAATATAGCATAAAGAAACTCCAGGCACAAGCTTTATTACCCCGGGAATAAATAACTGGAAAAACAGGATCGGACTGCATGTTTTACGTTTTCCATATGATGAAAAGTACTCAGGCCAAGAAAGTGCACTAGAAGTGAACACTGATATTTCTCAAAAGCTAGAGCAAAACTGAAAGGGGAAAAAAGAGAGAGAGAATAAGAAAGGAATGAGATAACAGAAAAAAAGGAACTGGATATACTAGAACAGTAAAATATAAAGAAAGGCACCTTAAGGGAAAAGCATATGAAATAAGGAAAATTAAAATCATATGAAGATGAAACGAAACCAGAAGAAAAAAAAAATAATGCCTTTTAGAGAGCTTTGTGCTCAGTTCCACACAATACAGGATATCAGTGTTCCTTTCCTAAGTCTCAGACCAAATTCTTCCATGAGAACCACAGGACACACACCACAGGTGCTGGGCAGGCAAGCAAAAGTGAAGTTTTTGGATTGGTTCAGAAATGGGAAGTTACAGTGGCTCCACCAGGATCCCAGAATAATCTGCGAATTAGGATGTAGTTGACTGGGGTCCCTGAGACCAGAAATGGACCCAGTGCTCCTAGCCTCAGCCGAATTTGCTTGTTACTTTTGTTAAGTCATATCTCCTCATGCAGCGAGGATCCAGGTTAGACAGCAGCCCCTGGGCTGCAGCTCTGCTGCTGGTTATACAACACAGCCACTGCAGGGGACAGGCACCTGAATTGCTCAGGAGCCACCCATGACTCAAGAACTGCAGATGGTAGCACTGCTACTGTGATAACCCTGATTCAGTGCACTTACAATCTGCCATGCAGGCTGGAGTGGACTTTTACCTTCAACATTGATAGACTCCAGGTCTGGCTCTATGTAAAATCCAACAAAATTACAAAATTTCCAGTTTCCATTTCAATATGTAAGGAATGGTGTATGAGGCTCACTAAAAATGTCAAGTCTACAGTACGTGTCTGAAGCATTCATTTAATTAAAACAAACACTAGATCAGTAGAAGCTAGAACAATGGAAAATAAGAGTAGAAAAGCAAGACATGAAAATCTATTTCAAATAGAAATATATTACAGTTAATATATCTGCTAGAAGCATAGTCACATAGAAATGGAAACTCAAGGCAGGTGAGAAACGAAATGGTCTTAAAATCCTTCACAGAAACTCAAAGATCAGCATTTCAAGCCTGTGGTCTCATATTCAACCCACTGAAATCAGCAGGTGCCACAGTAATGTATACATGAATCTATAGCAATAAATAACAGCAAATAGAACTACATGCTAAGTGAAAAAGCACGTTATGGGTCTCAAGTGATTAACTTGAATTATCTGTTAATTCCTTCCAACTTCACAAAATAACTGGACCTATTCAGATCACAGGAGATAAACCGGCTACATGACCCCTGTGATCTCCCCCTCTCTGGTTCCAGGCACAAATCCTGCAGTGGATGGGAACAGACTTCACTGTCTTGCCGCAGCACTCTGTGCAACTTGTACTCATCCCTCTAGGAACAACTGAAGCTCTGGGGACCTAATCCAAGGCCATCTCACTTTCCGTTAAAGGACAACTCACAGAACTCAGTGCCAGGCCCCGAGTAGTATCCTGTAACCATAGTGGTATTCTATAACCATTAATTCATTAGTTGTACCTGGGTGCTGGCACAAAACAAGTACTTGTAAAAGAGTCGTGAATTTTCTGTATGATTTCTATTAGGTACTATTTTATTTTCAGTCACTTTTCCTGCTGAAACACTGTTCTCTCAAAGCTTTTATTTACCACTTTTACATATGCCTTTCCTGATATATTTTGGCTAGCAAGGGTCCTATCTTGCATTTACATTGTTAAAATGTTAATAATTCTTATCTGCAAAAGGCCTGGAATAAAACACGGTTTCTTTAAGCCCTGCGAAACTCCCATTTTTAGTTTGGTTCCAGCCAGTAGTGCTATATGTGGCACAAAAGTGGCACTGTATCTTTGGTTCTGATGCTTCTCAGATTTCCCTCCTTTCACACAGAAAAGAATTAAAAATACCCCCACTTTATATGTCAGCTTCTAAAGTTTGACCCTGACACACAGCAAAGGCATGCAAGAAGACTGGTCCAAAAGACTTATAAACCCACTCAGGATATTTTGAGGTGAGAATTTTAAGGAGAAACATTCACATTTTTAAAAAGTTAACTGAAGATGAACCATTTCTGGAAGTGTATTTACATAATTAACTGTATATAAATAGAGATTAATCAAGATGGTTTGGCAGATTCCAGTTTATCCAAGTGAAGCAAGTATGGCGTACTTCGAATGTTAACCAAAATGTATTTAAATATGATTTTAAATGCTAACCAGAGGTTTATAATTCAGCTCAGCTCACTGAAGCACACACTTCATCACCAAACTCTTACTATTTAAGCTGACAAGGCTATTTTGGTTGCTGTTTTGTGAGACAGGCAGAGAGAACTTGCTGCAAGCACTTGGTGATCTTTAACTGCCACATTAACACTTCAAACTGCAGTTATCAGGGTGAAGGGGCCAAAACCTTCCCAAGAGCATGGATTGGAGAATTGTAACTGGCTTCTGAAAGTAACAGAATGTTCACTCACTTAATTTCATGGGAAAAAATATGCATTCCCTGTGGTCAGTCCTTCAGAGTACTTTTCACATTTATCTTTGTGGCAGTTAAGTAGCCTGAGAAGTTTAACACGTTATAAGAAAAAAGATGTTTCTGAGCTGGTATGCTATATTTTATTGGCTATGCGACCCCATAGCCTGAGGCCATAGACCCTTTACTTTACTTTTCCCCTTACCTTATTCCCTACATCTGTAACTTAATTTCCATCACCTCCCTACCTCTTGCCTTCTTCAGCCTTGTTTCTGCATCTGATCTGTAAATCCTTAAACTGTCACAAATTTGATGGCTACTGTCCCTATGCAGAGTCACAGGGATTTTCCCGTGCTGATTAGGCTGTAATCTTTTGGGAGCAGGAGCCAGAGTTATTTTGGCTGTAAAATGTCTAACATGTTTTGGTTGCTAGGTAAACAATGAACTGTATACACGATGCTTGGGTGAGCCATCGAGAATACAAGTATAGTTATCTGGTTAGTCGTTTTCTTCACCCGATCACACGCTAATGACTGTGCCACTTCTGAGATAACACGTTCACCGTCTCACTTTGCCGCTCAGGTGAAATCAAAAGAATTTGACCTTTATGTTTTATCTTGGCCTCCTAAACTGTTAACTGCACGTGGACACATTGACAAGCTTACCATGTAAGCACAACACCTAGCATAGGTGCTTTTCTCATAACCCACTCCTGAACGCTAAGTATACCAGGTACGAAGTAATGCAAATATTACAAATTTGCAAATGTTTTCCCTAACACTACAATAGAAACCAGGGCCATACCTAAACTCCTGGACAATGTCACTGAGCCTGACACGCTGGGGAAACCTCTGAGTGTATAACGCGCGCTCCCTCGCACAGGGCAGCGAGTGGAAACAAGAGACACACCGCAAACCCAGCCTTCCATTGCCCCGAGGGGGGGGGCAGGGCTGCGGGGCAGAGCCCGCCGGCCCGAGGCGGGACGGCATCCCCTGCAGCAACGCTCCGCGCCCCTCCCTCGCCTCCCCACGGC
>JAVJGI010000036.1:12610610-12668163 GCA_035590275.1 Ibycter americanus
GCCGCCGCCTCCCAGGCTGCCGGCGGCGGCGAAAACAACTGCTCACCCCTGAACTTTGCTTTTCCCTAGGAAATACATACGACAGATCAATTATAGTGGACGGAGAAGAAGCGTCTCTCGTGGTGTTTGACATATGGGAGCAGGTACTTGCAGCTTTTTTTCCTTCTGGCTCAGTCAGTGGTTCACTCAAAAAAAAAAAAAAAAAAAAAAGGTAGAAATGGAACAACTGTGCCTGCCTGTTTCTTCGATCAAATAAGTAACATTAAAAAATCAGAATTCTTACTGCTTTTGTTCTCTCCTGCAATTAATTTCTTGCAGCTAGGCAGAAAATTAAAAAACCTGAATACGGCTGGGGTGTGAATCCCTTCATGCTTTAATTAAGCAGCAGCTTACATGAGCAGCCCAGGGAATTACTGTAAAATTAGAGATCCACAATGATCAGTGCAGACCTGATATAATTTCTGGAGCGAGAATTTGTTTTCTTAATGTTTTAAATAAAAAAAATTTAAAAAATATTGGGAGGTTGGCTCACTTATACTGACTATTATAAAGCAAAGAAAAATATCTTTAAGATGCTTACAAGAATTAAATTGTTGATCAGTGTTTAATAGATTTTTCAGTGCAATA
Organism: Ibycter americanus; assembly: GCA_035590275.1. NCBI lineage: Eukaryota > Metazoa > Chordata > Aves > Falconiformes > Falconidae > Ibycter > Ibycter americanus. The sequence goes on from JAVJGI010000036.1 coordinate 12,611,238, forward strand.
AATCTATTCCTTGCCTTTTGTTTTAGGATGACAGCCAATGGCTTCAGAACCACTGTATGAAAATGGGAGATGCTTATATTATTGTATATTCAGTGACAGACAAAGTTAGTTTTGAAAAGGCCTCTGAGCTAAGAATCCAGCTAAGAAGAGCAAGGCAAACAGAAGACATCCCTATTATTCTTGTGGGCAATAAAAGCGATCTGGTCAGGTCCCGGGAAGTCTCAGTTGATGGTAAGAGTCACTTCATTTATACAGTAATATCTGAATTAGTAGCAAAGACTATGAATGATTGGGGCCAATTGAAATGGTTCGCTTTTGATGTAGAAAAATGTATGTTTCGAGGCACACCAAAGAAACCAAGTCAGCTGGTTCATGCTGAGGGACTTTGTCCCTCAGAAAACAGTGGAGATGGTGAGGGGGGAGGATTTGTGACTGCGCAGAGCAGTGCTCTGAACTGCAGTACAAGAGGAAAAAATGTGTCAAAGCTGCAGCTTTAGTATACTACTTCATCTAGGATTCATTTTTGGTCAGCATTAACTGAAAGTTTTTAATTGTATGTGATGTGTGCAGCAGCACTTGCTAGTCTCAACATCTGATAGCTTGAGCTATGCTTTTGTAAGGGACAGGAGTGCCATGTCATGAAACCCAGGCAGCCTTTGAAAAGGGTGATCCCATACAGCCTGTGCAATCCTCTTTCTTCTGAAAGGGATTCCATAACATTTGAGTTCAGCTGGTGGAACCAGGCTCACACAACTTAAAGTCTTTTTGTGTATGTTCTCCAGTTGTGGTCAGTGAGATTTTTCCTAGCTAGTTCCAGCTAGCATTTTGGTAACTAGAGCACAGTAACCACTGCCAACACCACAGTATTAATTTCACTTGTTTAAACATTTGGTGGTTTTGGTTTTTTGGGGTTTTTGTTGGTTGGTTGGTTTGTTGGTTTTTTTTTTCACTGGGAAGAATACTCTGAAATGTCAGTGCCTTGATGATTATGAACCATCTCTTGCAGTCTGGTTTTGTCACGTTCCCTATGTTAAATGCTTGCACAGGGAATTGGCTGGAGTTCATCAGGAGATTATCACTTTTTTCCTGGTTGTGATACCACTGTCCTAGTTGTGATACCAGTACTTCGCTCAGGTTTACAGCTTTGCCATTATTTGCCACAAGTTGAACATGGAAATTTGCACTGCAGCAATGTTCCAGAGTTACGTGCTTATGTCTGGAACACTGAGCATCTTGCATTTTGAATACAGTCCTAGTCAAATCCAGTGGTGTACAACTTCATGACCTCTAGTGATCTGTTCAATGACTTGACCTTCTGGACTGTTATCAGCTTCATTTGTAGCTAGCGTGGAAAACACTCACTTGCTACAGCAAGGCAGAGGTGTGTAACTGCTCATCAACTGCCAGAAAAAATAAAAACCATTTGTGTACCTTACACTGTTTCCTGTTAAACAACAAGCATGCATCCAAGTGCCTCTCCGGCATCAGCTTTAGCTCTTAAACAATACTGGTATGGTCTGCCTAGAGGACTATTATTGCCTTCTATTCAGTACCATTGGTCAAATGAGGTTTCTGACCATACCACAACAAAACCAAGAAGAGTAAGGGGGCAAAATTATAAGTACAAATCTGGACTTTCTTACCATGTAGTAAAGTTCCTGCATGGCATTGAAGGCACCTTCCTTTAAAGCCAATTATTGTTTTGTTTTTCTGTCAGTATATAGGAAGAGAAAACATCCCTCTCCACTCATCTCCCTTTTTCTCTTTCCATCTAGAGGGACGGGCCTGTGCTGTTGTGTTTGACTGCAAATTCATCGAGACCTCAGCTGCTCTTCATCATAATGTCAAGGACCTGTTTGAAGGTATCGTTCGGCAAATTAGGCTTCGCAAAGACAGTAAAGAAGACAATGCTAGGAGAATGGCCAACACAAAAAGAAGAGAAAGCATAGGCAAAAAGGCAAAGCGATTCCTTGGGAGAATTGTGGCAAAGAACAATAAGAAGATGGCTTTCAAAGCAAAATCAAAGTCTTGCCATGACTTATCTGTGCTTTAGAAACTTTCAGCAAGGCCAGATGTTGCACGTGGGTGATGAACAAGCATTTGACTGTTGAAGTGTATAGATGATCCTCATGGTGATCACAAGAATGGCTTACCAATTGAGACTCTCATTAATGCCTTAAGGTGCGCAAGCAAGTCTGGAAGTTACACTACAATGTCTGCTTCTTTGATAAATGATTTTAAGTTTCCCTGTGTGCAAGTAAATGAACTAACTTTAAGTGGCATGACATGCCCACATTTTCACTGTGTACATATGTTATATATCCTCTTGTCTTGTGGATACCAGAGATGCAAAGATAAGAAAGGATGATGATAAGTATCACCATAGACTTGTCTCGTTTGCAGAGCAAAACTTAAAACTTGTACGCAGGCTCGTACACTCTTTTTAGTATAAAGCAAGCAATGATAAATCTTTTTAAACTTAAATGTGGGGAGGGGGGGTGTAGAACCACATTAGAATGGGAGAAAACAAATATATATATATTTAAATACAGAACAGATAGCATTTTATGAAGTTAATTTGCACTTCCATTAACTGTTACTCAATTAATTTGTTACTTGTTTACATGCAGATTTTATAATAAAGTATTATTTCCTGTTATAATGAACTGTGCTTTTCTTGTAGTATGGATAAAGAATGAGAGAGCAGTATTTTTATAGTGACCTTTTTTGACCATACAGGATGTTATACACAGACTATGCAGATTTACATACGATAAATTTCTGGAACAAGATGAATTGGGAATATACTGTGTCCTTTTCTTTAATAGATAGTTTCTTGAAGAATTAAACCCTGCTTTTATGAACACTCTACTTCAGCAGCTCATATTGGGAAGGGGTGCCTTGACCCTTCATATTACTGTTCATCTTCAACCTGGTTCTTGTCAGCGCTGGCAGAAACGGGGCTCTATATAATGCCTTTAGTTAGATAGATGTCTTGTGTCCGTACTGATAAGCTGAAGCTTGCAATGTTCTATGTTTTAAGTCCTCTCCTGGCTTGAAGGTCTTGTGTTACAGCCAATAAGCAAATGTGGGGGGTTTATTTTTGTTCTGGTTTTTTTCTTTTCTTTTCTGGGCACAGTATAGTTTTCTAATCTACTCACAAGCCTGTAGATACCTTCCAGTGGTTTCAAGAAGTTCAAAGCTGGCTGGCAAGGCTGTTTGAAAGAATCTGGGCTTCAGTTGTTGTGTATGGTGGTCTTCAGCGCTGTTAAAATTTTCATGTTCATTTTACTGTTATAATTAATGTGTTTCCATGATTTTTCCCTATTTGCTATTCATGAAGTTAAGCAGCAATCATGTCTCAGTGAAAAACTTGGTCTTACCTGCATTTGCTTTATAAATTCCTCTTCCTAGGATACATTATCTTTTAAATCATCCATAAACTCACTTCTCAAAAATGGTGAAACATATGCTGTTCTGTCTCTTTTTACTGTCCCTGGCTGAGTCCAGCTCTTTAGAGGGATTGTTCCAGCTGCCTGGGTGCTCTGTTTGTCCATGATTTTTATAGGGCCTGACTTTTCGCATATAGCAGGCAAATTGCATCAGCTGTTACACCTTACACTGAACTTCCCTGAGCTTGAACAAACACCTCTCCATTGGGTTAGCCCAGTGCCTGAGCACTCATCAGGGTACAGTCAGTACTGGGGGAAATAACATCCAGTTTGTGTAGGTAATGCTCTGTAGAATTAGTGTCTCCTGATGTGCTGCTGGTGGCCCTAACTGGTTAGATGTTCAGTTTAGCATATATTGCTGGTAAAAGGTCACATTTCTTACGAAGAGAGGTGTTTACTTTGCGTCCTGAGTGGAGTCTGAAGTGAATAATTCTGTCCTACTTCCCAAACTCAAATTTACCTGATGATACATTTTAATTGGTTTTGGCTTTTTTTCACTAGCCTTGCTTCCTAGCAAACTATTATTACTGGAATGTCTAACCACTGTCAGAGTATGGCACCAGGTGTCTATTTACACAGAAGCTTTTAACTGTCAACACCAAAGCAATTGCTCTAGTGCTGAAAAATCTACAGCAAGTGTGTCCAAATTCACGTGCATAAATCTGGCACATACCTATTCATGCACATACTAAAGTTACTGACAAAACTACGTGGTGTTCCCTGGACGTTTGCAAAGCTTCTGTCTTTTGGTTGCTCTCTGTTTTCAGAATGACCAGGAGAGGACCAACGTGTTTGACTGACTTGTGAGATTTAATTCTGTCCATAATAAATACAAGGAATGGGATGCAAACCCAGAGTTTAAGATAGGGCATTTCTCAAAGTGCAAAATGTTACAAAGATGCATCACTCTTAATGCTGCAAGGTAACTGCAGCTGCAAAGCCTCTTCAAGGTCACGGTTAACAGCTGTGCTTTTTGCACACTCTGACCTACAAATTAGATGGTTTACTGTGTTCATGAATTCAAAGGTGAGGTTTGGACAGCTCTTAAGCCTAAAATATTTCTGAAGTGGTCTAGCACATTGCTAGAGGTTCATTTAAACTGTGGAAAATAATTCATATTTTGAAAGTATGTCATATAGGACACTGTGAGACAATAAACTGTGGATCACAGTAAAGAAACTTGGGCTAATCTATAATATATTGCATCAGTTAATATGGTACAATAAAATACTTATTCAAATCCTCATTATACTAATTTTTTCATTCATCTGTCTGTACAGGGATTAGCATAATTCAGCCATGGTTCATGAAAAGGGCAAGGGTTTGTTGTTACTGCAGTTCTGACAATAACCTGCTCTAGATCAAGATCATATTCTACGCTATAGAAGTATTACCATGAATACCATTTTGCAGAGATTGTGTAGTTCCTGGAAGACTTTCTACCCCCAAAAAATTAATTTCTTGGATGTCATTTAGTGGAATATCCAAGCAGACTTTTTGCACGTACATGTGGAACACCAGCTAGAAGTCACTAACAGGTACCTAAATGACAAATGCCTCTAAATATCAACCTTCTTCAAAAGCTTATTTGTATCCTCGAGCATTTGAAAGTCATCTATGGGTTTTTGTAATTTGAGATGTTTTATTGGTATGGGTACTCAGATTCTTGTCATTAATGGGGTGAATCTATGTCATGAAAAACAGAGACCCAGACAGCAGTATTTTCTCTATTATTATCAGAGTAGAACAGACTGTAAGGGGCAAGAGTGGTGTGAGTTTTCTTATTTTTTGCCAGTGTACATCAGTTTTAATTTGGAGGGACGGTTCACACAGTCATTTAATCTTTACTGCCTTCACTGCTGCTGCCAGCTGAAGTTCCTGTTACTGCTAATTGCGGTGGTGGATTTTGTGTTGGCACAAATCCATTTGGAACAGCTAGTTATTAACAACTACAGTGGAAGGACATTGCCTTTTATATGTGACACATACGTTAGGTAAACAAATCAAAGCCTCCTCTGCTTGCTATTGCTAAACTAGCTCCCGTAAATTCTTCACCATATGAAAAATGTGAAGAAAACCATTCCTCCATCTGCTAAAAACCACAAAGTGTAAAGTCACGTCACATAAATATAGATGAAATGTTAACTGCTGGGGGAAGACTTAGCATCACCAAAAATGTAGTTTTACTCAGATGTATTTTCTCAAAATAGGACTAGAAAAAAACAGTGCATGATCTACATAGTAACATTGCATAACATCACTTTTTTACTGAAAGGAAAAGTATAGTGAGTTTACAGTGATTAAGAATCCAGTGTATGATAAAAGATGGCTAAGATGTAGTCTAAAAAAAGTGGGGTAATACTTACGCTGAAATTTACTTTAGTACTCAGTTTTATTCAGAGACAATGTACAGGTTTAATTGCATGTACATCACAGAGACCTCATTGGATATGCAGTCACAGTCAAAGGTGATGTCTGTGCATTCCATGACCACCATTTAATTTATAATTTACCACATGACCTCTCACATTATAATGGACAGTTTGACTCCCTCCTTGCATAAAGGAACATCTGAACTCCAATACTACTGAACTTATTATGTCTAAAAATTGAAATAGTAAATTATATCAACTGTCTTTTTGCTCTATGATGTGGATATTGAACAGAGAAGTAAAAGATAAAAAGAGAGAACAAATGCCTGTTGCTTATCTGCAAGTAACATTTCTCTAACCCACTGTTCAGAATCCAGGGGGGAACAACATTCTTTAACTTAAAAATGTACTAAGGATTCTAGCACTAGAAGGTAGGAAGCAGGCTAAGAAATTGTCCATCAACACTGAGTTCTTCACCAACAAAAGAGAGTTAATTATGTATCACAAAAATATTCTGGCCACTGGTAAAATGGGCAGTGTATGTTCTAAAGATTCTCGTCACTTTTGTTCTCGCCTCCCCCCTTTTTTTTCTTCCTCTTTATATATGTGCTGTCTGAATGAATAATTGGAAACCAATTAGAAGCCTACAAATTTTTTTCTAATACTTCCTATATTTATCACAAAGGCTGAAGAAAATATTAATCTGACCTAAAATATAGCAGATTCAGAGACTGAGATAAATAATTTGAAAAAATTGATTTTCTCACCCTCCTAAAAAAGGTTCTCTAAGGTCCGAAACAGGGGCTGGAGACAGGACAGGATTTGGAGCAAGTGTCATGTTCAGCAGTCTAGTCAGACCCATAAAAATCTCCTCAGCTTGTTTCTGGCAGTAAGTCCCACTGGCATCAGCCTCATAACACTATCCTAAATAATTACACTACTGTTAGGCTTGCAGCCCCACTGAAGGTTGTGACCCTTGTTTTAGGAATGACAGTTTTCCGCTCAGCAGATGCCTTGGTAGAAGAATTTTTGGCAGATCTAAATTGGATTATAGTAATGCATTATGCTTAACAAAGAGCTTTCAGGAGCTCCAGGTAGTCAGAAATATAGCCATGTTAATTAAGCTGGCTAGGTCAAAATGAGTACATAACTTCTGTGCTCATGCCTGGGTTCCCATACATTTTCGGGTGAAGTGATGATCTAGAAAAGCTGTAACCAGCATTGGACATGACTAATGTTGAAAATGCTTCACTTTTTTGCATGTTTCTTGGCTAGCTACAAAGCTTGTTGAACTCACTATAAAGTCAGCAGCATTGCTTGATTTTGGACTGCTCAGCAAGAACAATCTTTGCGTTTCTAATTGCAGGTATTCAGGTATCTTATTACAGCTATTCAGGCCACAACAGTTCAGCGCATTTGACACTGCAATGGTAACTGCAAGAGATCATGCCCTATTTATTACTCTTGCAGATCAAGGATGCAAAAAGCATAAAGCAACAGAAATACATCTTAACTGAATTGGAACATATGGCGAATTTTAAAATCGTGCCAGCTTATATCAGCTTCATTTCATTACAGGCCTGCCATTGGAATTTATTGAGGAGTGTTCACAAACCTTCTTCAATGAAAAGAATAATGTAACTCTCTGGGTATCAGCCAGGTGCTGAACAACTTTCTCACAGATTTTTCAGCTATGGGTACCTCAGTTGTAGGGCTTCTTTGTCACACGCTTTTCGATTTTATCTTTCCAACCTTCATTGTTATACCTTATCACCCTTGCAGCCGTGGCTCAGTAGTATGGTGGGAACGGGAAAGTGGCACTCCTATGCTGCTGCATGACTTTGTGAAAAACATTAGCTGTCAACAGTCATAACATGAACCTGGTCCCCCAGCTCATTGCTTTATGTAATATAGTCTAGATAAAAATGTCAGATTTTGCTGCACATAACTCCCTGATTAAGACAGCATAGCAAATTAAATTACTGTCTCCTTGAATGTCAGGGGTACTGTTGCATTTGCAAGGCAAAAAGGAATGGAAGATTTTTAGCTAATCTGTGCATGGAGAAAAAAAGAAAAAACTTATGCAATCTGACAGCTACCTCTCATTTTTACCCTATAGTCATTTTTTCAATGGAAATCTTTTCAACTATGGAGTATTGTTGCATCCGCTCTTCTGCCCTCTGATGATTCTCAGAGTTCTCAGATCTCTATCCTTCCTACCGAGTCCCATATGGAAAATTTTCTTAGAAGTCTGACACATGAGATCTCAAGGAAAACAAGTTAGGTGAAAGATATGAGCAATGGAAAAGCTTTTGTGATTTTGAAAAACACTAATGAAAACATTTTATTCAACAAATTAATACTTCTGTGCTGGATTTACAACTCACAGTCTACAGCACTGTGGTAGTCCATTAAATTCAAAAAGGGAAAACTGCTTAGAGAAACAAAGAAAACACAGAACTCATCAGTCTTTGTCAATAATAAGTATTTTCTGTGTTTATCTTGACACTCTGTAACAGATTTAAAGTCACTGTCTGTAATAAACTGCAAAGAAGTAGACAAAACAGAAACTACAAGACTAGGCTGTTTTCACTCTACTTTTTGTCATTACCAATAATAAACTTTCACTTGTGCAAGTAAAGACACTCAATTCCTGTGTATTATAAATACATAATGAATGCATCTATATGCAGCCACTACCTCAAGAACTGTTTTTCTTTTTTTTTCTCTCACATAGTAATTAAAAAGATTAATATTAAAAATCTAAGTTATAGCATAGAAGTGAAATAAGCACAAAAATAAAGCCGTAAGCAGCACCAAGTAAGCAAATAATTCCTCCTGCAGATCTACCTCTTATTCACCGTTTGTTTTTTCAAGATACTGGAGAGCTAAAGTATCCATGTATGTCTGCACAAAATATATTCAAAAGCTGAGCTTTACAAGTATCAGAACAAAACTCTGAATAGCCAAGTCCTCAAGCACAAAGATTTAGGATGCAAATATGCACTAAGGTACCTTCTACCTTCCCAGAGATTTCATTAGCAGAATGTTCAACTCTTTTTAGATTGGTTTCAAGGGTTCTAGAAAACAGCATGTTATATTCTAAAAACATACTGAAAACCAAAAACATGTTAAGAGGTTTTTAATGAACAATTTTATAATCAGCCTTCAGAAAATGAGTTGTAAATTAAATTTTTAGTTAAATTCTACAGATCCTGACCTGGTTAGTAATTGGTTCATTTTTAATTACAAGGTAAATGATTAACTAACATGTCTTTATTATTTCAATCCCAAAGTAACATTCTGCCCTTCAAGAGCAAGATGGATTAAGGAGCACTTTCATTTTAACTGGAGAAATTGGGAGTTGGTTGACTTTTTCTCTCTTTTCTGCTGGCTTGGACTGTGACCCCTGTAAACTCACACCACTCTCACTTGTTCCTCCCAGGAACAATATGGAGGTCCCCAGTCTTTGAAGTGAGCCCTGCAGTCATGAGCGTTTTGCCTGCTTTTCTGCTTTGACATTTCTTTTTGAATGACTATGCTTAAATATCTGCTAATACAGTATTCATTTGAGCAGTATGATGTAGAGCAGAAGTCAAGCCCAAAAGAACAAACTACAGACAAATTTTGACAGGAGTTTGGATGTTGTGAATATGGTAAAGGAAAATTAGTATTCAAGGTGGTAACTTCAGGTCTTTCTTGGCTGAACAAAGATTTTTAATATTCTCCTCATTAGTAATTGTCAGTATTTCATAGGCTTGTTTTTAAGAGTTTTTGAAGCATTCAGGTACTCTAAACTTTCAGTTTTATGCTGGATGGGACGTGTTTGGTGGCAAGTATCTAAGATGGAATTATATCTATAAAATCACATTTGTTTTACATGGAGTTTTCTAGGATTTTTTACTTTGAGTATCATAGGAAGACTGACTGTGTTGGCACCTGCAGAAGGCACGTAAAATACTGAGCAAAAAGGAAAACATTCAAATGAAATCTATCTGCAACTTGGTGTTTCCATTCAAGGGAAGAGCTGGAGTGTTTCTGAAGCAAACTGTCTCTGACTTTACTGCTGAAATTGCAGATGGGGGATGGAGTGGATAACCAAGCCAGAGAAGACCTGTGGGTCCAGATGCAACATGCAATTTTTGATCAACCCCTGCTGCCAGCTGTTCCCTTCCCAAACTCTACAGCCAAATGCAGAGGTTCTCAGGCTGAGGCAGAGAAAGGGATGGCAATCAGAAGAGGAATAAAAACATTACTTGTACGAGCTTCTTGTCTCTGAGCTGCTTCAAGAAGAAATTGCAGCACAAGAATTGCTGACTTCAGCAAGGAGCTGTGCCTGAGGAAGACCAAGTGAAAAGTCGCTCAAGTAGGAGTTTGTTCTTTCATGCCATACTTGGTGAGAAACTTCCTACATCTCAAAGCATCACCTCTACCCTTCCTCCTCTCCCCCACCACAAAGAAAGGGCTAATTTTAATTCACTGACTGCAAAACTTTCTTTCCCAACAGCAGGACAGACGTTTAATTAAAACTCCACCTGGTACTAACATAATGCAGCAAAATCCCATCCATTACAGAGAATAAACCTTGCCAGGGTTGGTTAACCAAAGCAATAAAGTTTAGGCAGTTTTCTGTACTCTTCCTTGAATTTAACTGTATTTCTGTGAGAAAAGCTGCCAAAACCATTGAAATCTCTAAAACATTTTACATGACATTGAAAATGGCTTATTAAGGTCACTTGGTGAATAATGGATGAAGAACACTAACCACATTTTAGTACCTGTGTTTCACTTATCCTTTGTAACTTCTACAAGGATGAACAGAAAAAAACCCCTAGCTGAAATTCCTCACACTCCTTACTTCCATCCCTATCTGTATGGCAGAGAAAGCACAGCACCTTCATCACTAAATGTACACCCAGCTTTATAATTTCTTATTCAGCTGAGTACTATTTATGCAAATAATGTTATTAAGATCACAGGACAAATGCTGCTTTTTTCTAGAGAGTCAGCAAGTCTAGACCCTGTTTTTGGAAACACTAACACATGTGTAATGTCAGCGGGGTACACTGAACGTGTAAAAATTGAATATTTAAAAGGCTGTTGGTTTAGAATGGTGTTCTTGCTATACTATGGGGAAAACAAAATTAGAATTTGTCATTGTGAGAGTGTCTATGTCATGTCATGAAAATGTATGGTATGATTACAGGATCAGGACTATGTTTTGAAAACAAAATAATTGCAGGGCAATTTCTGAGAAACACAATCACACTGTGGCAAAAACATGAACAAGCACAGGACAGTTCTCCAAACTAATCAAAACCAAAGCCAAACAATTCCTCCACTGAGGATTTATTTTACTGAATTTCAGAAGCCATAAAAATAAGACAGATCAGGTATCAACTACTAGAATAAGAAAAAGGGATTATATTAGTCACTAATAAATTCAACTCTGCTTTGGAATGTTCTCAGCACTTACAGTTCATCAGTTAAGAAATCATTAAAATAATAATGTCACCTAGACATAGGACTTTCAACAGAGCAGAATGGAGCTAAGAATTAGTTTTCCAAAGGAAAGGATACAATTCCAACACATCATTCTAATTTTAAATTCTGCAAATTTATCAAAGGGATAGCTGAAATTTTGCTTAACATTCTACCCATTCTACCTTTTGGACAGGAATGATTACGTTAGAATCTCACTTCTATTAGAAATCAAGGATCTAGCTATGGAGGTACAGGAAAAAGTTGAAAATGTAAACTAGATGGAACCCAAAGCCTCAAATAAAAAGTATTTCTTAAATTTCAAGTAATTTTGAATCCTGGCTTGTGAATTTGTGATAAGATTTAAGACTGGCAGTATCATGGACCTCTGTGAAGGTCTCTGCTTTCCATCTGTGGAAAGCATCCATTTGCAAGTTAGAGAACCAGTATGAATTTGCTTCTAAGCCTTATCTTCTTCTGAGTTACAGTAGAACAAATAAAAATACAATTGCACTGATTTTGGAAGAAAACTGGATTTAGTTGTTTTTGTTGGTTTGGTTTTTTTTTAAAGCAATTGTCTCTTTATTTCCTCTTTGATAAGAATACTTTATGAAATGAACCATTAATTTCATATCTGTCTACTGGCTCTTACCTGGAGAAATAACTCATTTTAGACCTGTGTGATATTTTTTATATTCTCATTAGAAGTATATTTATTTTTTTAAAAAAGAAAAGATTCTATAAATTTGCAGCACAGCACACTTTCTCTATGTCAGGCTTTGCCTACAGTAATTAGCTTTCCTTTTTTTTTTTTTTAAATGTTGCTTGCCATCTTTGATGTTGGATTCTTAAACAGCTGAATAGATAGATCTATGGTGTAACGTAATTCCACCTTATCTGGAGCTTCTTTGTCTTCCCTATGTCCACATTTGCTTTTTCTTGTACAGCTCTGGAATTTTTAAGCCCCAAAGCAAGCCATCCTGAAGTGCCTGCTACTTGGATGGTTGGAGCACTGAGCTTAAAGGTGCATGTCATGTTTTTTCACTTGTCTTTTGTAATTCAGACCCACTCCAATTTAGTTGAACAAGTGTATCTTGGAACATGGATGACTCCAGACCCAGTTGCTCTAGCTTCCAGAATCATTGCTTGATAAGATTTCTTTTCACTCCCCCTCCACTTCCCTAATGAAAACAGAGAGTACTTTGGGGGTTTGTCCTGAGGCTGGGAATAAGAAAAAAATTGAATGCCTCCAAGAATGGTGTGGTAGGAAAATGGTTTCCTGTCTAGCTCTGCTGGCAAATAGAACAGGTTAAATGCTAACCCCAATGAAGCCATTGTTTTCCCCTAGACCTGACTGTAGCCAAGAGCTATATTTCCTCTGTCATTAAAGATGTAACGTGAAAAAGCACAAAAAGGAAAACTAATTCTATTATTAGGTGGACTTTGTACAAATTAGCGAACTATGCACAGAAAGAATTCAAAACCTGTACCTCATGTTACGTGTCTTGCACAAGAATGTTTTGACAGATGGATGCATTCAGACAGAGAAATTAAGAAAATGAACCCAGTAAAGGTTTCCTGAATATTTTTGTTTCCAACATCTTGAGTATTTGAATGACTAAACGCAAAAATATGTTTCTATGTCTGGGAGGCAATTAACAACAAAACTGCAGAGAAGTCTTTCATTTTATTTGATTAAAAATAGAGCAGAGGTCAGAGTCCTACAAAGGCACATGCTCCTGCCACACTTCATGCTGCAGAAAAGCTTTATTGAGTTCAAAGGAACAACTTTAATTTAAGAAATTAAAAATATTCTGGGGCATTTGGAGACCTGACCTTCCCCAGCTCACTCTCTATACCAGCTCTTTGCCAGTGAGTACATGTCCTACACCCCAGCCACCTGTCTGACCTAGCTCAAGCCACTAGGGAAGGTGGGCCTGAAATAAGACCTGGATACTCCTCACCTGAGAGGTGCCATCCACATTTGAGAACGACATTTTAAAGATCCAAAGCAGAATTTATCAAAGCTCTTCTATCAGCACTTTCAAAAACTAGAGCCCTCCTGTAGAAGCTGATGTATATTAAAGAAAGAATCAGAACTAGAACTGATAGACTGCTTTAATAGAGGCAACTTTAATATTGTTTCTTCCCTGATATGCTGACATTTAGACATGTGCTCGATGCTAACTGAATAAGATTAAAAGTAACATGTGCATATGTATTTGCAGAGCTACTGCTCTAATGACTAACTGTGGTACCAGAACATCCACTGTGGTATTACTCTTCTTTCTGTGTAAACCAGTATTTTTTCCTCAGAATAATTTATTTAAAAGACATTAGGATAATTAAAATAGTGTCCAGTACATACATGAAAACAGGAGAAATCAAAAACATTCATCCATTGGTGGATTTTGTTGCTTTATATCATGGGAATGGTCAATTAAATTTAGTCAGCTGTTGTAATTTACTTCATACCAGGGATGCAATTAAGCCAATTTTCTGACACTGAGCCAGACAGCAGGCATAGCTGGCTTTAAAAATTATTTTTCCACATATCATTCTTTCACCATTCACCTTTCAGTAAACATAAGCATTTTCATATAGCTCTAATATTTATCTTCATATTTTCAAAAAACAGTATTTACAATAAATTTTCTTCTTTGATGTTCTGTTTTGATAAAATTGCTACTTCTCATTTTCTAGTATAAATGAACTTCTGTTTCATCCTGAAATCCTTTTACCTTTCACAGGGATATTTAAATATCAGACTTCAGTTAACTAGCTTGTGCCTACAGAACTGTCATCAGTCTATTTCATGGCTGAAATATTACAATGACTATTCACTACAGCACCAATGACATCAGCAAGCTCATTCTCCTATTTAATGGATGTATGTTAGCTGAGATTCCTTATAAATGTCAATGCCTTTCAGATATCTCTGTTGAAGACTGCTGAAGGCTTGACTGCTTTAAAACATGAATGCATCTTTGTTAGTTAAAACTCTGCATCTTAAAAAGAAACATTATTATATTTGAAATTGTAAATAAAGAAAATAATCAGAAACCATGGTCAGTTAGAATTAGGCCTTTTAGAAAGAAGCCAGTGGCTTTTTTTCCTTTACTTTTTCTTTTGACTTAAGGGTCCAAGAGTAAATTATGTGAGCATACTTATCACTTGAGATGTGTCAAGCTTGTACAAGGCAATACTTCCCTGAAATAAATTAGCCTAGCACAGTACAATACTTATTACCAGCTGAGAAAAAACAGTATATTGTAGTATTATGTGATATTATGGGCAGTTTTATATACTCTAAGTGGTATTCTGCAATACAATCTATAGATATACCTCTGGCCTACAGAAGAGATCACCTGCAGAAGTTGTCCCTTTTTAATCCTATTATATACAGAAGATTTGAAAATATCTGCTCCCCACACCCCCACCCCCCCGGAGTATCAGGAATGATCAGGGTTTCTTCAAATTCTTCTGCTTCATGACTTTTGATAAGGCTGAAAGAAGTCTTTAGGGGTACTAGGGTCATAAGAATGAATCCTCGATATTCCTTGTTTAGGTGCTGTATATTCCTAGTCAATTATTTCATATGGTTAATTATATGTATTTTAATAACATTTGAACGTATTAATTGTATTTTACTCCATTAATATGTTTTGAATAGTTTTTTATTTCTTTAGTTATGTCTAAGCAAATCAGAAGATTAAAATCAGGTAAGTTTTCTAGCTAAGATATATTATTTCTTCCATTGCATTTGAGGATGTCTAAAATAGCATTTACTGCCTTGGCTACTGATCATTTCCTTTTCCATGCCTGAAAATAGAAGCAGATTGCTCCTATTATTAACTTCTCTGTGGCACATACGTTAGGACTCCATAGACTACACAATGTAGGACTTGATATGTAGCATAAAGTCAAACAACAAAAGCCCATGTTAAGAGAAATAGTAGACTATTGTAATAGATACAGTCTCTGGTCACTGACAAAGATTAAAACAGCATTAAATTTCCAAATACTTTTAGCATTAAAATAAGGAGATAAGCTTTTAGCTTTAAGTACAAATTTATGATCCGAGCTACTCTCTATTCTAAATTTGGGATGTCCTTTCCAATAGAAGAAAAGAAATTATTCTATTACTGAGCATAGAAATATTTACGTTAACATAATTTCTTGGATATGATCTCAGTTCACAGTAGTGAAACATCCAGTTAAGCTAAGTTTTTAAAGGCATGCTTGACTTAGAGTATATGAGCCATCATCCTCCTATGAGTAGTTGCCTTATTCATGTGGTTAAAACTGGATGCCTACTTAAGGAAGTGGGTGAATCATGGCCTAAATGAAGAGTTATTCTATTTAATTGAACTTACACTGCTGTGAGATCAGAATGAAATATAGAGGGCCCCATTCTTTATCTCCTTTAAAAATTTTTATGCAAAATGAGTCTCAAACAGCGTGGAGTCCACAGGACTCAAATGAGGTGTCTGCTGTATGTAGATTCAAGGTGCAATGCAAAGGAGGCCTGGGTGTACTGTACATCACCTTGAGGCAACCTCTGTAGAAAATCCTATCTGCGCAGGTTATGTAGCTCCCTTCTCACCCCATTTCCAGCCATACTAGCAAATGGCAAAGCTGCAGCTTCTCAGTACTGCCATGCAATGCTGACTGATCCACACCAATGATGCTGGGTATGACTGGGTAAACAGGCAAGCTTTAATTCCAGCTTCTCTGAACAATCTAAGGTCTCAGCAAGGGCCAGCTGAATCCAAATAATCAGAAATTTTCAGTGAACAGACAGACACAGATTCATAGTAATATATGATAATGGGATTTTTGGATTGCGACACTGTGATATGACTCTAAGAATAACAGTGGACCAAAAGAGTCCTTTGTACCATAGATAGTTCTTCTAGATCATAAAAAGTTTGAGCTGATTTCCTCCCTGAAGCACACTATAAACATGCTCCAGGAGTCTGCACCATGAACAGAAATCTGACTATGATTCTGGAAGAGCTGAACCCCATAACCTTGTAATACATTATCCACAGTCAGCTCATTATTGCATTTGTTCCATAATTAGATATAAAAGGGTGTAGGCTGACAAAGGCAATGACTTGGTGAAGTAGAAAAGTATGAGAACAAGGTGATAACACTATAAGAGGTTAGTGATGAAGACTTATAAATGTTCAGATAAACCTCTTGCACATACAGCTGCACACTGACAGAGTACTGAACCGTAAGCTTTCTCCCCATTTTGTGGGAATGAGTTTGTGCTTTGTCACTTTGTCTCATTCAGATACCACACTTTTCAATAGAGGAATATTTATTACAAAAAATGTCACTGACGTTTCTTGTAATACTAACGTCTAGGTAGTGACATCAGTGCCAAAGCAGCAGTCTCCATTTCTTTGCTCTTCAGACCTTCTGGATACTACAGAAAGACTTACAAGACTTTTGTAAGGTCTTTTCATTCTTACGAAGAGTTATAAGAGCAGCCCATAATTATTGATGGTCTTTTTCCCTCTCCATGGTGATTCACAATACAGCAAATATACATACATATATACATACATAAAATGTTTCCTTCTAAAAAGTGAATCATCTGTACTGTTTTGAACTGAATAATTTTTCATTGGACTGGCATCATACAAAAAGGTACAATGTAGAGTCTTATTCAAGATTTGGTTAAGCCCACATTTCTCTGCATTAGGAGGAACGGTAATGGCCTATGTTTTTCTCTCACTAGTTACTATGCAAAGAATTGTTACCTCTAGTTATTGAGTAAAAAAAAGGAGGTAACTTTTAATTACAATTTATGTGGGATATCCCATCTTCTCTGAGGGTCCTCTTAATATAAAGCATATATAGGGACCATATCTTTGAGAAATAGATTTTATATTGATACACTACTATACCAGAACCAAAAGGTAATGTTAGGCATATCAAGGAGTCCTAATCACATTATATTATTAAAAGGGCTCAGAGATATTTGTGACTTCGTTCAGAGTTTTCCTCTATGCTTTTTACCTAAGATGTGATCTGTGGAAAACATCAATAATAAAATCGTGGAAATATGACACCTATCAGTCTATCAGTTCAAGTGTTTTCTGCTTCACCATGTTGTCCGCTGGTCAGTGATGTTACAAACACATTTTCTGCAGGGATGGGAAAAGATTAATTTCTTCCACATGACCTTTATAAGTGCAGTAATCCTGTCACCTGAGCAGCTGCCTGTGTAATGTGCTCATCTGTTTAATTACCCTAAGATTTTATTTAGACCTGATTCAAGGTTGTTGGTGGTTATTCAGATGAGCATGAACCATAATCTTATTCTGAGGCAAAATTTTTCAGAAGTGCAGGGGTATCTATTGTTCAAGTTTATTCTGACCATCTTTAAACCATAACAACTGTCTAGCTCTAGTTTACTAAACAACACAAAACTTGTCTGTACATGGTTGTGAGGTCAGCTGAGTAGCTCAAAGCATAACCCATAGGCAGAATTAAAGATTAGTTCAGAACTCATTCCTTAGCATTAAAAGCAACCCAGATTAGGGAGATGAGTTCAGATAATCATGATTAGAAACCTGACACAAAGACATTCTGAATTCCAGAGGGTTCAGTGGAAGCTGTCAACATTCAGCACTATTCAAGATTAAATCCCCTACATTAGAGCTTATCCTATCTGCTGTTAGAAACAGTCTAAACATTTCCTTGAAGTATAGCCAGGTTTCCAGCCATTGATGTCACATATAAAGGGAAGATTAAACATACAACGGTATGTTTAACTTATTAACCTATGCAAACATTTTTGCTATGTGTTTTACTGAAGTAGAGAACTTAAAGCAATGTACTTAGGGACACTGTACAAATAAGCAATTATTCTTATTACAAAGAGGAGAAAGGAGGACTACAGTCTGCTGTAATGCATATTGATCAGCTTCAGAATAACAGGGCTAATTTTCAGGGAGTCCTGCCACTGAATGAGACTGGCATTGGTTCTATTGCTGTAAAGGGAAGGCATCATCCTAGCAGTGCCAGAAAACTTTTTTGAATTATTTGTATTTAGTTTAGTCTGAATTAAGAGGTTAATTTATCTCTCAGGTTTTTATGTTATCAACAATATATCTCATTAGCAGAATATGTAAAGGTACCTGAAAAGTACGGTGGCTCATACCAACTGTATTCCTTATGCTACCGTAAAAACCCCCTCAGGACTTCACAGATATTATTCTCCCCTCATTTTTGCGGTTTAGTAGCCCAAGTCAACGAAATAACAGCATTGTAAAACAGCTATGAGCCAAACAGACTAACCTGGCTCACTTGTAATACTGTAGACTGGTGCTGCTTAGAAGAAAATTTTGCAGCATATAAAAAAATCACTTTCAAACTTAGCTTGCTATGTGCTTTTTAATTCCTTTTGTTCTTCCAGGCCCCTATTGCTGGTTTCCATGAAATACAAGAAAAAGGCACTAGTATCAGACAAAAATATATTGATTTTAATATATCTGTCTTCAGCAGCCTCCTTTTTGACTTACGTCGAAATAAACTTTTATACTGATATCATTTTTGAATCAGACCAAGACCAGGTGTTCAGTTTGAAAAACGGACTAGAAAAGCTTTGTCTGGTCTTTATTTATTTGAAAGAATTATCTTAATGCTTAAAAAAAGTATTTGGAAAGTGTTTTTCCTCCAAGAAAAGTATCAACAGAAACACATAAGCATTAAAATATTTTTTTTCATAAAATAGTTTCAAAAAAAACTCCAGAAAATTTGGACTTGAAAATGTTGCTGTGGTAACTCCAAGGTGTCACAGTTCGTACTCTATTCTACTGCATCAGCTGGGGTCCCTAACAGGGCAATATGCATCCATGAAGCACGGAAGTGTTCCTGCTTCTTACATGTCCTAAGAGTTCCTGATCGTTGCGCATCAAAAAAAGTAGGATAACAGGGAGGTGAGTTCACAGAGGAGAGGAGAGCTGTTAGAGACCCAGTGAATACTTCCTAGAAGGCTCTGATGGTCTCCAAACATGTTCTTTACTACTTAAAGCCATAATTTTCCACTTTTTAGTTAACATCGTCATTTTAAATGAAGAATTAGACAAACCTAGCCTACCTTTAGTTCTACAATTACTATACTATATAATCTTTGCACAATAAATGAGAAACAAACACAGTATCCTAAATCTGTAAGCATAAACAGTGTCGACTGGAGCCACTCAGTTAAAATACATATTGAAAACAATTTATACTGTGTACTTCTCTGTATCTTGGGTTCTCATAAAGAACAGGGCGATTTTGGAGAAGGCATCATAATTAATCAACAAAACAAAGTCAAGGTCCTTTTAACATAAATATTATGCTCCTGCTCAATCTTATCATGGAGCATGCAACAAAACCAAAACAAATGTCATGGATGCTAAGTTTGTCTTTTAATTCCTAATAACCATTGACTTCATTAACTGCCCTCTGCTAGAATAACAAATGGTCATACTCCTTTCCAGTCATAAGCACCATCTGCCATTGAATAGGTGCTTCGGTGGCTCATTAGTCTGTACTTAAATTGACTTTGAACAGAACACTGCCATTTTATTGCTGCTGTCCTTTGCACCACCAGCTAGGACCCTTAAAGTCAACACTGATAATGCCAATATCTTTGAAAACAGTTTCCAGGCTTGTGTAACTGGTATTGGAACTTTATCATTAATTTCTTCACTTGGCACTTTCTGGATTCATGAGCATACAACATGGTCCAAATACAAATGTACTGTTTTACATAGAGTAAAATTATAGCACATATTTTCAAAGGGGATTTTAAAATGTTTTGCATGTGCTAAAAAAGTGTGTTTGGAGTGCACAACTGCCCCACTGTGTGTGTGCAGATTTGAGTTTTGTGCACTGAAATAGATGTTAAATGAATGTGAAAAAGTATTTATAGACATATTTTTTATATTTTTTGAAAAGCTACTCAGAAAATATTACTGGAACCTCTTTAAGTAACAAATTAAATTGCATTTTGATGCAAATTTACCTTGCTCTCAAAATTACTTCCAAATGCATCTATTTCTGTAAATATTCTAGCTATTGAATACAGGCTAAGTCCTTAGTCATATTGCTAAAAAAAACCCCAGCAGTTCTTATTACAACCAACATATGCTTTGCCCAAGTCTATCAAAATTGGGTATTTACACATCCCTTTTCTTTTGTATTTGTAATGTGCTTGCTTGTTATGTCAGATCTTAAGCAACGTGTTTGGAGGTCACTGAATGGAAAAACTAAGTAGCCTTGATCTTATAGGGACTACATGACCCGCTGTTGATATGTGACTGTGAAAATGATTAGCAAATACTACTAATCAAAGAAATGAAAATAAAATAATTATTAATTGAAAACTAAGCCCACATTATCAGCTAATATCACCCCACCAAGTAAGAATTTGCAAACTGAAGAACATGGATTACTTTTATACCTTCTTCTCTCACACCTTCTATCCATCCAGTAATGCCCCCACAAGCTGACTAATAAGAGCTACAAACTTCGAAAGAAATTACCTATTTCATGGTGACAACTTCATAGATACCTCTTTTATTTCCTGAACCCTTTTCATAACAGAATCACATCTTATAGCCTGTCCTACAAGTAGACTACACTTCTGTGGGTACTATCCTGAGTCATCCGTCTTCCCTGACACTGATTCAGGCCACACTTAGCAACAAAGTTGCTTTCAGCCCCAGGGAGTTTCAATATGAAGTGAGGCCAATAAGAAAATCTATAGCTGAAGTATTTGGCTATAACCAGAAGTATGCACTGCAATCTTAAAATTAGGAGATGTTACTCTGAAGACAGAAATATGCATGGATCTGGTTACATTAATGTGTACTGGTGACAATCTGAAATAAAGTGATAGACTAAAACATCCTTAAAGCCCAATACTGCTCCAGTGGCAATACTAATAAAGCAATATCCAAGCAGTGGATCTCTTCATATTGTTTCTTTCTGGACAACAATCCAGAAGCAAGTAAAGTAATACAGAAGTAAGAAAATCGCACTGTGACTATGCCAAGATAATGAAAAGGGTGCAAAAAAACCCATCACCCCCTTGCCACCTGTAGGCAAAGAAAGCTGTAATTCCATAATTCTGTCCCTGAGAAATCACTAGCAGCAACAGTAGGACCTAGAGATCTCAATAGGAGCTTGTCTTTTGTCTCCCCATTACTTTTTTCAGTGGGGTATATGAAGAACATAAATCCAGATAGCAGAGACAGAGGAAGCTTATCTCCACGCCTCAGTTTATTTCTTTCCCCTATATTTTAAATATTTTAAATTTTTAATAGATTTTAAATCTAAGCATCACATGCCCTTTATTAGTAGCAACTAACAGAGGTTTTCCTACAGTTCTAGTAACATCATATGTATTATAAAACATTTTAAATACTGGCATTTGGAAAAGATGAAGGTGAGCATCCAGAATTGAATTCCATGCCAGTGTTGGCCAAAGGTGTCTTCTCTGCAGTGCTTAGCAAACACAGCTAGGTAACATCAACCTTCCCAGCTTCTTTCTAAAATGGCATGGTTTTTTGTCTCCTTCTAGATTCAAAGCCAAAGGTTTTACTAATCTTTGCAAATTTAGTCAAACATTTCATTAAAATAATTCAATTTTTATATATTATATAGTGTTTATATTCAAAAGTTCAGAAATTATTTGCTCTCCCAGAGAGAAAAGACTAGAACTGAATATCAAAAGAACAAGCATAAAATGCCTTCCCCCCCCAAAGATAATCACAACCATCCATGTGGGAAGGAGAAATACCATGCCTTACTCTTTGGGATTAGGGCATTCTTTTAATTTGCCATTTGGCATTATGAACACAGTAAACAAAGGGAGAAAATATAGAAACCACGTGACTGCTTGTTCCATAGCCTTTTGCACACTGCTGCTGTAGACTTGCTTTCAGATGTCAGTACAAAGCTGCCTGCTCACTGATGCTCAGTAAGAAATGTCAGGGAAGAGATAAGCAGGCTAAAAGGAGACTATTTTAGAGACATGGACTGTTCTATCATTAGTTCTATAGATAAACTTCCCAAGATATTTTTGAACAGCAAATGTTATTGCTTAGCCAAACATAAAGTCAGGAGAGAGTATTTTAATATGGAAGAAGAGGTGATTTCAGGAACTTCATATAGGCTGAGATAGTTTACCTTTGTTGGGCTGTTG
Organism: Ibycter americanus; assembly: GCA_035590275.1. Classification (NCBI taxonomy): domain Eukaryota; kingdom Metazoa; phylum Chordata; class Aves; order Falconiformes; family Falconidae; genus Ibycter; species Ibycter americanus. The sequence continues at coordinate 12,633,761 of JAVJGI010000036.1, forward strand.
TTTTAAGCTGCTAGTGTACTTAAGACTTTATGTTAAAATTAGTCTGCTTGTCAGAAAAATGGGAAAATAGAAGTGTAAATCTTCGGGACATGTCGGAAATAGAAAGAAAATTGCATATCTTCAGGTAGGCATTAAGATTTCATGGAATGGTAAATAAGGGTCAAATTCTTGATAATTCCCAGTTTTGCAATAGAAAGAATTCATAGAATCATCGAGTGGTTTGGGTTGGAAGGGACCTTTAAAGGTCATCTAGTCCAACCCCCCTGCAATGAGCAGGAACATCTTCAACTAGATTAGGTTGCTCAGAGCCCCATCCAGCCTGACCTTGAATGTTTCCAGGGATGGGGCATCTACCACTTCTCTGGGCAACCTGTTCCAGTGTTTCACCACCCCCAGTGTAAAAAATTTCTTCCTTCTATCTAGTGTGAATCTACCCTCTTTCAGTTTAAAACCATTACCCCTGTTCTATTGCTACAGGCCCTACTAAAAAGTCTGTCCCCATCTTTCTTATAAACCCCCTTTAGGTACTGGAAGTCTGTATATGGTCTCCCTGTAGCCGTCTCTTCTCCAGGCTGGAAAACCCCAATTCCCACAGCCTTTTCTCACAGGAGAGGTGTTCCATCCCTCTGGTCATTTTTGTGGCCCTCCTCTGGACCTGCTCCATCGGGTCCATGTCCTTCCTGTGCTGAGGACTCCAGAACTGAACCCAGTACTCCAGGTGGGGTCTCATCAGAGTGGGGTAGAGGGGCAGAATCACCTCCCTCGACCTGCTGGTCACGCTTCTTTTGATGCAGCCCAGGATATGGTTGGCTTTCTGGACTGCAAGAGCACACTGCTGGCTCACGTCCAGCTTTTTATCCACCATGACCCCCAAGTCCTTCTCTGTGGGGCTACCCTCAATACCTTCATCCCCCAGTCTGTATTATACCTGCAGTTGCCCTGATCCAGGTGCAGGACCTTGCACTTGGTTCACGTGGGCCCACTTCTTGAGCTTGTCCATTGTTCTGAAATTCCTTATAGCTGGGACTTGAGGTATCTGATGAGGCACTTTGTGATCACTGTTTCAGCGCACAAGCTCTAATGCTTCAAACATTAAGCAACAGGCATGTCACTCATCTTTTGGAAATATTATGGAAAGTTAAACTGAAGGGATTTGCCCAGCAAAAGGGTCTATTAAATTAGCTCTTTATCTGCTTGTGGTCTACTAACATCAAAAAGGAGCAATATCAGGTGCATCATATTTTACTTGTCAACAGGGTTTACAATGCAGAAGAACGTGAATGGATCACAAAGGAAAAGAATTGGGTTTACACCACCTTAGGTAACATATTAAGGACATTGTCAAAGACTGGGGTGGTGACAGGCAATATAATATGCTATTTTCTTGGCGTCATCCTGTAAAGGCACACTCAATCTATAGATCACGTTTACCTGCAAGCATATATTAAAATGTTCTTTTTTCCCACCATACTTTTAAAGCGTGTTAGTTAACGTATTTTTAGAAGTCATTTTAGTCATATCTAAATGCATCCCAAAGGGATTTAATTTAGACTGCGATTAATTTTCCTCTCCCCTACACAGCAAATACAAATGGTATAAAAAGCTCCTACATGAAACAGGAAATATTTTAAAGCCAGCACAGATATCAGGCAGTCATGATGCAAGGCAAAAATCAGCAGAGAATATGACCTATTTGGTACTATATTCCTCTCACATTGTTATAAAGCAGGAGTAACTCCACTGAACTCTGGCTTATTAGACTGATGAAAATGAGGTATGAACTAGAGAGTAAGATCCTTGATTAATCACAAGAAGTTTTTCCTGTCTGAAATACTTAGCTGTCTTCAGCATGATCGTTTCCTCAATGTATTAATTTGGCTTGCATTGGTCATGCTGTTTTGCATCATATCTCAGTATGTGGCTTTTAACAGCGGTATTTGTTGTATTGTAGATGTTATAAAAGGTTTGCTGTGCATTTCCATGTCTTTGTAAGAGAGGCAAAAGCAGCAGAAGGATTTGTAGTGTGAAGACTAAATGGGTTTTAATGGGTACTTGTCATTTGCTCCAATCTGTAACAAAACCTCTTGAGAACAAAGCACAAATAGGTGAAAAAACGTAGTGCTACAGTCCATAGTGCTACATTACTGACATTTAAAGTAACAGCACATTCCTAATGCTATTTTCTAAATATTACTACTGTTCCAAATATTAACCCTTACATGGCCTGTCTCCACTTTCATATTAATGGCAATACATTGTATTGAGTTAGATGCTTCATTAATGCTTACTCCTCAGAAAAATTCTGCAAAACATTGTTGGACGTCTACTGTCCCTCATGAGAAGAGACACATTTTTGATGAGGCAATTAGCAGGTTCTTTAGGATTCCCCATGCCTGTCAAACCATATGATCCTAAGATCACCATTCAATTTGTGTTTATCAAATGCTACTTAACTGCATAAGCTGTGAACACATGGAAATTCTCCATTATGTCTAGAAAATCCTACTTACATTGGCATGTAATCAAAGGTAGAGTTTAGCTATGTTTTAACCATAAAGACAGCTACCTCTAGTGTAGAATACAAAAGCTATTTAGCAGCTGTTTAAAGCACATATAAATGTAAAAGTTGGACTATTTACTTCAAAGTGTGTTTCATTTTGAAAAATCAAGCCACACAATATTAAAATACAGAAAGAAATAGATTTTATCTATTGCTGCATTTCTTGGGCCATAACTGATCTCAATGCAAAGCAAAAGGAAACACCAGGAGAAAGTACTCTACCCCATTTGGACCGGTACTGATGACTACAGAAAATAAGGCACATCAATATCTGGGCACTGCATTTCCATCATTTGTACAAAACGTATTTTCTTTCAGTTTTGTAACTTTGGCAAGCCCGTCAGCAGGAGATTTAGCTGACACATGGAGACACACACAAATACCTGAAAACTCTCTCACTCAGCCTATATTATTACTGTTGACTTCCCTCCACACATCACACGTACAAACGTAACATATACCCTTTGACCCCAAATTCTCACGACAAGCTTTCTTTCTGACAGTCTGAGAACAAAACCAGCAAGGAGCTGTGTGTGCCTTCTCCACATGTTTCCAAGACAGAGACCTAATGCAAGATACATACAGTCTGTAAAAACCATCTCCAGCTGCTGAGCTAAAGGGTTTAAGTAGCAACAAGTGGAAAGAACCACCTGTGCCTAAAGCTTCAGGCCACACTTTAAAGGTTTTCTGTGCAATCAAAAAAACGTGTCATTCCACTACTAGCCTAATCAAAACTGCCAGTAGATGGGTTAGTAAGAAAGTAAGAAAGACAACACGTATCATCAGAGCTAGCAACTTTGAGCCTACAAAATGGGGCTGATAAGAAATACTGTAAAGCCCTTGAATGCCTCAGAGAAAAGGTGCTATACGTTTTCTCTTGCTAGTGTATCTCATTTACAGTAGGTATTTGAGGCAGCCCTAAGATTTAACAACTTACAGGATAGACATTTAAGAAATGAAACTAAGCAGGCAGTGAATGCAGAATCAGCTTGAACACAGTAATGATGGGAAGGTATACACTGCTCTGTCTTTTCCACCTGAAAAAGCACCAAACTCCGATAGAAAATGCCTGTAAGTACAATGCATTTAATGTTTTCAGGATAGGCAGATGCTTGCTAGGAAAACAAACGTGTCTATAAAAAGTATTTGTCATGCTGAACCCCACTGTGTTTTAGATAAATTACCATGCCACCAAAATCAGTTTGCAGTCTTTAAGTCTGGAGTATCCTTTGTGCCTGGCTGCGCCACTGACTCAGATGATCCTTTGTCCTGGTTTCAGCTGGGACAGAGTTAATTTTCTTCTTAGTAGCTGGTACAGTGCTGTATTTTGGATTTAGTACGAGAATAATGTTGATAACACACTGATGTTTTAGTGGTTGCTAAGTAGTGCTTACACTAACTCAAGGACTTTTCAGCTTCTCATGCCCTGCCAGCAAGGAGGCTGGAGGTGCACAAGAAGTTGGGAGGGAGCAGAGCCAGGACAGCTGACTCAAACTGGCCAAAAGGATATTTCATACCATATGATGTCATGCTCAGCATAAAAAATAGGGAGAGTTGGCCAGTGGACGGGCTGGGTATGGGTCAGTCGGTGGTGAGCAATTGCATTGTGCATCACTTGTTTTGTATATTCTTTTGTCATTATTATTTTCTCTTCCTTTGCTGTTCTATTAACCTGTCTATATTTCAGCCCATGAGGTTTACTCCCCACCATCCCCCACCCCGATTTTCTTCCCCATCTTGCTGTGGGGCAGGGAAGAAGCAAACAGCTGTGTAGTGCTTAGTTGCTGTCTGGGGTTGAACCACTACACCCTTCCACACCAAATGCTGAGTTACAGTACAAAATCCTCACACAGACTCCAAGCCAAGCTTCAGAGCATATATTCCACATGGATTCAAAGACATGGGTTATTTCTTTATCTGCAGAAGGTAAGATACAGCTGGGTAGTTCTCCTTTGTTTTGTATTGAAGTGTTTGAACGATTATAGACCTTAAGTCTCAGGAAACAGAAGTCAGTTATCTATTTTGAGACCAGTAGAACACAGACAAGTATGTGAACAAAATACAGGAATGTTTTTAGAGGCTCAAGAATGTACTGTCTCTTTTAGAGCTAGGAATAAGCTCTAGGTTTGGAGAGCTGTTTAGGTGTGGTAACCACAAAAAGAAACACTCTGGAACTCCCTACACTAATCCAGTGATAAAACTCTGAATAACCAAATTAATACATAGTAGAGAAACAAGAACACACAACACAGCTGCTGTCATATCATGGAACTCCTTCTTTCTATATGAAAGAAGGCCTTTTAGTAATATCTGATGTAAAATTTTTCTTCAGGTTTTCATTTCTGATTTAAATTACCTAAGCAGTAAAAATGTAATATCTTGTCATTACTCAGTCTGAGTGGCACTTTATAATGATCTCAGCAATGCTGAGATTTTCTGTGACTCCAGGCAGAAAGCTTCCTACCAGATTGTACCCCAATGCACCCACCACCAGATGATGCTGCCCCTGATGACTCCTATAGTTGCTTCTTTTGTGATTAAAATCCAATATGCTAAGTTTTATTTTATAGCAGATTTTTTCTGAATCTGCAGATTATAAAGTACAGCTAAGAACATGCAAATTGTTATCCTTGAAAAAAACCACTGCCTGTTGCTTTGTGTACACCCACACGATACATCACCAATAATGACGGGTTGGATTAGGATTTTTTGTAGTGCAGTGAAAGGTCTTTTTGAAGTTCATTCTGTGTGCCTGCAGTCACTGTGTACTGTATGAAAGATTCTCGAAAGACTAAGCCCATACTAACATAACAGCCATGGAGAATTTTGGAAAGTGCAGCTAAAAGAAGTCAATACATATGGGTAAGGGATTAAATAAATCTATACAGATTTTCTTTAAACCCATAACTTGGAATTGTGTCAAGAAACCGTGTGTATTATTTTGCATCAGTAGGAAATCAAACAGGAAGGGAAAGGGAGTAAGAAGACTTAGGGAAAAATTAATTTCCTTTAAAAAATGACAAAAAAATTAATAATGTCCAATGTTGTAAAAGAGAACTACAAAGGCTAAATGTCTGCTCCCCCAAAACAGAATATCCAGCCTGAGAAGTTTTTAATCACATGCTGTATTGATTGAAGAATAAATGTGTTGTCTTGGGATTCAATGGGCTGGCTCTGTCGATTCTCCTGCCTTAGACATTTTGAAAATGACATTTTATACAGAGAAAAATCTCCTGAAAATATAACAGTAGAACATGACAACTCAAAAGCAATAATGGAACGAATTGGGAAGGCAGGGCAATCTCATCTTTTAAGAAGTAACAGAGGTTACAATGCTCTGTTTAACCGTACATCACTGCATTGTGTTACAATGGCACACAGGGGTGCATTCCTGGTCACCTCTCCATATTCTTTGTGCAATAACATGGAAAACACCTATTATTTAATCATGAAATTAAATATTCAAGTCTGTAAACTGCCCCTCAATATATTTTTCACTTATTTTTACATTTCCAAATGCTATGTGAGGCTGATCGCCTTCATGGGAAGGACACTTAAAAACAAACGCAAGGCTGAGACAGCAATTTTAAATGTTCTCACGGAACTGGGAAAAGAGGTTTTTCCCCCTGGAAAAATAGCTGGTGGCTATTGCTGAAGAAGGTCCTTGTTTATGTTTTTGATAAAGGCTAAGGTCAGAATAGCAGTCAGGAGCAATGACCAATCTGGACAGCTAGTTTCTTAGATTATATGAAGGCTGTTTTAACTAAACTGTCACTGAAAATGTGCTTCAAATTAAACAACAAACTCCAAAAAGAAAAGTTCAGATGAAATCAGATTTTTTCCAGCCTTCTAGTCTAATATTGCTCCTTTACTGTCTAAAATATAGCTGTCATTCAGTTGATTTCCTTTGTTCCAGGAACAGTTTAACAGTGAAACACATCATCCATATAACTCTGTTTTGGGTAAACAGATTGAAAATTACCAGGTTTTCCTAACTTCTCTCTTGTGGCTGCTATTACTTTTGTACTGATACAGCAACCCAATATAAATCTCACCCTCTGATACAAAAGCAAAGCATCCTCTGCCTCCCTTGCAATAACAGAAGAACACATCTTCCTTCATTCAAGAGTTCAGAGAAATTTCTATAGCTTTCAGGTATTAGTCACTACATAATCATTACAAAAAGCTGCATCGCCAGCTCAACAGAAATGTAAGAGGGAAGAATATTGAAAGATGAACCTACATCCCCCTGCCACGCTCCTTTAATACAATCTTCAGCCCTACATCCCCTCCCACTCCTGACATTCCCAACTGCAGTCAATGCGATTACTTGTACAGAGGAAGTAAGAAGGCAATCCAGCAAAGTTCTGGAACTAGAGGAAAGGTCCATACAGAGCAGTTTGGGAAGGGCTACCTTCTGCTCACAGAGAAGTCAGGCAGAGTGAAAGGCAGGAGGCAACCTGCAATTCAGTGACAAATTGCTGGAGTTCTCAGCGGTCTGAGACTGTCCTCAACAAGGAAACACCGGTCATCGTGAGTCATCTTGACATCATCTCTGTCCAGCCTTAGACAGTAATGTCCACCACATTGGCACACTGGACAGATTAGGATGCCTGGTGCCTAAGAATTTAGGAGCTAGTGTAGCTATGTTAGCTTGTCTGAACAAGCCCTTCCACTGGAAATAGGAAGGGAGACTTTCCTAAATCTAACTTCTGAAAGCTCTTCCACCTGACTGCCTGCAGTAATAAAGGAGTGTCCCATGCTTTATTGCTGCACAGTCATCTTATCATGAAAACAAACATCACCTCAGGTAAGTGATAGTGAACACAGCTCATGGTGTTGCCTAAAACAAGATCAGTAGGATACCTAGGTGGCTGTCTCTCATTTGCCTACACCCTCTGCCATCTGTCCCTCAGCAGAGCAGCACTGTCCTCAGGGCCCTGAAGCTGTGCTTCTCTTTGCTGGCACCTCTCATTCAGGGCTGCCTGAAGACCTTTTCCTGGCAATGCTTAATTTCCTTTCCAGCAGTCACCTAAAAGTGAAGACTTAGCAGCCAGTAACCCAGGATTATCAGCAATGAGTGATCAGTACAATCATTACAAGCCTCTGAAAGACACATAGATAGCATGGAAACTATGGTACAGAACTGTCCCAGAAGCACCCCAATTTCTTCCCTTCTGGCAGCCTCAGCAGAGGTGTCACATCCACCACCTTACTATCATTGGCAGGAACAAAAATGAAGTGAACCATCAGTAAAAAAATATAGAAAAATATACCAAATCAAGAATACAGAAATATCCCCGTAGCAAAGTAGCTGCTCCAATTATTTAACAGTGATTAACAAGAAAGGGAGCTTAATTTCATGTTCCTAGACTAGCTGTCATGCTTTTGCAGAAGAATTATAAAGAAGTTGTCTTTGAAAAGTTTATCTTATTTGTAGACAACTCTGTGCTAGACACATCCCAGGTCAGCAGTTATCATCTAATTGTGCAAGTTAAAGATTTGGGGAATCAGTCTCTAGGATATTGTGCCTTAGCAACAGTGGAAATTGCAATTTTGGAAAACACCAAGGTAGCTCCAGGTGCCATTTTCCATCCGGAACTCCTGAATGGGAGTTATCCTCAGACCATTTCCAAGGTAAGTCACGAGATCCTGATTTTCAAGATCATTCAACTCCGATAAGATGAGATTCTCCTGCAATCTTAAATCCACTTTGGGTAATTCCTTTGGATTAGGAATGTTGGCTTTGATACTGCAAATGTGTGATTCATTTAGGTTTATAAATAATCCAATTAAATTCAGCCTTCTCTTGTGCATTTGCAGAAATGCTGCCACGTGCACATTTTCATTATGAAAAGCAGATTTCCCGTGTGTTGCACATCGGAAAGCAAAAGGGAAATATGTGGCAACAGGCCAATTTTAATTAGAAGATCAAGAAATGGATCTCAGGTATATGATCTTCAAGCGACAACCAATGGAAGTGTGTTTCATTTACATGAAAGTGTTTAAAATAATTTACGTGCCTGTGTTTTGGAATGACAGTCCTGTTTTTCTCACTGAAAGGCTAAATTCCAGACTTTTACATGCTTGGAAATGCCTAAAATCAGTGCTGCATTTTCCCAGCTTCCTACTCCAACCCTAACCTGGCTGTTCATCTTGTGTTGTTTGAGCAATAACAGAAACATAGGGCTGTCTAATGCACAGAGTAAAGCCTGCTGTTGTTCTATTTATTGGAACTCCAAAGGGAATCCCTCAGGCATGTGAAGATTCAAAAGGGGTAGGAAAATGTCGCTTAAAATAACAATCTTATTTTAAACGTGGATTAGAAATTGCACTATCTTTCCTCATAGCAAAGCAAGTAATGCAGTGAGAGAACTGAGCTGCATGACTGTATCCACATACTTCAGGAATACAGTCATATGGGTTAAGAGGCACAAGATCTAAACAAAATCACCCAAGAAACACACTAATGCTAGCATAAACAAATGGATGTTTAAATTAGAATGAGGCCTCCGTGATGGCTTTGCCTTGTTATTTTGAGGACTGATGAGGCACTGCACACATCCCATTTGTAACAGTCACCTTCTCCTTTCTCCTTGTTAGGAACTGTTCTGCATCCATGGAGTCGAAAGGGTTTATGTCTTATAAAAACAACCAACAAGCTGTATTTCATGAGGACTGTACAGTCTAAACACAAGTGTTTGTAGCTACATTACCATGGTAACAGCAAAAAAATTGGTTATAATTTTCTCAGAGTTTGCTGTTCGCTCTTCCTTAGACTATCTGGCATAGATATGTTCATTGCTTTTCATCAGTGCAGTACTGCAGAAATATTTTTAGTTCCACTACTTCAATTTCATATTTAAATCAATCTGAAAATGAGTTAATTTTCAGTTTGCCAAAGGATGTCAGGCAAAGCTTTCACTGATTTGATTTTGCTTTGGCTTGTGATCGGGGAAAGAATATACCATGTAACAATAAAGAAATGTGTCCCAAAGTTCTAGAAGAATTTCTTTATTTCATTTCAATTTCATGATTACCCTTTTGAATTTATTTGATATAAAATGCTGCTGTTTGTAGAACTGTGCAGGCTTGCACTATTTCATCAGAAATCTGAATAATAAAATAATTATATATTCAAAGGATCTCAAAGAGATTGAGAAAATTAAGTATACAAGTCCTGCAATATTGCAGGAGGCAGGCATAAATTATTATATTTTAGAATAACTGAGGCAGAGATCAGCGATGGTTGGGTATTTAGATGTTCATTCATAAATCCAGTTATAAGTCAATAGAAACTGGTTAACTTCAGAGTCATAAATAGCTTGCCTACTGATATGCAGAATGAGTCTGGCAGAAATGAAACTCCAACCCAGCATTTCTTGATTCCCAGATGCCTTCTATAGCTAGTAGACCATATCTCAACTTCTTTTTTTTTTTTTATAATATAAATCATTTAAGAAGCCTATTATGGGAAAACGCATCAGCACAGCCTTCAACCACATCTGTTTTAAGAGCAGACACTGTAGTGCAGCTAGATGCAAGAGCAATGTTGTCTGCAGTTTCATTCTGAGGCCTGTCACCTCTCTAAAAAGAATAACTGATAAAAAGGATTAAGTTCCTTTGACAGAACAAATTCTGGGCTGCTAACACCAGAGACAAGCTTCTTGGTTCATACTCAGGATAGGTAAGAAGATGGAATGATAGCACAAGAACTTCCTAATGTCCACCTGAAGTGCCTGGACCATGTTCTGAGTAGATGGTATCTACAGGGCAGTTTCATTTCTATGCCTGCTTATTCTTAATAGTAATCTTTGGTAGCTGCCAGCAAAAATTTAATGGTGTTTTTGAGGGATCCTTTGTCTTTGAGACTGAACCATTCCAATGTTATTCTTTTTTTTTTTAAAAAACCTTGGAATATTTCCATTTATATTAATGTTTTACCTGTGATTCCAGGTTCAGTGGCAAAGTAGAGAGGTCCATTACTATTTGAAGGGGAGCTCCCTCAGGGCTTTTTTCCCCAATTGATCCAACTGGAAAATTTTATGCAACGCCAGAGCTTGACAGAGAAAGTCAGGCAGAGGTAAGTATAAATGTAAGGAACAATCAGTCTGAAGTTGTAGTATGACTTCTTCCACCAGTGCTCAGAAGATTCGAGTACCTGGAATTTATTAAAATGGGCTAAGCAAACTTCATGTACGTGAAACAACAGGATTCTTACAGATAAGGCCAGAGAAACAATCTTTTGTCTGCTAATAACTCCTTGTCTCACAACACAAGGATTTATGTCCCTGAATACTGCCTTGCCACTCTTAATGGATAGCTCTTCAGCATTTCTGGGCAGTGCGAAAATGCAATCTCCTCCTACAAAAAAAAAAGACACCAGGTAGAGTCATTTGCCCAAATTCATACAAGCAGCCTGTGACTAACCTACGAATTACATTCCATTTAGTGCCTTATCCATTAAGCTCCTCCCTGGAGGAATAAGCTTCTGATATCAATTGCAGAATGCAGTTCTATTTTCCAGAAGAAAGACTGTACTGATTAGAAGGATTTGACCCTCAACTACAAAAGCAGTGATTTCTCAAATATAACTAACTCTGACTTCAATTCTGATTTGATTTGAAGCATTAACTCTGTTTAAATTTTTACATTAGTATTGCATTTCTTTATACTTCCTCCATAGTAATTTTAATGGGACTAAATCTCATGGTCTTTCACTATGTAATCAGCTATGATTTCCCTTAAAATACATGGGGAACCTACTGTAATTTACCTGAAGACAGCCAGAATGAAAACCCCAGCCTCTGGCCCAATGAGGCCAGAAACAGATTATGGGCTAAAGGTGCTGCACAGGGCACTCTGAAAGAACAGCAAGCACAGAAAGCAGCTTGGGTGCTGCAGCAGCACCCTGCAGCAAGGCGGGTCTGGCAGCAGCAAATCTGTGTATTAAATACTGTTTCATATCCTCCTAAACTTGATCCAGAATCAATCAGCCCGTAAAAAGCACTTTAAGAAAAAAATACTGAGCCAAGTGTTAAGTTGGGTAGACATACAGTACAGATCTTATTGTCTACACTATCTTGTCTTGGGTTTTTGGACATCCTTACTATGATGCTAGCGTCCCACTTTTCCAAAGGGATGTAACAGAAAAGAGTTTATTGATGTTTCAGTGATGTAGGAACATATGGTCCTAGACATTTATAGAAAGAGCCCTGGGACTTCCATGTCTTAGGAAAGCCTGCAAGATGCCATCTGGGATTCTGAAGTCTATTTTCTGGCAGTGATAACACATTTTACCTTTAGGCTTTAGATTTTTCTCTGGAATATGTAATGCTGAGAATAGTACATGCAATGAAGTCCTGTTTGAAGATCTTTATAGACAAACTCTCATTTGAAATACTGCCATTTGACATGTGATCAATACTTGTTAGAGAAACTTAAAAATAGAAAGTAATTTTAGCTCTGTCTTTGTAGTCCAGCTTATGGCAGAAATTCTCAGCTTCTGGACAAGACTGACTACTTAACTTGCTTTGGTGATGTATCACCTCCAAACTATATAGGCTAGCAGTTCAATTTAGAGTAGCTACCAGCACAGTCCACATGCTGCATGGAGTAGCATAAGAGTTAATTTTTATGCCTCACTCTAGCTGAAGACACAGCTGGCAGAGGGGAAAAAGGAGGAATTTTTTTTTTTTTTTAAACACACTAGCAGTCCACTATTATATTCTCCTCTACTCTTCTTGTTTGAAGTTTCATATAACACAAGTTAAAAGCACTCTGTGCAGCTCAACACAGAACTTTAATAATCTTAGCTCCTTTCAGTCCTACACATCCTTATAATTTTTCCAAACTTTTTTTAAATATTAAAAGGGAGTTGTATGTTACATCTATACTACAGATCATAGTAGAGTTTTTACATGAATGGAAATATACATGCCAAATTCTACTAAGATTGATAATGAACATTTAAATCATATTACTTCAGTGTTTTTTTCATCAATTTGAACTTTATCAGCATGAGATTCAGGTTCTTGCTGGGAACAGTGACAGGCTGCTGTACACTGATCCACTTATGCTGCCAATAACAGTGGTGGACAAGAATGACAACTTGCCAGTATTCACCCAGGAGTTTTATCAGATAGCACTCAAGGAGAATACAGCCAAATGTGAGAATGGTTCTTATGCAGTAACACAGGCTGCAAAATTATGGTAAGTTCACCACAGCTCTGAGAGAGAATAATAATTTACTTAGAACTTAGTTGTACAATCTTTACTTCAGTGAGAATCTTACCTCAGTAGCTGCTAAATGAGAGAAACCAATTAATTCATTTTTTTTTTTTTTTTTTTTTTTTTATGCAGGACTTGCAAGAGCACTTGAAAGATTCATTGATTTTGATCTAGAAGAGGCATTATCATTCAGGAAGTAACAACCTTTAAGGAAAGGCTTATGGATCAGCAGTGGGGGAAAAAAGACTAGAAGGTATGAAAGCCCTCATTAATCTACTTGGAAGTGAATCCATAATACCTAAATGTTCACTATTTATTTCTCATGTGGTTTTGCTTTAACATCTTGTTTTATTTGTATTTCTGCAAGAATGAACTTGTTATCACGTTCTTTATATAATGTATATTACATAAAAATTGTCTTACAGCACTGAAATTAAAGAAAATTGAATATAATTCTCATTTTTTTTTCCTGAGTAGTGATCAAAGCATATACATTATTAAAACAACCTTTTAAACTGCTGTATTTATGGGGGTTTTTTTAATTCATTCTCAACTCGGTATTTTTACAGTTTGCAGGAAGTGAGATCATCACAGTAAAAGCAAAGAATATTAATGACCCAAAGACTAATAATTCTAAAATTGCTCATGAGATACTGAGCCAGGAAAGTATTACTTTTCATTTCATATTGGCAAAGAAATTAGAATGATAAGCAAAGAAATTGGCATGATAACCTTGCAGGATTACAATTTGAATGCCCGTGCTGTGAAGCATTACCAGCCTCCTTGCTCAAGCAGCAGCCCTTCTGAGTGGTTTTGAGTATAGCAGGTTTTCTGTAGTCCATAGGAAAGAGCAACTGCTAACTTCATGTTCATTACACTGGCCATTACCATGACTCACAAGGATGATGCTGTGATTCCCCCAGTGACACAGCACTATCCCAGCTCCAATGGCACAGGTATTTCTATAGGAACTTCATAAATACAAATGGCACTCAGTCTGAAGTGACCAGTCTGGCATATAGAACCATTTTACATAGAGTATCCACATACATACACTCAAAATACAGATAATTTTACAATTAAGACTGCTATAGGACATCACTTACTGGACAGTTCACTCAAACTTTGTTATCCTGACTTCTCTTGTAATCAAATTTAGAACAGATCTTGAGTCCTAAGAGGACATTATCTCTTGTCAAACCTACAACATCACAGACCCTGTGGCAGTCAGGGCGGTGTCCTATTAAAGAACGTCTGCTTCTGCATCAAATATTTACTTTGAGTCAGTAAGTGTTGAAAGTTCACTTGAGTTTTCTTGCCAGATCTCAGCAGCTCTTGTAACATTTTTATGGTCAATGTAAGCAACTCTCCCACCTTCTCACAAAGGCATACTCTATTCTATTGTTACTAAATTCCTGCCCCTAGCAACAGCATATTGCTTACTATAGTAGTGTATTAGTGACTGGAAGCATTCTCTATTTGTAAATACTTTCTCCGAAGCATCATGCATTAAGCGATTATCAGTGCAGCCATACCTTCTCCTCCTGTCTCTTCTATACATGAAGGAAGCCCAGACACATAGTTGAACACCCCAATAAACTGGGGAAAACACAGGGACACAAATTAATAATGTATTTATCAGCAGTGATTAACAAGCCAATGTTTTAATGAGTTGACTGGTATGTATCTCTTTTGGGCAATGCATGGGTAGTTGTCTTATCTGTACATGATTGTACAGAGGCGTGATTTGTGCATGTGTGACTGAACACATACCCATATGTCTACTTTTGCACCTTTAAGCATAAATTGGAGTAAATATCTTTTTTTTGCCTAGCAGTACATATATTCGCTACTTTGGTGTGTGTGAACCATCTGTGTAGGTATGCATGAAGGTTTACCTACTCTTGCAAGGGCCTGTATTCGATGAACAGTCAAGAATGTATTTGTTTATGTTGTTCACCCAATCACTGAGTTACAGAATGGCGAACCATCTCAAGGTATTAAAAAAATCAGAATGAAGGCTCCCACATCGTGAAATTATTCTAAATACCACATGCATACACACACAAATTGTGCAGGACAGAAGGGGAGAAGACCTGCCTTTTGTTTTTAAAACCTCTGCATTTCAATCGAGTCACACTTCTACCATGTTTCCAGGAGCTAAAGCTATAATCAAAGTACCAGTTTTCAGAAGACTTGCAATAATAGCATGAGCATTGGGCATACTAACCTGGATGTCTACACACCTGTAAGAACTCTTCTAAATACCAAGTGCCTCTTGAAGCTTTTACAGTAGGTCAGAGTTCTGACCTACTCTTCCAGGCTTGACAAGGTCTCCTTGGTGCAACATTGTTTTTTGAATACGTGGTTTGCTTAGATTAGAAAAATGCTCTGATGAACTCAGACCAGTAAGATTGACAGCATTTTCTTGCAATCTCAGTATTTCTCTGTTGTTTTTAGAATAGCATGTGAGAGCTTAAGGCTAAGATAAACACAGCACAAAACATATAAGCGATTCCAAGCATCCTTGATAACTATCTGGCCCGTTAAGATGTTGTCATTCTTATTATAGAAGGTGCAATGTTTGATCTCACTGGGGACAGATTAACACACCAGACTTGGAAACTTTACTCTAATAGTTAGCTGTCGAAGGAGTGCTGACATCTTAGAGAATTGCACTCTGGAGTATTGAATAATGTTCAGTTACTCAGCAGCTTAATCACTTCTGTATGTAGACAGCTACGACAAAGGTTAAGGGTAGACCTAACTTTGTTCCCGGTGAAGTCAGTGATAAAATTTTCATTAATTTCACTAGGAGAAGAAGCAGGTTAATTGTAATCGGTCACAAAGATTAGTTCATTGTTTTGAAATCTAATTACACTTGCAAAAATAGTGCTGGAAGGGAGATAAGGATGTATTGCATGGTATATTCATTAAGCTCAGATACAGAACATTAGTTTTTCTACATAAAAATACTTTTGTCACCTCTTCTTCTCCCTGCTCTGCTTTTTTTCCCCCTCCTTAATTCACATGGTCAGTTTAACCTAAATTGTGATTCTAGGATTACTAAAACATGGATAATAACTGTACACATTGATAAAGTTCACAACACAGCTGGACTTTGACTACTTGAGCTCCTAGATGGTACAATAATGTTGCCAAAAGAATATGAAATTAACTAATTCTAAATTAAAAAGTGGGGGGAAAAAATATCTATCAGGCACTGTATATGAACACTATAGCGATTATCATAGATTGTACCAATCTCTTTCCTGCTACTGTAGCTAAAAGTAACATATTTCAAGATATAAACCAGAAGCACAGTAAAAGCTACTATTTTTATAATCTTTTTCAATGTGGAACAGACAACTCATTTCTCATGAAGATACAGAAGCAGGTATGCTGATAACAACTATGACTACAACAGATAAAGCTATGATACTCAAATCCATTCACTCTTCTGAAGACAGAACCTTGAAAAGTCTAAACCAACCCACAGACCGGCACTGCAAGCATCGGGTCTGCAAAAGTACCACAGGATTTTAGCCGGGGAAGAAATAATTTGAAGCTTGTGAACCAATAAGTTAAAATTGGCTCGAATTAAGAGGCTATGACACACTAAAATTGCAGCTTTAATTCAGCCAATACCTGCTCGTATATTCATGTAGGGTCCCTTGAAAAACATGTGTTGTGATACATAAAAGGTTTGAAGTTACGCTAGCATTGCAAAGTCGATATTTTTAGCTAGGATAATTCACAGGTCGAAATGTCAGCAGAAGAGATTTACCAGTTTAAGCTAACTTTTGCATTAAATCTCTGGGTTAGATAGTAAGTTCCATAAAGAAACCAATACAAAGTTCCATAAAAAACCAATGCAGAGTAACTGTGAATTTTGCAGAGTAATTCTGAATTTCTCTTGTAACTGAAAAGGGAATCTTGCTATTTGTGTTTTCCCCTCACATATTAGATTAATTTGACTAATAAAGACTAGTATACTGGTAGCTCCAAATATAAACTATAGAGCTATAAATACTATTTCTAACAGCAGATGCATGGAAAACTAATAGGAACATCTGCAGGATTTTTTTTTTTTAAATCACATTTTTATTCAGCCAGCTCTGTCCATAGTTTGCTCTTGCTGTGGTACCATATGACAAGGTGTTATTAGTACTGAATTGCCTGAATATGATGGAATCTGACAAACTAAACTATATTCCCAGATATTTATCAGTCTATGAATTAATCTTGTATAGCACTCTTGCCTTTTTGTAATATAAGATCAAAGAAGGATTATTTAGAAGCAGTCCAGTCTGATCCATAAATCTGAATGGTCTTCTCTGAACATTTAAGGTAACCAGGGTTTGTGAAAATACCCTAATGCCTATTCTGAGCCTTGCTTTCATTGCTATAAATGTTTTTTTCCTTGACTGTAGGGCAAAGTACATGAGCCCTTTTGAGGTAAAAAAAAAAAAGAAAAAAAGAAGAGAAAATAGAAAACAAACAACAACAGTGCAGAAAAGGCACTTTAGTCTTACTGAAAAGTATATTAACCAGGGTTACCACTATGCTTTCATCCAGGATGTACTGTAATAAGTTTACCTCTCTGTGGAACTAACCTTTAATATCTTCTACCTCCTATTTAGCTCACATATAACCTTACAATAAAGACCACAAATTTATAGGTGTGAAATCAAAGTCCTATTATTTTTTTACTTGTCCTGTTTTTCAAAAAAGATATTGCCATGTCTAGTATCTCATGAGGAATGTCTGAGAAAGAAATTCTAAAAAAAGTTTTTATATTCCTTTTCCTATAGTTTTGTACCTAAGATGAGGATCTACAAAAAGCCAAAGCATAGGACAGTAGACTATTGCCAAAAAAGCACTTAGAAGAACTCACCTCAAACTTTCACTGTCAATTATTCTGCAACTAATTATTTACTGAAGTATTTCCCTCCTCTTATTATCACAGTGCATGTACCAGTTTCACTAATTATTTGTAACATAGTAGCACCTAGGAATCTACTGCTCAGACAGGGCATTATTATGCTAATATTCGGCAAAGACAGAATGGGACAAAAGCTCCCTGTTCCATACAGCTTACTGTACCAGTAATTCTGCTTTAGTAGGGTAAATCAGATACCATCATTGAATAGATTCTTACAATATAGAGATAAGAACTGGATGAAGCTCCAGGTTGGAACTCTGCATTTACTAAGAGTACTTACAACATGCCTACTAAGTGTCTGCTGGAATTACAGGCAACCATTATCACTTTCCATGGAACTGAGACAGGATTAAAACGAAAGAAAAAAACCCTTCAGTTTGTTGTAATCTAGTTTCCAGCTAACTTCACTTTTCTATGAAAAATAGACTTTTCCCTCTTTTCCTGTCTGGAAAAGCTCAGCACAATGAGATCTAAAGCTACAGAAGAAAAAAGGATATACAAACATATTTTTAAATTTAGAATTAAATTACCTCCTTCCTAAAATATAGCCTTAAGCTCCTGGAAATTAGTATTTAGTTTTTCCTTGACTTCAGCCAAGGAATTTTGCTGTAATTGAAGTGGAAAATGACACTACAGAACAAGTAAACAATTAAGTGATTGCACTTGTAAAAATGACGTGAATTATTTCTACAGCCATCTCCATTAGTAGAAGATGTGGTCTGTCAAGACCTGGTCTTACACTCCTTACACTAACCTCTTCCCCACTCTAGTGGGAATCCTGCTTGGTAAGGGCTGTGAAATGAGCTATAGGCATCCATTTTTCTTCAGGTTTAAGAGGCAACAATAAGTCATTAAAACACAGTGTAGGTTTTGCCCTGGGACCATATGAGTCACTAATAAAGGCAATGAAAAAAGGTATCTTTTAGTAATTGTATAATGCAGTACATTCTTATTAGTTAACTTCTGTGTAAACCAGCCTTACCTTTCTACTGACGTCAATGAAAGGGTAAAACCTGGGCTTTTTAGTGTCATCAATGAAGGTGCTAATACTGGTAAGCAGACAGCCATGTAAGTGATAATATCCTTTCAATGAGGTCAGCTAGAACAGTAGGTTTTTAGTCACTGCAAGTCACTTACAAGAAATTTCAGCTTCTGACAAAAGTTACATAAGGTAAGACAGAATATTCAAAACTAGGTACCCAGTGAGTTCTCAGTCAGTAAGCTAATATGTACAGACTTGGACAAGGCTGGCCATTATCTGCAAACATCAATTTTAGTACAGACTCTGTCTAAAACACAAGCAGAAGATGTTAATTCAGAACTGGGCTTTAGAATTATTTGTTTAAATGTGAAAAGTTCAAATAGTGTTTTATCCAGTTTTCAGATTACAAAAGCAAGAAGTTTGGTATTGCCATCTAAAAAGACATCTTGTCCTTAACACATAATACAACCTATTGCATCCCAGCAGACTCCAGAAAATACTCTTAAGTGAAACAAGAGGAATATGACAACATTATATTTGAGAGACACGTTGAGCTCTGAAAACCTTGTGGGGAATAAATGCAAACCTGTTTTTATCCAGTCGTTCTGCTTCCTCAGGAGCCAGTACTCTACAAAGTCCTTAGGAATGGAGGTTACCTGTACTTTGTGGTGCTCTCCAGGCTTTAATCTGTCTGTTCAGCTTGAATACAGATGCCAGCCCTGGCTGCCATCTTCCCTTGGGCATGCTCTTTCTTTCACAGGATAGGCATGTCTGGGGAGCAGTTAAGTAGCACCACTCAGTTCCACTCCACACCATACAAAAGCATGTAGAGAAAACAATGGTGGAGAGAGCACGCTAGCAGACTGTATTGTCATGCTTTCCAACTCTAGACACATTGAGTCTGAAGGGGCTTACACCGTCAGTGGGAGATGTGCGGCCAGAGCCTGACAACTTGGAAACAAAGGGAAAAAACTAAGCTGCTCAAAAAAAACCAAACCCAACGAACAACAACAAAAAAACCCCACTTATATATAAAGTTTATTTATAAATAATTTTGAATTAGGCAAATTTCTGAATGGAATTTAGATAGGTAGATCCTAAAGTCCATAGCCCTCTCCCAAACTAAGCTAATTTGTTCTTACCCTCCAGAGTGCTTAATTTCTCTGATTTTAATGAGCTTGGCTCAGATTTCTGAAGCGTAGAATTTGAAGGGTAAATTCTTAACTTACTAAGAAAGAGACAGTCAGTTTCCTCCCTCTGATCAACATACCAGTCATATTTCTGGAAAAAGTTCCACAGAGGAAATGCATTCAACTTATCCTGTCACTGAAAGCTACAAAAATGAATTCCTGTGTCTCTAGACAAGAGGTGGAGAGTTGCAGGCAGGCAAACAAGGACAACCCAAGTCCTCACACTGTCTGTAACAGGGAACCCAGCACCACACTGGCTGTTCTGAAGTCTCCACTCATTGCTGCTACCTTGCAAGACTGCAGAGATTAGTTTTGAAGAAACTTTAAGAAAGGGGCACACAGAAAACACAAGTGCTCATGTAACTGCTATTAAAACTGTGGCTAAACTAATTAGGGAAGTAAATTGTTTTCTATTTTTTAATAAATATATTTTCAAGAGACACAAAACCAGAGATGATTGCAAGTAATCATAAATATAATCACTCAGGAGAGAGCACAGGTACTAAGTGCTGCACAGGGTACTGCTTCAGAACACGGATGTGTTTATTTGATCTGTGTTTATAAAGTAGCCCTTAAAAAGTGATGATGATTACATTATTACAATCTCATTTTAAATCTTTGAGATAAATGCTGACTTTGTTTTAGTGTTTAGTAAGTCATCAAAGGTACTAATAATTCTGCTCTGTCTCTAGAATTTACTGTGGTTTGTATACTGTCTTGATGCAAGCCAGGCATGTCTGGAAGTAAATCACCACATCCAAAGCAGCCGGAAATTTAAGTATCCGTCAAATTACTGTGGTATTCAGAGAAATTGTCCTTACTATTTCTGATCTGGGTCCTTCATTTGTAGCCAAAGTTTTGCTTATGTGGGAGATACTCATCCAGCTTCTTTACTAGTTTTTTTTCTCCTTCAGAGGAACATTTATCTGAGGAGGATACAGGCTAGATGGAAGGAATGGAGGTGTTTAATTTAATTTGAAGGTTTTAATCCTTAACTGTCATATATTATCTGAAAAAATACTAAAAACATTGATTTACTGTGTAGTGTAAACTACATTCAGAAATGAAGAAAAAAGGCCCAAGTGAAGAACAGAACTTCAGCCTTGGTTCTTTGCTGTAACTCTATCCTGCTTCAGTTTTCCCCTTTGAGAAATGAATATAGCTCTATCTACTAAACTCATCTAGTGAGTCTCAGGTTCTTTTTCTCTGGAATGAGTGAAACATCATTAAATGTCAGTCTTTTGATTTCTTGGAAATATTGTGGTGAAAATGCATCTTCCTTTTAATGATTTTGTCATATCTTCTTTATTATAGAGGCCACATGCCAAAACTTCCACAGGCTCCATTTACTATTTACAGACAAATTAGGTTCTTAGCAGGAGAAAGCAATGCATACGCTTTACTGAATGCACTGGGAGCTGTGTTCTGGCCAGAAAGGGGGAAAAGGAGATTTCCACCCCGGTGAAATCTTTCATGTAAATCTGAGCTGTGCCTGCTGCGCTCGCTGGCCCACAGCGGATGTCTTAAACAGCACTGCTAATAATGTAACAGCAGATCCTTACAAAATAGTCTAGTGTATCTGACAGCTGAAGTAGAAGTAATACTAGCAATTCTTGTTACATGCGTAACTGTATAGGCTATGGAAAGATTTATTAATACCAAGAAAAGCAAACACCAAAAGGCAAAAGAAAAGAAGGCACCAAGAAATAGGCTGATGTCCAGATGGATTTAATGTAGGATCTGGATTTGGCCAAGAAAGCAGGAATCTCACTAGATCTTAGATATAAGCTCTATTTCTGAGAAATTTAAAGAAAGAACATAAAAGTTAATGGAAGAAAAATATTTGTAAATGTTAGATAAAGCCTAAAGCAAAAAAACCTAAGAGTTTTGGATGTGAAACCTCAAATTGATGCCTTAGAAAATCAAATAAAACTGACAGCTGTTTTCAGTTTTTGTGCAAGTTTATTGGCAACCACATCTTATAACTGAAGTGGGCGCTGGCTGAAATTTGTCAGCTCAATGTTACTTGTTCTTTATTATTTCTAGTCAAAACTATTTATCTATTCCAGAAACTCCTGAAAAGTTTCAGCATTGTATGGAAGTAGAGAAATTAAAAAAACAAAACAAACTGCAGCCAAATCCAAAACATTCTTCATAAAGGTTGTCCTGGCAAGAACTGTAATATGAGACTTTTATTCATAAATTGTAGCTGGTATCATTCATGTATTATTTACTTTTTCTTAATTATATGCATATTTACTTGCTTCACTGTCAAATAAATATAACAGTCAAAATCTATAAGGAATGCTAGCTAAGAAATAATTTTGTTCAAAAGAACATGTGGACTCTGTTTCCTTAATGATGCTAGAAGGGTTGTCAAATTAACACAAGAGAACAAACTATATAATAGCATCTGAATGCTACCATTTGAGGAAAGAGAATGAAAAAAATGTGAATGCTTTGAAAATGCTTAAGTAATTTGTGGTCAACCTTAAAACCCACAGGTTTTTTTGGTAGCATAGCAGATAGGTTCTGAGTGAAAAATGAAATACCAAAAATCGACATTGCAATTGTTTAAGGAACATCCAGGATAAGAGTGAAAATGTTGCCCATGTTGTAAATGAATGAGTCTAGAGTTCTGATTAAAACTGAGGCAGTAAATAAGTTATAGATGCTTGGGCACCCTGCCAGCAAGCACACAAGCACTAATGAACTAATGCATAATTTCTTTCAAAGCACAGTCTACAATTAAAATTACTTTTTATTTGCCTTGGTACTGTGTACCCAAACAACATTAACATAAGAGCATAGATTCTTTTCAAAGTAAATAAATCACTGGTTAATAGGACTGAATACAAGGGAATATCATACAAAGGAACTTAAAAAAAAAAAAATCAAATCTAGATTTTTATTTTCTGCCAATGCTCACAGTTCATCTCTTCATGTAAGTTTTACCACATCTGTATCCTGTCTCAGACTAAAAGTTAGTAAGCATCAATGTTTCTTTTCCTAGACTGGTTAGTACAGCTCCTTCTTTTTCAAGCCTCCTAGTTTAACGTCCTCCCACCTAAAGCACTGATTTACTCCTCTCTACTATTTCAGATATCCTGGACATCTAAGTTCCAGGTAAAAGAGATGGGCATGCCTCCAACACAGCACAGCTATCTGCTATTATGGAGTTGTTGCAGCCCTTTACAGCCATTCCCCAGTGCAAAAAATTCCAAGAATTCTAGAAGTTACTTATCTGCAAACAATCAAATTATAAGATTGTTTCAAAGCATGCATTACACACAACCATCCAGCTTTCAACATCACTATATACAGAGTGCAAAAGTATTTTAAAAGCTAAGACATTTTTAAAAATCAAACTAAAAACCAAAAAAGAAGATTATTCTGCCCTGATAGTACACTACCCAAGTCCTCTCTCAATGTTCCTTGCTCCTAAGCTCCTGTTTCATTTCAGTCATCATGGTACTAAAGCACAAAACCACAGAAGTAGTTCAAGCAAAAGGTAACTGAAATTTCATACACAAAGTCCAAACTTTTCCATTGCCTAGATTTATACCTAGACATGACTATAAAGGTTAAAACAAAGAAGTTAACCATGTTCTTGTAGACAATGAAGATGGAATTTAAAATCAAGACAAAACTATTATCAGCTGAAAATCATACCTTACAAGTGGAAAACACCAGGAAGCTCTAACAGGCACATCCTTTTATGTATTTTTCACTACCTGTCTTTGGCCCATCAGCCCTAGCTGGGTCGTATCACCCCATTCCTGTCAACAGAATCATTACATTTCACTGAGGAGTAAGCAGTCTTGAATCACTTTGCAACTACTGTGGAATAAAAACATATACAGTGACCATTAGTGCTTGATAACAACAGATGACGTGAAAGTAGCGTAATTTGACTCTGTCTTTCATTCACCTGCTCATTCTCTTAAAGGTGAATTAAAGCTGACTCTGCCCATCGTGAACCTGTAAATGACAGTACACATGCAAAGCTGAATGCCAGGTCCTTTTATTTTTCATTTCTGAAAATATTAAATGAACTCCAGTATAATTGACCACTATATTTCACTTTGCAGCTGCTCCCCGCAATGTAAGTTGCTGAAGTGGTTTGCCATTGATGGGCAGCACGGAGAGTTTGAGTCATGGAGGGCCTGGACAGGGCAGTCACACAATGCAGGTCATTGCTCAGGATCAACGCAAGAATGGATTTTGGGTTTGCAACAGAAAACAGCACCTTCTCATCCATCTCTTTAGGACCAGCAGAGCAGACAGCACACCACATTCTGAGGTGGCACACATGGATATATATTGCACATTGGTAAATGGGCACATAGGATACAATCGCACATAGGATAAATGATTGGGAAAACCCGTAATTGCTGTGTGTTAGATAATCTCTGGCTCCACACTTGTCCATGGAAACTGTTTATATTAAAAGAAAGTGCACCTGTGAAACTCCCAGGATTCTGTTAGTTTTGAAAGCAACATGAAGACAGAGATTTCTGGCCTTGAATTCCTGTCCTTAGACTGACTTGTCAAAATTGATAGTTCCCTCTTGCCTAGGATGAAATACTCTTAACAAAGCTCTTCCTTTGTGGGCCATTTATTACTGGAAAGGCAAATTACCTGCACACTTGAACCTGTGGTGGGGATTCTGTCGCACAGAGTGGATACTGTAAGGATTGTTAGAAACCTTTGATGTGGTGGTTTATTGCTGCAAAATTCTACTGCTGATTACAACAGAGGAAATTTACTGTAACCTGTTACAGCAGTGTGACAAAAATCTTTTTCTTTCACACAAAACAAGTATTTTTCTGCAGTCTTTTCCTTTGTTTTAAAAATAAAGTTAGCTGTTACATAACCAAAGTGAGAAAATATCCCTTAATGTCACAACATCGTATAATTAAAAACGGTATGAACACACCTAAAGAAAAGCTAAATAGCTCTTATGGGGCTGAAGCCTTAATAGCAGTACACCCTGCTTCCAAAATGCATACATGGCAGCCTTGTTGAAACAGCTAGACATTTTTGTCCCAGTTTTGTATGTGTGAAGGGGGCTGGCAACCAGATAACCCACTTTACACTGAACATCACAAACATCAAAACTTCATTCTGACTTTTCTTCCTCAAAAACTACTTTGAAATCAGCAGACACTGGGAAGCAATCTAATTGTAAAAAATAGCAGGCTATGTCTAACAACCAGAGCTGTTAAGCACAGCAGCACAGAGACATCAGCCATTTATTGCTCTAGAAGCTACTTCTCTGCAGTGATTCACACTTCAGTGACATCACCAACCA
Source organism: Ibycter americanus (assembly GCA_035590275.1). Taxonomy (NCBI): domain Eukaryota; kingdom Metazoa; phylum Chordata; class Aves; order Falconiformes; family Falconidae; genus Ibycter; species Ibycter americanus. The sequence goes on from JAVJGI010000036.1 coordinate 12,658,982, forward strand.
ATTTACCTAAAAAAACCTCCAAGTAAGTTGAGCAGGAATGTTTCAGCCTCTGTCTGAATCACACCTAGCTGTGACAGCAGATGGGGAATCTACTCTTGTCATTGTGAATGAAAGAACCATATGTGAAAGCAAATGCTGTAATTTAAACACTCATCTGTGTCACACAAGGCTGCAGTGAGCTGACTGCAATGGATAAAGGTTGGCACTCAAATTGCCTTGAGCCAGTGACAACTGCTGAATGGTAAATCACTGAATGTATTAAACAGGGCAAGGTCAACAAGATGACTGCGATCACTTTTCTTTATAGACAATTACAGTGAGAAGCAAATGGGATGATTCATTTCTAAATATAAATACTATCAAGCACTCCAAAAGCCCAATCCTGAACAGTTTCAAAATCAGGACTGAAAGGAGTTTAATCTCATGCAAGACACTCAATAGCTTCTACTACTAGGTTTAATATCCTAGCTTAAGGTGTCAGAGGGGCTGCATTCCCAGCCTGTCTCCAAGAGTGCACTCACAATTTTGGGTGCTGGGAGCAGGATTATGCATGTGGGCCTAACAGATATCGCACTTGTTACTTTTACTAATCCACAGCTGTTTGCTTGAAAGATTAATCACAGTGAGATTCAAAGGTAAGCAGTACATTACTCCTTCCATCATCTGTTCATGTTGTCAAGAAAGAAGAATTCATGGCTTGTTTTGCATCAATTTTTTGTCCATTAGCTTTGGAAGAGACTTCCTAGCCACGTAATTTATATTTGTTATTTGAGAAATACTAACATGAATTACACATACTGATTGAATCACTTGGAATTCACAGACTCACATGCTGAGACTTCTCTTGTAATCTTCCGATCATCCTTCCTCTGCCCTTATTTCTGCTTTCTGATTTAATAAAGGTGGTTTTTTGTGAGACGTTAAAATTATGCATATTTCTTTAAATGATGTTGAATCAATGCAACACAAAAAAGCATTATATTGCTTCTGCTTCAAAATCTCTATTTTTCAGACATCACATGATATCACCTGAGACATGAGTCATGTAGACTTTGTGAGATTTCTTTTTACCAATGTTATAATGACACAGCAGAGACTGCATTTTCAGCTGCTGCTTCTAAATCTATGCTTACAAAATATCAGATAATTGTGCATGCAAGTAAGGATGCTTTCTTGAAAATTTGGTATTCTGTAAAAGACTACTGCAGTATTTTCCTTGCATGCACATGATCTACAGTTTTAAATAATTACAGAAACAGCTGAAACTCACTCTGAAAAGTCTACACTGATTCCCTATAAGGAAAAGGATTAAGACTTTTTGAATACAAAACTTCAAATTCATTGAATAATTTAGGTTAGAAGTGTTCTCAGGAGGTCATCTTCTGGTTAGGTCTAATCCCTTGCTCAAAGCAGGGCTGATTTCAAAGTTGAATCTAGCTTCTCAGGGCCTTATCTGGTTGAGTTCTGAATATCTTTAGGAATGGAGATGCCACAAAGTTTCACATATTCTGTATAATAAAAACACACTGCTTCCTACCGTTACTAGGGTCCTCTAAGAATGACTTGAATTGTCTTCCAACATCATGGCTGTTTTATGTGATCTAAAGACTTCATATAACACCTACTAGCTTCTAATCTGAAACATTATAGTAGACATGTTCCCTATGAACCTAGTTTCTTTCACATGTCTACACATCTGCTCATTACTATAAACTGTGCCACTTTACCACGCTAATGTTTAAAACTGGTTACAGACCAAAATGGGGCAGAAGATTATTTTTGCCCTTACGTAACTATGCAAGTAAAACACAGTGAAAGAACATTTGGGACTTACTGCCTTTGAATACACAGCACCTTACAGATAGAAGACGTTAGTCAGAAATGGTACTTTTCATTTTGACATCTTCAATTACACAACAGATTAATATGTTATAGGTGGCCAACCACCCAAAAGCACATTATTTTCTACTAAAGCTAGAAGAAAAAGGATGTGTTTTGAAGCTCTCTGAGCATTCCAAATTCTTGCACATTCACTTTTTCTGTGGATATTGGTCCTTTCTACATGCTCTTTTACAGATGTGCATGTGGATCTAACCATGGGAAACGTTCATTGTTCCCGTTACTCTGAAAGAGAGTAGAACTCCATCTCAGATCTAACATATACACATAGTAGGCAACAAGAAAGCATTGTCCTTCCATTTGTCTCCCCTACAACAATAATGGTTAAGACACTCTAATATGCTTATACTTTAAGGTCATTTTTGCTATTTATCACTGTAGAGCACCCCACAGACTTTAGATCTTAATTTTTAAGGACATCTTCAAAGACAAGCACTTATGAGTAAAATTTGCCTTCCAGCATTTTGGAAGCTCAGCGAGAGCACAGGGAAGGATTTCATTTCTTGAAGACCAGTATCATTAGCAAACTTTTAGGCAACGCTGTTTTCCTGTTACCTCAACTAAACAACATCTTTGGGAAACTAAAACACTGTGATGAGATAAGATTATTAAAAGAAGAGAAAGGAAAATCTGGAGAGGTTTTCCAGACCATATTTAATTGCAAATAGTACAGCTGGTTCATTCACTCATCCTGAGGAAGGGAAAAGAAATCAAGAAGAGTCTTTAGGAAGTGCACTGATAAGAGTCAGAGTGTGTGAACCAACTAGACCAGCAGAGTTCCTAGGACTCTTACCAGTGTGTAGTAAGGGTGGGAAAACATCATGTTCCCTTCCCTAGTGAGTGACCGTATTAGGATCTCACTATAACTGCAATTACAGGTAGAAGTTCTTGGAACACCTCCACACAAAAAATACATTGTGCAGCTTTATTCTTTGTACACCTTTTAGAGAAAAATGCGTAAGTTAAATATTTGTCTATAACATAACTAATGCATGTCCAGAGGTGGACCAGGATATTCACAGGAGACTTTGCTAATTTGGCAAACTGTATTCCCTTATTCCCCCTGATTAATCTGCACCTGCTCATAAGGATTTAGGGCACCATCAGAATGATGATCGAAATGGTGTCTTTTGGTTTTGTAATCTATGCATCTGTGAAATAAGAAGGGTATTCATAGTAAGCATTTCACTAATTATCTGACTTGCCAACTCATCCTAATCCTCCCAATGTCAACATTACAAAGCAAGATTAAAAGAAAACTGTTTCCCACTTAATTCCCCAAAAAAACTGAGGAATATTTAGGTATATGCATATATATTAGGCAAAAAAAAAAAAAATCACCACATTTTTCAGAGAATTGCACATTATAGCACTGACTTCCTAGCAGCTTTACGTTAAGGTTGCTCCATGCATTCTCACTGATGCTATTTTTGCTACCTTACTCTAAACTGTTCTCCATGCCAAAATACGTTTTCAGGAAAAGCAGTTTTCTTAATCTGACAATATGTACATGAAAACTATCTTTTGCCTTGTGCCAAGAACAAAAACTCTCTACATTTCTGTCTTGCTGCTGAGCAGTTGCCTCTGCATTTGGTAAGTTACCTGCAACTTCAGCAGGATATAGACAGTAAATTATTTTCCTGTCCTGTTTCTGTCTTACTACTTGTAATGCAGGAAATAACTGAAGAGAATAAAGCTTGTCCAAGACCGTCTATTTTCCCTTGCACCTCCAATCTGGATTAAGTGCACTCAATGTCTCAACAGTACACCATTCTAATTATCTGTTCAGATACAGTATTTTAATTGAAAAACACATTTTAATAATGAAAACTGTTTATGGCATTTGTCTGTATAATCTGTTAGCAAGCAGTTTCCTAAAACTTTCTTCCATACTATAGACTCAAGTACATATGGTGATAACTGGGTGGTAAAGCAGCTCAGGTATATTTGGAAGAAATTGCTGGCATAATGGCAAGGGTTTCCAATAGTGGTATTCACTTTCAGAGATGGACTGACTTTTTAAAGAAAGAAAAGTGACTCACTAAATAAGCAGAGAAGGAGAAATCGAGTCTGCTTTCTGTTGCTGGCTAGATTCTTGACACATGAATAAGAGATGAAAACACAAAACTAAGAAGAAATATGAGCTGTTAAAAACAAGTCTACATAAACAATAAATCTTGTTTGACAGACTTAGTGAAATTTATTGAAGGGCTAATGCAGAGGACACAGAGGGCTGAACAAGGCAGGAAGTAACATAATCAACACTCATGAAAAGACACCTGCTGCCTTGCAGCCTAGCGGGCTAGTAAGTGAAGGTAGCAAGAGTGACAACACTGAGCAAATAACACTAAGATGCTAAAAAGGAGTTATAGGAGGAGTATGGAACGGGTCACATTTGACCTGCACCACAGTTGTTTTCAGCATTTGTATCATACGAGTTTGAGGAAAACAGCCTTCAGTTTATACTATATGCTGAACTTTGCCTCTGGCCTTGAAGGGCTAAGTCGTTGTACCTTCTATTGAAGAAGTCACGACATCTTAAAATAGAATTAAGAACAGATTGCCAACATGGTTTTTTCCTGCTGTTGTCAGTGACCTACAAGATCATTTATAAATATTGCTCACAAGTTTCTCCAGGCCCTTACTCACCAGTCTAGAAAGGCCAAGGACTCTTACTGCTGCAGCACAGCTGAAGAAAATTATTTCTACCCATTGAAGAGGGCAGTGACCTGCTTTGCTCTTATATTAGCCAAATGGCATCTTTGGAAATCTTCCTTGATTGTCCTTGATTAAGACCTCAGATCTGCTTCTATTAAAGGTAAGATTAAAGTGTAAAATTAAGAAGGGCTGCCAGATAAGTTCATTTTACTTCAAAGCTGGAGGTAGGGTACTACCTAACCACAAAAGCTGTTCAGGGCAGAGTGAGTACTGTCCATCTAAAATTTATTTCCTACATTATTTCCATGTTCTCCTTACCTTGTATCCAGAACATTGCTTATTAGTGCTTGGTTTCTGCACACCTGAAACAGTTCAAAGAAATGTGCCAGCCACGGAGTCTACTCTCCCTGATTCCCCTCATCATCATGAAGGGCTCAAATCAAAATAAAGCTCTACTGTGATATCTGCGAGATTGATGCCATCTACCTACTCATCAGATGTAGAACTCCTGTTGGAATGAGGCATAGTTTTCCTCTTCAGATAAGGTGTTATGGCCACTGTTTTTAACTGCAGTAAACCAGAACTGGCATCTTTTAGGTCATATTAAGCTCCCAATTCAGACTGGGTGCAGTCTGGTACCCTTACTCAGTGAGTATGTACTACACCAAAAACAAAGCTTCCGTTCTGACTCCCATACTGACACCAGACTCAGTTGTACATACTATGAATAGTGGTTTCCCTAAAGTGCCTGAGCTTTCAATGCCTCCTTGAAAATCAACCTGGTAATACCAAAGAGCAAGTATGACAGGGAGTAAATAAGCATGACCAAGCAGTAATTATTCAACCCAGGGCAGCACACCGAGACTGAACTTAAAGAACAATTTCAGCTTCCTCCTTTGGTTTGCAGCTCCCAGCTACAACAATCACATGCCCGTGAGATGTGCCTTCAGGGATATGTCTTTTTATTAAGTGGACCACTGTATCAGATGTCAACTGTTGACAGACCTGAACATGAGAAAGTCAGTTATATATTGAGCCTTGTCTGGTACAGCTATGGAGTGGTCTGGTAGTACTGGTTGTGGATATCAATGGATAAGGACACTAAAGTGAATGCAAAACACTGACAGAGTGCACAGTAATTACTCAGGGCCTGATCTACAGTAAGGACACATTAGCTTTAGTGACAGTATTTCTCATGAAATTGCATTATTTCATGAGATTTCTTTTGCATTAGCATCCTAAGCCTGTTCTCAGTTTCTACATGTACTAGAAGCAAAGTTTCATGATAGTCTAATACACAATTTGCCAGTTTAATGAGTTAGGGGTTTTTAATAGCTAGTGCACTGCAGTGTGTTTTGACTGAGTCCCTAAAATGTTTCAAAAGCCCAATTATATCTTATAAGGTCAGTAGACACTTGTTTTTGAGAGCCCATGATTCAGTATATGCTTGAGTTCAACGCTTCCTGTAATGTTTTTATAACAAACATCAAAATTGCTGCAGTGATTAATTTGCATGTATTTCTCCTTTGTTTGAAAGGGAATCATTCAGAGTGGCTATTTTAAGGGTTGTTAAGTAGAACATCCTAAGTGTGAACACTCTGAAAAGATAAATGGAAACGTTTAACATTTATGCCATGCCATTTTACTGTGTCTCAGTCACGTAAAATTAGATCACTACCCTACAGCTCTTGTTTTAAAAAGACAGCACTAAAAGTAATAAAATGTAGCAATAATTGATTTGTTAACACAGGTGACTATTTAAAGATAAACAATTCAGAGGCACAATTCTAGCACACTTGCAATGCTGAAAGTCTGCAGAAATAGAGGAATACAAAAGAAAAGACTCTTCTACTCTCAGGCAACTATTTTACAGCGTGCTTGCTTCAGCCATAGCTGCATCTGAAGTGATCGCATCAACCTCTCGCTGCTGCTTCCAGTACATCCTGAAGGTGTAGTTCATGATGTCCTGGTAGTGACACTAGTTTACAAAGTTCCCCTAAGTCTTGCTTCCCCCAATATTATGCCTACACAACTGCCTATGGGATTACAGCACAAACCTAATAATTAATCCTTGTGCTGGCATAAAGGGACAGTGAAATACAACACAAAATCTTGAATGGGCTTTGCTTCAGAAATCAGGCCGTTGTCAAAGCAGCCTCACAAGACTACAGGCAAGATATTGATCTCCATTCTGAGCAATAAAACTATGGATATGGATATTTTACCAAATCAGAGCTGTACTTCACCCAGTACCAACTAAGGAACTGACTGGTACTGCTGTTCATGGGGTCCAGGCACAGTGGCACAAAGAAACAGCAAACCTGAATGATCATCACATCTTCATGTTAGATGCCATCATCTCTGGTAGAGACTTCTTCAAGCCTTGAACTATGAGACTGAACACACCAATTAAAATTGTCCTAGTGTCAACCAATATAACTTTAGATAGTCTTCTTGCCCATATACAGATCTAGTCCTTTTTTGAATCTAAGTTCTCAACCCTTAAATTTCAAAGATGAGGATCCGCTGTGCTAGACATTCAGGGATTTTTTGTTACTAGTATTTTGGATCAGGCTCACACAGATAGACTGAATGGTGCATTTGTAAAATTTGTAAGTGTTCAATTTCTGACATAACTTGGGTCTCTGACTGAATTCTGAAAAACTATTTGTATACTCAGAGTTGAAGTTAACAGATATATTAATCATTTCCCTATAGGTTTTGGGGAGTTTAACAGAGATATTTTGTCCTCCTACAAAACATTTGCCAAACTTTTTTGATTGACAATAAGTTTTTTTAAGTGCAGACATTTACAGACAATATATGAAATAAAATTCATCATTTAATTGTTTTAAGTTTTTCACCTACTTCTAACAATGTCTAGTAGTGTTCCACATTAGGGTTAAACCTTCATTCTCAGAACCAAAACTTGGCTGCTAAATATAAAGTTGAGCCTAATCCAAGTTCTTGCTTCAAAAATGTTAGTTTATACAGCTGACTGTGCTAAGTGGGGATGGAAAGTTGTTATTGCTGAAGAAGTTCCTTACTATTTTAAAGCAAATTTACCAGCTATTTCTTTGCTGTATGTCTCACTGTTACATTGCTGGTTATAGCTAAAAATACATGAGATATTTTTTCCTTTCTCCCCAGAGCAGTAGGTGATAGCAGTGAAATTGTTAGGGGTTTTCACAGCTGACATTCTGTATGCCCATCCACATTTTTGGCTAGTAATAGGTTGGGTGAAGAAACATGGGCAAAAATAATCCATGAAGATTAAGATGAAGATAAACCAAACTTTTAACTTGCTAATAAAGGTCTATTAGAGCACTGAGAAGACTCTATGTTCCCCCCAGAAGAAGGGAATACACCCACATCACCTGGTGTGACACTCAATCATGGTTCCTCCTCCTCCACTAGGGTGCAGCCTGATCTAGCCTCACCTGTCCTCTGCAGTTAGATCCATCTGCAGCTGTTAACAGAATCATAGAATTGTTTAGGTAGGAAAAGACCTTTAAGGCCACTGAGTAAACTGTTAACCTAGCACTGCCAAGTCCACCACTAAACCATTTCCCTACACTCAAATCTTCACTTGTGCTTGGTTATCCTTCTCAAGGATTTCCAAAATGCAAAGAAAGCAAAGCTGAATTTAGCTGCCAGCTATTTCCTACTGTGAATATTCAGAAACACTTCCATGTATTTTCTTCCACTCTATTCCCAAAATCGATGAAGGAGGTGTAAATAACAATCTTGCTGCACATTAATAATAACCAAAAAGAGCTAGAAAGTTTTGGTCAGTATTAATAATTGACACTTCAAGTGGGACCTGCTTCTGTTAAGAGCTACAGCTCTGCATAACAGGTTGTTAGCCTGAGTCTCATTACAGAACTGGAATTTAATCTCCAGTTTTTCAGGCAAAAATGTGCTTCCACGTAGAAAGGTTTAGGTTGGAAGGGACCTGAAAGATCATCTAGTTCAAGCCTCCCTGCCATGGACAAGAACACCTTCCACTAGACATGGCTGCTCAAAGTTCCATCCAACCTGGCCTTGAACAATTCCAGGGATGTAGCATCCACAAATTCTCTGGGCAACCTCTTCCAGTGCCTCACCACCCTCACAGTAGAGAATTTCTTCCTGATACCTAATTAAGTCTATGCTCTTTCAGCTTAAAGCCATTAACTCTTGTCCTATCACTACGTGCCTTTATAAACAGTTCCTCTCCAGCTTTCTTGTAGGTCCCCTTTACATACTAGAAGGCTGCTATAAGGTCTCCCATCTCCAGGCTGAACAATCCCAACTCTCTCAGCCTATCTTCACAGGAGAGGTGCTCCAGCCCTCTGATTATTTTTGTGGCCCTCCTTTGGACTTGCTCCCGCAGGTCCATGTCCTCCTTATGCTAGGGGCTCCAGAGCTGAACACAGTAGTCACATGAGGCAACTTGATCTTGTGCTCTTCCTATTTACTGTATTTGCCCATTACAGGCTTCCCTCTCCTTTTGGGGAAGCGGTGCTTAGGCCTCTTCTTGGTCTCAGTGACTATTTGCTTGTGTACTAAGGTGTCGTGGTTTCAGCTGGGATGGAGTTAATTTTCTTCTTAGTAGTTGGTGCTGTGCTGTGTTTTGGCTGTGA
>JAVJGI010000036.1:12668263-12716502 GCA_035590275.1 Ibycter americanus
ACTTTTACATTCTTTTTCCGATCCTCCTCCCCATCTTTCTGGGTGAGGGGAGTGAGCGGGTGGCTGCGTGGTGCTTGATTGCCGGCCGGGGTTAAACCAGCACATAAGGCTAGACAATGCAAAGAAGTGGGTGGGAGGACAGAAGACAAGCCTCCAGTGATTTCTGCAGTAATTTCAGTATCATTGTTGGTACCATTAGAATTATAGGTATGTAACTGTCCATAAGACCAAAGATTTGAATCTATTTTTCCTGCAGAAAACCTACATCCCTTATTTTATAGTTAATAACATTTCATTGCTGATAATTTCTACACCAAGTTCTGTTTACTTCCCCATTACTTCCTTAATTTAAAAAAATATTTAGATGAAAAACAGTGAGGACTTTTCCAAATTATTCTGGTTAAAGTTTGTAAGTATCTTTAAGTATTTTTTTTCTTTCCATTTTATTCCCCCAGCAGGTTTCTTTATGCTAATTATCTTTATTCATTTGGTTTTCCTGGGAGTAAATAAAAAAAGCTCATGAGACAATGCTGTTACAGTCTAGAGTATGCTTTGACAAAATGATATAGTTTATCTTACAAAAATGCTTGTGAATGGACGGACCAGCAAAACCATGATATATTTACTTCAGTGTGTAAGTGTGTTATTGGGACATGTAAAATTTAAAAACCAGACTCAAGGTCGGGTATCATCAGGGAATTTCCTTAAGCCAAGAAAACAATGACTAGAACTACAATTGCCTGTCATCCTAGTTCGAAAGTTTAAGTTGGTTTTAAAAGTAACAGGGTAAGAGCCAGAAAAAGCCAGAGTCTGGGTGTTGGAGTTTACACTATTTTCAGTACAAGAAAAGCCACTCTTCATGGGTCAGATTCCAGAAAGTACAAAAAAGGAGAATGTTTCACTCTGGTTCCACTTAAGTCAAAGGTAAGGCTCCTCTAAATTTGGATGAAAGCATACTCAGGCCAGAGAGAAGCAACACAAAGTAGAAGTTAGTCTGGTCTCCATGGCAGCCTAATTAGGTAGAATTTGCTCCCCCTTTTCCCACATAAGGTACCTATTATTAGAAAACAGCCTCATACCCCTGATGAGAAAAGTAGCATTACTGTGTGTGGTAATACAATAGAATATCCTGATCACACTGTCTATGGATATTTCATTGTGTTTCTCTATTGTATGATTGACTGTATTCTTAAACAACTCTTACTGCTAAAAAAGTTTTCATCCCTGTTTCCTCAAACAGGAATTTCTCCTCCCTAGCCCCTAGCTTCTTGCACCTAGTTATTAACTGACAAGATCAAAGGCTTAAATAATCTTCTGCTCTTTATGCTCCATAGTCCAGTACAAGTGGGAAAGGAGGACATTAGCTTTAATAAAGAAATACAGATTTGTCTGGTAAGCTTTTTAGCAACTTTGTACCCACAGTGGATTTATGGGACACAAAGCAATTCAACAGTAACTCGTGATTAGAGCTTATGAGTTTTATTGTTCTATAACCTGTATAAATCCAATAAAGTTTATTCAATATTGCAATTAAATGACCCTTTAGTTTTATCTGATAAGCTAAGTGATCTGTAAACTAGACTGTTCACTAAAGTATTTCCCTAGTTACTCCTAAACTGTACCCATGGCACGTCAGATGGTGAATAAGCATCATAAGAGATTAAGGCAGCAGCATTAGCACTCGTATCCCCATTCTGCAATAATGAAATTCAGTAAGAAGAGAGTACTATTGTTCTATATTGTTCTCTACAGCTATAAAACATCAACAAGAAAACCACCAATAAGCATGAAAATGTGAATTTAGTGAGGCCATATACTAATCCAAATGTTTAGCTGGCCAAGGAATCTCTTTTGTAAACAAAATCCCTGTGTTGGTACCAGACTTCTACTGTTTTTTTCACTTTGTCTTGAAAGACTCTGCCTGTCATCTGGAAGACCACAATTGCTTTGTCTATTCTAGCTGCAAAGAAAAGCTAGCAAGGTTAAACCAGCTATTCCACTGCAGTAGGGTAGTTTGGGGTAGTTATGGTGCACATTAGCTGATGGATGGTAATTTCTCAGGACAAGCTGAATCAATCAACCACTTTGCAACTGTTAAACTGTATCCTATACACCTATGTTAGCAGAAAGGAGGAATTCTCCTCCAAAGTCATATAAGTGCTTTTAACAAAATGTGACTTTGCTGTTATTCACATGGCGGATGCCAAAGATCCTAGGGATCTCTGGATCCAAGGAAAACTTGTGTTTTGGTGAGAAACGCAAGCATACTTGTTTCTGAAACAGCTCTAGCAAGTACTTTTAAACCAGCTTCAGTTTATGGGAGGTCAGTTTTTCAGCTACATGTACAGGAACCAGGCTTTTCAAAGGGGAGAGTTTCATAAACCAGTAAGAATTATCACTCTTCCTTGAAGGATAACAAATAGATAGTCTCACATACTTCCTGTCAGAAGGGAAGAGGTAAACTGGTTTACATGCCATACTTCATGTTCCCTTCCACTCTTAACAACTGTGAACTGTTTGTTTACATTCTGTACTTGTCAATCACTTCCTCTTGTATCCACTAAAAATATACTGCTTTTGTCACCTGGTACTTACAACCTTCTTCATCATGTAAGAACATGCTATCTTACTAGTCTAAGGTAGGAAATATTTTGCATGACTATTTAGAGTGAGACTGGTTCTGTGCCAGAAATTAGAAACTACATATTCACAATATAAGAGGGGAGTGAACAGTAAGAACTCATCTTGAGTCAAGCAGGAGGAATCCAAACACCTATTTCGCCCCCCGCACCCCCCCCCCGGCCTCGGTAGCAGTAAGCATCTTCTCATTAGCTAATCCTACAGTTGAACATGATCAACAGCTTTCTGTAAAACACATCTATACGTATTCAGCAGAAAAGTTAGTTCTACTGCCTGATGGAAATTAATTTAAAATAAACATAGTCTATGCTTACAATGGCACTTCAGACTAGTGGAATGAAACTGCAGTCCCTTTTTACCAGGTTGCTATTTGAATGATCCTCCTTGGAAACTGAAAAACAGCCAGCCAGCTGAGGCTGCTTCTGCCAGTTTAGACTGCTGGTTTATAACTCAACGAAAATAAATGTCCACCCCAAGTGGTTTAGAGGAGCGGTTTTGTACTTTTGTGACAAGGAAGAAAATTTTGTATGAGGGAATTTCCCTTGTTTTGTAATGAGTGGAGGGAAGCTTTCTTATAATTGAGGCTAATTTCATAGTTTTGAACTTGTAAAATAATTAAATCAACCACCTGTATGTTTGGACCTATTTTTAGTAACTCTTAACTGGACATACAGCTGAAATACAGCAGCTCATAGGGCAGGGAGATAGCAGAAGAGCACCCAGGAGCATGCAGTACAGCATGTTCTGTTTAGGCTTTGGTACTGAACGCTGTATACAAATCAAACTGAAAATGAAAACACCCACACAAAGTGAAAAGGACATTTTTCAGTCATTTTTGGAACTGAAAAATCCCATCTAGAGAAACAGAGATTACTGAAATCAGGTAGAAATACTGTGGGAGACAATTTTATAAGCCTGTGGAAGCTTGCAGGACTGCTCTGTCCCAAGAGGTTTCCAGACAAATAATGCAATAGAGGAGGAGCTAAAATGAGTTAACAGGTAGGAACTCCTTTAAGTTCATCTAACAAGCTTTTTTGGGGGACAGAAGGAACTATTCCTTGAATAAAAAGGTTCTGCAATGCAGACACAAGCTTGAAGAGAACACTTTGATGCAATTTGTATTTTGCTTACTGAGAAAAGGACCAATTCAAATTCAGAGGATTCAGAGTAAGAGGGACATACCCAACCACACACCCTTTGTCCAGGGATTCTTACCCTTTGGAAAGCCTTATCATTTATGTCTTTTTTTAATGACTTAAAGACACTTTCAACTTTTTTTCTAGCATATATTTCTGCCAAGTATGAGTAAAATGATCAGAAGAATGCAGAAAACTTTAGCATCTTTTCATGGCACAGGATTCTGAATATGCTAGATGTCAGACAATTAGTCCATCTGATTAGCTTCCTTACAAAGTTTATTTTAAAATTTGTTCTAGGAAAATGATGTATTTCCCAGCAAAATTATCACTAATGTGCTTAATCAACAGTTTTGATGCAATTGCCCAAAACTTTCCCTAACAGATATTCAGGGATTCCCTTTTTCTTATATTTCCTTAGAATGATAATAGCTACAAATAAATCAAGACTCTCATCAGTTAGATTTGGCACACATTTCAGATGGAGCCCTTTGGCAAATACTATGTTGTTTACATAGAATCTAAGAATGTAATGTGATTTCAAAAGTAGCCTCAGGAGATATTCAGGTCCACTGTTCCTTGTGGTCTTGCAAGGACTTCTTTCCTTGCAAGGAGCATCACTGCAAGGATATTAGTGTATTTAGTTGTAAAACTCACAGTAAGAAAACGTAACTTTTATTATTAGATTGCACAGCTTGGATTAAACAAACAGGCAATGAGCAACAATCTCTTAATTTGTCATGAAAAAAGCAAAATAAGTGAATGATAGATAAGAGGTTAGTGGTAGGCAAAAAACAAGTTAGGTCTTTATCACTTCTGAAACAAGATCCTTTCTACACAATATATAAAGGACTGTACCACAGATCCTTAACTGATGAATCTGATGAAACAGATTATTATCTAACAACAGATATTTTCATGGTTCTAGATTTAACTAAAGCACACTGATTAGTCAGTGCTGTGACATTTGCTTTGCACAGCCAGGTGTTGTTTATTCAAATGTAACAAGAGTTGCCTAAACTGCTTTGCCAACATGTCTCCAGGACGTTAGCATTCTACTGAAGTCATTAAGATGAACTTCCTATTTTTAAGATTCCAGAAAGCATATTCTGCGAGAATTACCTTAACATTCGACCAGCAAGCAGTTAGGGGAGCGGAAACTGCATTTGTTAAAGATCTAAAGCCTGACGGTTCAAATGTCAGATGTTTATAGTGACATGCTGATGATTTTGACAAGTCCTCTCAATCTCCCATATGTAATATTTGCTTTCATGGTGGAAATGTGCAATACTTACTCAGATCCAGGAATAACACCAGCTAAAAAGGGGCCAAATGAGACAAGTTTCCAGTCCAAAAGCAGCTTAAAATGAGCAATGAATGATTAAATAAATGAACAAAAAATGAGAATAGAGCCACTAGTGTACAAGGAATGTAAACAAAGTATATTTTTAAACTTTTTCCATCCCCAGAATGGTACAACACCTTAAATAAGGCAAATGTTTGCTCTGGAACTGAAACAGAGGTTTGTAAGCAGAATCTTGATATTCTCAATTGATGTACAAATGCATCTCTATTGAGAAAGTTCTGTTAGTTTAATCTGCTCAGTAAACCAGTAATGATCCATTAGTATCAGATTTGTGGAGTTATAATATATTCTTAGGTATACACAGATTCACATTTCCACTTCACATGTACCTACAAAAATATATGTATTCAAGTTCACATTTCACAAAGATATGACTAGTCAGCCTAGTTACTATACTGAAGTAGAAATCTGTGAGAAGAAAATGCATTCTCAACTCCTCTGACAAACATATCACCTCTGAGTTTAAATGAAAACTTGGGTTATTTAAGTGTACCCCAAACTTTTGGATTTTCACTTATTTAGATCAAAGATTCCTCTTTTCATTTGTGCAGCTGGGAACCCAACAAGGCTTACAATCTCAGTTAAGGCATCTGCATATGAAACTAATATAGAAATATTTCTACTACTTCTAATACTATTACTTAACAGGAAAGGTTAGTGTAGTAACAGTAAAACAGAGGTTTATGCCTGGGCAGTATTCTTCCTGTTTGTATACAACAGAGATAACATTCAGGGTTTGATATATAGTGTCATATGCAAGTAAAAGGCAGCAATTTTAAATGGAAATGCTATACATTCAAATATTTTAATTCTTGTAATCAGTTAGGGAAAACAGAGAAATCTCATTCTGAAGTACCTGTTTCAAGTGGCAAAATGTTCTGGAAACCTCCTCATTTTCAAGATTGTGATGCAGTTCTTTCTACCTCTAGGAACATCAGTTATATATTTCAGTCACTAAAACGCGTGATCACCCTGAAGACACGTGTAGCCATACAACTGCTAACAGAGTAAACACAGCAATTAGACTGCTATCCTATCCATGCATCTATTCTATACATATGTATGTACTCTAACATTATTTGTCATTATTGCCTTGAAAGCTACAGATTTCCTGTATTTCATGAAAATTTAATTTCTCTCTGAATTATTTAGTAATAATTTGTACAGTTCTAATGTCCCATCTTGCTTCCCCACTCCCTGCAAGCTGCAAATGAGGAAAAGAACAGCCATATTGGGTCAAAACATAGGCTCCCTGAGCCCAATAACCTGGGAAAAATGTAACCATAGGGCTGCATGTAGAGAGATCCCTGAAAAATGTTGTGCAACACCAAGGAACTTGCAAGACTCTATAAGTGTTGGACTCGAACTTCAGAGTGTTTTCCAACCTCTAGGATTCTATCATTTCTTTACAAAAAGTGCATGGGACTCCTTTTCCACCCATTTAACAAAACTTATTGTAATTTGCATTGCCTCCCACTTGCTAGAGAAAAATGGCATGCATGAAGACCACTGCCACTGCTTAGCTGGAGTGTGGTAGCTGTTATGCTGCAGTTACCTGATTGTTCATGTGAGCCATAACACTGCCAAGAAGTGCTTCAAACAGTGGAAGCCACAGTAAGACAGAGATTAAAGACCCAAGTGTGAGGTTACCATTGTACAAATGACTTGGGGTATTAAATATTGCGGCTTGAGAAACAGCATACGGATTGAAGGTATGGTGTACCCAGTAGAACCACTACACAACATCAGATCTGGCTCTTAAGTAAAATGGAACAGCTTCTTTTAAGTTACACATAGACTGGTTTCTTAAAGAACTGAACCTTATACACCTATGCACTTCAATATTTATGTATAATCACTTGTGCATGTCAGTCTCAAAACAAATTTTTAATCTAGTGGACAATTCCACATCATTTGCAGGGCTGTTACAGAAATGTAATACTATTAATACATTAAATTTATGAGGCCTGTGTCCAACAGAATAAAAAGCATGCAAAAAAACCTCCAGCAGACTGTTCAGTTACCATGCATATGGCTTCAGGTCAGCCACAGTACATACTGTATGTAACTTAGCCAGCTGGGTAAAGAAAAGACAGGTGGAAAACATGGGACAGCTGAGCGTACTGCAATGAAAAGCTAGTGAAGGGTAGTAGAGAACCCTGGGAAACATGGGAAGGATCTGGGGAACTGCAGTGAAGGTTGTGGGAGATGTGGAGAGCTGAAGATGATATGGTGAGATAAGGAGGCTTGAGTTTATAAACTGATGCCTTTTTGGCCTCCAACTGCAATTCAGCACATGTCCTGCAGTTTCATGAAAATAGATAGCAGAAAAGTAGCGAAAGGCAAGAATATGACCGCCATACTTTTTTAGATATAGAATAACCCTATGGAGGAGAGATTTATGAGCAACTACAAGCACAGGAGACATATCAGAACTCACTTTTTTTTCAACACCAAATAATCCCTAGTCCAGATTTATCTCCCATGTAGATTTTCTGCTGTCTAATAAGTACATGCTCCAGCCGCAGCTTTTCTAAGTGCACATTCAGCTCTTCCTGTGCCATTTCTCTACCATGTAATACAGATTCATATCAACTTTCAGCCTTCTATAATTCATTTGAAGTCTTATCAACCACAGGAAGCAAATCCTTAGACAACGAAGTTACATTAATGTCTTCCAGTGAGAGTGGCACTACTGATTTCTCTTTAAGATCTTTTCAGATTATCTGCATGACTTTCTCAGTCTAATATTGTCTTTCAAGTACAAGACACCTTTATTACCACCTTGTCTGCAATATCTTGTGCCTGCAAAGGAGAACATCTTACACATACCTAGTTTGTCTGAAGACAGCAAGCATCCATTATTGATTTCAATGAAAAAATTACATTCATGATGTGCATCCTAAAGCTGTAGTTTCACAGTCATTTTAGATTTCAATACAATTACATTGTCACTGAAGGAACAGATCTTCCAAACATCTCCCTCTTCTTATGCAGAGCAAGCATTCACAGACAAGCAGTGAGCAAGATTAGCAACAGTATTTGTCAGTCTGCTTCAGGGACAGGATCTTTTCCACCTAGACTTCAACTTTCACTTTTTCCCGAGGCCTGACAGTCTCTCTGACAGTCAGACATCCCACCTTTTGACAGCTTGCCATCACCTACTCACCTTACTAGGCAGAGCCAACTGTTTCAAGCATCCAGATAAGGCCCACATGCCCTAACTGGGCTCCTCGTGCTATTTTCTCGCCAATACTGCCAGCTTAAACAGTCCCTGTTCTCAGCTGCCTCCACATTGCTCCTTCCATTGTGCCAGCACAACTGACATGCCAAATGTGTGGTCAAAAAGATCAGGGAACAATTCCATCTGAAAATAACATTCAAAATAAATTCTTAAGTATTTCAGATAGTCAGTTTATTCCAAAGGAGTCCTTCACTTCTGTCCACGTAAGGTGGTGACAATTAACAGGCTTTGAAAGATGAAACATTTCCCTAGATTAAGTACGATGAATGAGTCAGTAGCTTTGCCTGTACTAAGCGAATATCACACACAGGATTAGAGCTCAGGAATTCTTGAATAAAAAGATTAGTAAGAAGCCCATATTTAGAAACCAAAGAAGTCAAAAGAGTAAGAGTATACAAGAATAGCAATAAAAAGGAATCTAGTAAAGTGAAACAGCAAAGTCAATAAGATACCTTGCACTTTGAAGCTGGGAAGGCATTTTCATTCTGTGCCTGGCACAGTGGGAATCCTGGATCATAGCTGGGGTCCTAACAGGTACAATATGAATAGAAATAGCATAGGAATAAAGACTGACTCCTCCCCATATATTCTCAAAAATAGCACATCCTCAATAGAACAAAGTCACCTTTTTGGAAAAAAAACAACCCAAACCAAAAAACAAAAGCCATTTTGAAACACACTCTCAGGCAAACTATTAATTTCACAACACTTAGCAACTATAAACCTAACTGGTAAAATCAGCCCTTTCCTTTGCTCAAGCCACTGAGATCTTTAGTTTCGAATTAATCTGAAGAAGCCGTGAGAAGCAGACACTTCTATGGGGAATGCTCCAAATGCCTTGGAGGAAAAATAATTACACAAATATTGGGTGCAAAGCACCAGAGAAGGAGTAGAATTACCATGGTTATTGAAGCAAAGTCTTCTCGCAGCCACAAGAACTGACCATGCAAGCAATCCATGAGATAGATCATTGATATCTTTGCCTATCATCTGCAGGAAAGTTGAATACAAAGAAACCCCTAAATCACCGAAGTGTCTATATTTTGTGCTTTCAAATGTTTACATATAAGTCATAGCACCACTGCTACAGGAGGACCTGAAAGCTGAATTCACTTACGCATTCAAATTTAGAAAAAATCCTGTTTCAAAGATTAAGGAAAAGCATGCTTCTGTGTTTGAAGTTAGCAGCTGAGGTGTATCTCTAAAACTGGGCCATCAACTAGCTTGAGCAGACTCTTTTTTTGTAATAAAAAGAGAAACCTCACAGATGACACCGCTAGCACACCCTGATTAGGAAAACCTAGCCTTATTCCTTCTCTTTATCCTGTCCTTTGGCCAAGTACATATAGAGTACACATTTCAAAACGCTAAATTGGGAAAGCATTGAAAAGGTAACTGTACAATTCCCTTCCCTGCTGGCCAGGGCTCCCTGTCACTCACAGAAAGGGCAGCAGAAATACAGGAAAAACAGAGGCAAGATGACTACAAAGGGTGAGGCTAGTTCAAACTTTGCCCTTTGAATCCCTCCATTTGCTGAAACCTTTTCATGAAGGCAGCATTACTGTGTCACAGCAACATCACTACACACAAACAGCCTCCTTGCGAGGAAAAACTAGAAAGAATGGCAGAAACCAGCCTTCGGTGAGGTGGGATTTTAACATTCAGGTATTGAAGCTTTACATCAACCTACTCCCTCAGCTTACCTGGCACTCCTGAGGGGTCCTGGGCCATTGGGAGATCTGCCGGCTGCCTCAGGCCAGGCGCATCCATGTCAGACAGCGCACTGCTCAGTCAGCAGGGCCAGCCGCCCGGAGCAACCCTATGGCACCAAAATGGCCGCCTCCCTGTCAGAGCTCGCAGCCTCCCCAGAGCTAAGCGCTGGCAGGAAAAACAGCCTCCTCACCAGGGAGATCCACAGCAAGAAGAGAGGTCCGAGGCTACGGCAGAAAATCAGTCCACAGGTGAGTGTGCAGATGAAGAGGCCCATGGCAGACACAACCGTGGCTGAGCTGGAGACCACCACTAGCACCTCATAGCTCAGAAGGAGCTGATGGCCCACACTTGAGCTTAAATGGAGCTCCAGGGGCTGTGGGCAGGGTGTGAGTGAAGGTGAGGCTAGTCAGGGCTATTAAGGCCTCAGTGTTGCTGACAGCTGTCTCTCTGGCAGTGGTCACTGGTTCCAGCCCTCCCAGAGAGGGGTGCTGAGGGGAAGATGGCTGCCTGATCTGGCTGGGAGGGGGTGGTCACAGGCTGTGGCATCAGCTGCCCCATAGCAGGGCACTGAAGGGGAAAATGGCTGCCTCACTGGGTGGTGGCAGGCCTGGGAGCAGGCCTGCCCCAGCAATCCCTGCATGGCCACAGGCAGGGTGTGGGGCAGGGAGAAGAGACAGCCATCTTCTCCCTGCTGACGCTACTTAGGCTCTTGTCTGTGGCCCAGTGCATCCTTCAGCCTCTTTTCTTCCAGGGCAGGCACGGAGATGAGGAAAGCAGCCCGTGGCCAGGCAGCAGTGGCCATCCCTCTGCCCAGACTGACTGCGCATGGCTGTCCCCTCAGCAGTGTGGAGCCTGGGAGGACTGCCAACACTACAGCAGCTGAGTTGTGATGCTGGTTAATATTCAGGTATTAAGGCTTTATAAGCTATTCCAAGGGATTTCTGGTGAGCAGCTTCAGTCTAAGAGTCCTGAAGGGAAGGAAATACCAGCAATAAAAAAGTAAGCTGTCAAAAGCAAATAATCAGGCATTAAGTTGCAGGTTAGTGGATCCCCACTGTAAAATCAGACTTACCTGATTGTTTTTATTGTCAATGCAGCTGGATTTCTGTTCACAATAGGAATAACAGCAAAGAAACAATTACTGATTAAATGTGAAGGTTCAAAACTGAGTAAATTTTAAATTGTAATCAGCAAAAGCCCCAGCTCACCCATTGCATTTTATAAATAGCAGTTTCAGTTTGTTTTTTGAAAATTGTAATTCAAAGGGGAAAGGAAGAAGGAACGTAAAAATCAATGTAAATGGGCAGATGAAAAATTTTAAAATAGTATATTGGAAATGGTATATGAGCCTTAATTAAAAAAAAAGCCATCCCCTCAAAATACCTTCATCTATTTAGTGTGTGATACAAGTGTGCAGTAACAGCAACAAATAAATACATCTCTAAAGTCTCCCAAATCAAGGCAGAGGTTACCTGTATCTCTTAGTCATTAGGACAGGGAGATATTGTTTTGTTTACAATTTCCATTTACAAAAAAATAAAAAATATTAATTTTCCTTTAGATTTTAGGGCAAAGATGGGGATGATAACAAGCAAGGGCTGGCTAATGTCATCAGACTTTGCTAGAACAGGATCAGATCTCCAAAGGGTGTGACAGAAGCCAGTTAAGCTGCCCACAATTTGTGCCTCAGCTTTTCTGCCTGTTGGATCTGAATTCCCCCCATGTAGGTAGGTGGAAGCTCCCCCTCTGAGTCACACTTAGCCTGGCAGCCTTCCTGATTTCATCCCACCCACAGCTCCTCTCAAAGTGAGCACTCCCTGAGCAGCCTCCTTTACCAAGTGCAGTTATTACAGTTTTTCTGTCAACACAGTGTGCCTTTGTGGGTGTAAGGCCTCGCACAGGAAATGCTCGAGTGTGTGTCTGCTTGCATTTGCAAAGCCCTTATGGATTGTGTAGATTTAGGGACTGTAGCTATGGTTAAATTTCCCACGCTGTGGAGGAAAGGAGTACACATTAAAAAATCCTAGGTTATTAACTTCAGAAGATGATTCCTAATATCCACGCAAAAGAGCTTCATGGTTCTGGCTAGCAATGCTTCCCAGTGGAAAGTAGCATTTTGTACTTTGTGCTTCCCTGTGCAGCACACTGGGTGGCCTCATTTCAGACCATATCGCTTTGTCCCCAGGAGCTGGTGGAATTAACAGAATGCCCTTGCAAGCTTAGCAGAGATGACAGGAACTAAGGAGCTGCAGGACTGTGCCAGAGGCAGCTGGGTACAGTACACAGGCTGCGCTGTCTTTACTCAGCAGCGATACAGGAGCTCTTAAGCTCTAGAGTCCTCCTTACAACACCTTTAACCAACAGCCATTGATGTTACTGTTTTCTGTGTAAAAAAACATCAGTCAAATGTTTGGATGCTCCAGGTCTTTGGTCAAGATGTTTCTAAGCGGTATTCCAGAAATAGCACTAGCTTTTATTTACTCTGTAGCAGTCCACATTAATTTGCCAAGTGGCATTACATAACAGCAATTAATTACATTATTTCTTCATTACTAGCTGTGAGCATAAACTGTTTCCGCAATGTGATGAAATGTATTTCTGAAGTTCTTCTCAGTAGCTCCGAAGGGAAGATAAATGAGGACAAGTAGAGTGCCTAGATTAACAACAAATGATAAATCCAGGGCCCTTCATTGAAGCCAAATTAAATATTCTGTTGTAGGCCTTGACCTGATTCCAGCTACTCATTATTTTTCTTGTACTTTTTCATTAAACAGATATTAAAAATATCTGTGTCTGCCATGTGCATAGGCTATAAACTTACTTTAGACATATGTACCTTCAGAAATTGTTCTTGCAAGCTATGGTTAACTTCAGATGGCCTCAAAATTTGCCACTAATTTTGCTGAAACCAGAATTTAATTCTCTATCTAAAGAGAAAAACTCATGTTATTAAGAATAGTGTTTTATCTACCTCATTTAAAATACTACAAGTTATATTTGCTTGCAAACTCCAAATTCTTAGTTTTAATCTTAAAAAATTCCTTCCTTTGCTTCCTTCCTTTTTTAACTTTTCTTTGGTTATTCCTATATTTTAGTATACTAATGTGTCCAAAAGTGTGTACTACCTTTCAAGCACTTGTAAATAGCAGCCAACACTGTACTGAATTACTTAGAAATATTTAATTAATTTAATGTTGTCTGGTTTTGCAGCCTTAAAATCTTTTGAATTTCTTTTTATAGAGCTCTCTTATATCTCTCTACATCTTCCCTGTAGTAACTGATCTCACTGTCCTAGGATTCAGTCTCCTGTATCAGAAAAGACTTCTGTGTGTCATAGATTCAAAAGCAACCTTAAACTACACCAGTGTATTTTACCACTGTATCATTGTCAGAAAGGAGATTTGCCAAATGTCTTAGATGTTTCATTATTCCCTCTAAGAATCTGACCTATCCTAGAATAAAACTGAGATTGCACAGGAAGGACCAAGTTCTGTTTTCAAGGACAATGGATTTACTGGACAAATTCAGACAATCTTGAAAATTAATTTGTATTCATACTGGTGCAACTGAGGTCAGAATCTGGCTAAAGATCTACTCTCAAACTAAAAGTTTTGCCAGCTGGTTACTAAACTGCATGCTAAACTGAGTCCCTGTGTGTTAAGCCTCTATGCTCTTACATTGCTTTAAGTCCAGGTAGGCTCCAGATGTGTGTGTGTGCAGGCGTTCGTGACATCTCTACTGCATTTGCTGAGCAAAAGCTTGTTATTCAAATGCAGTGTCAGCTCTGCTCCTCCGGAGGCAAAATTCCAACCATGCGAGGACATAATCATGAAAAAAATTAGGTCCACACATACCCTTGTTAAGTCACTCAATACAGTTCTAAAATAGCCCAGAATACCTGCACTATCACTGATGTGATGTGTATGCTCTTTGGGCTTAGGTTAGGGTCCCCTGGGATCCTCCCCTTCTTCCCTCAGCCCTGATTTTCTCCATATCACAGTTTATTTCTTTTGTGTAGCCCATCTTTTGTTTTTGGCTGGCCCCCCAGCTGATTTTATTATGTTTGCAAGGAATTCCTTTCTCCTCTTTGGCCCTGACAAAGCTTCCAGTCACCCCTGACCATCACAGGCCTGTGGCCTTTGCAAGCCAGCACTGCCACCTGATTTATCTCTATGCTCTGCTTTGCTGCCCTTTGCTGACTCCACATGTGCTGAGCATCTCAGTGACAAAACAATTCTACAGCTGGAGTCAGGATAGAAACTGTCAAAACATAACTTACTGCACTGTTGTTTTTCAATATTATTTTTTCAGTTCAACTCAAAAAAAGAATGACTCACATAGAAAGAACAGAAAGTGCATTTGTAATCCTCCCTACCATCTGTAAACTTCTAAGGGTGTATAAAATTTTATACTGATCTGAGTTAATAAAAGAATGTAACAGGTAAGGTAGTCCTAAGACCTATACTCAGTATTGTAAACACCAGCATTGACTATCATACTTCCCTCCTGTGAACATTTTGTATCAGACCTTTCAAAACAGGATTTAAACTGGCTGCATATTCTGGGTATGTGCAAGGGTACATGAAGAACTGTATCTGCATAACTTTAAACAACCGTCTCTGTGTCTCTAACTGCCATCCAGAGGTTACGTTTCAGAACTTTCTACTGATTCATGACAGAGATAATTGAAATATATGCCTATTCTGATTTAAATCCAAATCATTAATCAATCCAACCCATTTGGTGACCTCTATACCGCAGTTCCTTTTTCCAAAAGCAATGTTGCAGTTGACAAACAGGAACTTATATTGAGCTGTTTTGGTAGAATGGGAGCGACAGGACAGGCTTGAAGGCAGAATAAACTGATTTTTCTCCGAGATGGCATCTCCAGTAAGCTTTTAGCATAGGGGCTGACAACAAAGGGAAGCTTACCATGATTATTCTTCTGTCATACAAGTTATTAATTTGACACCAAATACACCTTACCTACCTAATCTAAATAAAAACAGAAAATCAGTTCATAGGTATAAGCACATCTTTAGGCACAGTTACAGTAAACAATTTCACAAGGTGTTCATTAGATTTCCAGGACTGGAAATGAATATAATCAGATCAGAGTGAGTAGGTCCAGAGCCCAATCAGAACAAACAGAAACTGTAATCTCTAACTATTCCCTATGGAAAAATTTGGGGTGTCTTAATTTGACATGTCAGTATTGAAAGGAAAAATCCTCTGACTTATGACAGCAATGAATGCATAGTCCATAGTCATAAGGTCTGGAAAATCTGTCCACTGCTTGAGGGGAAAGGAGACAGTGAAATCACATACACTGTGAAGATCCATACAAATTAGATAAGCAAATTCTTATTTTTAGCATTTGCCCGACAGCAAAGACAAGGGAACAGCACATAAACAACTCAGAAGGGAACAAGTAACCTAGGCTAATCCAGGGTACATTGAAACAGTCAAGTTCCAGATGCAGGGTGTTCTCATATAACTGAAAAACATGTAACTCATATAATTGAAAAAAATTGTAATGGGCAATCAAACAGGGAAGACAAACCACATATTTTCTCCCCTACCTTGCCACTCCAGGAGTGATCCTGCAAAATGCCAAGTATCTTTTGCTCAAAATTGAGGGCCAGAGCAAATCAAAGACTTCACTTGCTCAGATTGGTGAAAGTATCTTTGCACTTAACTCTCATTAAACTTCCATGGTAGTTAAATAGGTTTTAGGAAGATAAATCTCTGAGAATCCAGGCCTTTGGTACCTAAAATAAAACTTGCACTTAATTTGAAACTCAACACTGAAACAGTGATTTTTGATTTTTTTATTTTTTTTTACCATCTGGAGATGCCTGACATTTTTAGTTATAATTTTCCCTGCTTTTCTGATTGAGGCATGAAGATAGAACTCTCTAGCATAGGGAATATGGAAATCACTCTTGAGCTCTTTCACGCTAACATATTTTAAGCAAAGAGGATGAATAACACACATTTCCATACCTCTTTTCTGAGCAACTGCCTTTACCAGAAAAGGAGATATCACCAATACATTTCCCCTCGAGGAACCTCTCAAGATAAAAAAGGAAACCCTGCTCTGTTCTGTGAGTGAACGGGCAGAAGTGGTATCATTCAGATGAGGAATCAGAGCTATAGAATCTGAACGGACAGAAGATCCTCTCTGACTGTAGAAAATAAAACTGCTTGCAACTCGGAGTATAAGATCCAGCTTATCTCCACTACTTCCCTAGAAAACCACACAGCTTCCTGCTCAGCATGCAAGTCTCCAGATCCTTTCTGCTTGCTCTTCCAAATTGTCCTGTAGCACTGGATTATGAAGTCTACTCCTGAGATCAAGTGCCTAAACTTTAGGAATAGAACTGTTACTGAATCTGGCCTTGAAGGCCAGCTGTAATTCCACACAAGTTGAAGCTCTAGTGTAATATCTGATAAAGCAGTATCACTTGATAATTTGCTCACATGTTCACTTCATAATGAGTTGGATAAGGCTTGGCAGAAATAAGCAGTCTCTCCGGCTGTGTTATAACCCCAACATTTCTACTGTTACTCATTGGCAGATGTCAGATAGAAGGGGGGTTGTCCAAGCAAAGAGAACATCTCTAATCACTCATGTACTAATCCCATAAAGCTACATATATGTAAAAGTCAAGGGACATAGATTTGAATGAGTCATTCCCTGTCCCAGATAGAATATAGTTGCAGTTTATATATATATATATATATATATATATATATGAGATACAGGATATATCTCTTAGGATATAGGAGAATACAGGTTATATTCTCCTAGGAGCTTATCTTGTTTAAAATAGCTAAAATATGATCAGGATTTGTTCATGCTATAAACCGAACTAAATTGTAATTCTCTCCACTGATTCAATTTTGTTTGTAAGTAAGGCCAGCAATTAAAGACGTCATTAGCCTAGTGATGAGTATATTTCCATCCTCCACGTGACTTTTACTTGAGCATCTGTGTTCTTGTGAGCAATCCTGTGATTAAATGCATGATCTCTGTAAAAATAATCTCCTAATTTCTGCTTGCTTGTTTTGTCTGAAAAATTATGTTTGTCTGTAACCTGAAGACCATACAATTAAGTGTATGTAGCTTAAAGTAAAGCCACATTTTCTAAATTATATAAACTGTACCTATTGAATAATGTTCTCAATTCAAGACAAAGATTTTTGTTAGGATGGGCCAAAGAGATTTTCAAAATGTGATTGCCTCAGTCTCTGTAGAACATAAGTAAATGCTTTGTATATCTGCATTGTAAGGAATCAGAACAATAGCAGTAAAAACATTTTCCAGAGCAGAATCTCCTGGAATAGGATCTGTTCTTTATATCAATGTATGGCAGTATACCCACAAACTGCTTGTTAAAAAAATATCTAAGGGATGTCTCAGTATTTACTAGGAACAGATCAACAAATGGCAGCTCTGGAAAAGACTGAAGTACCAGCTTGTTTTATCACCCTTTAAAAAAAGATCAGTTGCAATAGCACGGGCATAATATAACTAGTACCAGTGAGAGAGTGATAAGATCTTAACCGAGAAGAGGAAAAATACAGATTTGGGAGTTTTCATGTAAACTGGGCCTGATGAACTTTGTCATCCTAGGACATTTAAAGAAGTAACTGAAGCAGTTCCACAGCTCATAATAGTTCTCTTTAAAAACTGGTACACATGGGCACCAAGTGAAAAAATCAAAAGAAACATGGTTCCTATTCTAAGAAAAAGTGAAACAGCAGCTGGGGAATTGTCAATCACACCTCTTAATTAAAATTCCTGCAAAAATACTGAAATATTTTCAAACACATTATATACAAGCATATGGGAAAACCCAAAGATTCATAGATATCATAGATTTACTGAGAACGAATTCTGTCAAGACAATCTAATTCCCTTCTGTCGAATGTAACTGGCCCTGTGAATGGAGAAGCAGTAGGAGTCAAATGTCTTGGCCCTAGTAAAGTTTTGGCCATTGTCTCACATAATGTACACATGAGGAAATGTCCTGTAGATGAAGCTGCTGTAGGAGAGGTGCAGGACTGTTTGGAAACTATGTTGAGATTGAAATCTTCAATGATTCCTAGTGAAAACTGAAAGGCTTATCATGCTGGATTCTGGAGCAGTCTGTCCCAGAACAAGTACTGCTCACTGCTCTCAGTAGTGACTTGGAAGATGGAATAGAGACTCTGCTTATTAAATTTGCAAATGTTAGCAAGCTGGGAGAGACTGCAAGTGCATAGTATAAATTTGGAAAACAGTCTAAAAAGAAATGCAGGTCAATAGGAATAAGTGCTATACTGTTCCAAACAGAAATAGCCAACTGTAAAAATATAAGATGGGGAATAAATGATATGGCAACATTAATGCTGAACCTCGGAGTGTCAATGACTCACAGGCTGGACATGAGTCAACACTGTTAATGCAGTCACAAAAAATGGAAGATAGCATGCTGAGAGGTTTAAATGAAAGTGTAGTCTAAAAGACATGTGAAGTAACCTTTTACTCTACTTTACAATGGTGGAGCCTTGGCTGGAATACATTTCAGGCCCCAGTTTTGGGGGGCATTCTTCAAGAAATCTGTTGCTGAGATTAAGAAAATTCAGAGAAGGACTTCGTGAGGGATATTTTAATTTCTATGCAGGATGAACAAAATGGGATTGTATTTAAAAGCATTGCAAACTGGGAAAGCAGTGAAATCCTGCCCAGGATGGACAGGAAAAGAAACAAAAGCCTAAATGCCGGCCAAAAAAATGTTCATGTTAGACATTAGAAAAGCTTTCCAATGGTAAATGTGAAACTTCAGAACAGTTGACCCAGGAAGACTTTAGTCTCCAGCACTAGTGTCCTTAAGGACACTGGTGAGGAAAGGCACAGTATAGTTTTCTTGCTGTGTGGCTGAGGGATGAACTTGATGATCAGTTGAGGCTTTCTAGAACAATTTTTTATGACTTTTAGAGTGCATTAATCTCAAGCTGCTAGTAATCTCTATTTTGGGGTAATGATAAGCGCATTTGTATCCAATAATATTTTTTTACTGAGATACTCCTGTATATATCCATAACTGTTTCTTGTTTTAGGTTCTGTCTATGCAACACCAAAATGGCTGTCTCCAGGGCAGTGCTGAGTCTGTGTGGTTCCTGAGCGGCAGCTGCCTGCAGTGCCCTTTGCTGCACACCACTGCAGGAGGGGGCTGGCAGGCAGGCTGCAGGCAGCCAGCCCAGGCATGCCAGGCAGCCTACCAGCCTTGTTAAACTGTTGGGCATACTTGAATAAGTAGTGTCCATGTGTGATTCAGAGGGCGCCTGACAGTTTTGCTCGTGGGCTGATTGTTGGCATGGTCAGTGAGTTTGGTCTTGATGGTGTTGTTGGGCCACCCTGGAAAGAATAGCATAGATCTGCCATGGCCAATGAGCATTACCTCTGTGCTTTCACAAGAAACATTGACAGTAATTTCCAACCTCCCTCCAGACAATTTTTGCATCTGATTTCGGTGCTGTTATAAACTACTGAGTTTCACCCATCTACCACTCCTTAACACTTAGTGTTCCGTTAAAGACAAATTCTCTTTTTAATGGCTTTATTTAAAACGTATTATTTGAAGTAACAATCTTTACTTATCTAATTTCAGGATGATGGATAAGAATTTTCAATATATTGATTTTACAAAATGTAAATTACCTTTCATAATGAGACATAGTGGATATTAACTCAATAGAGCCATGTGTGAAGATACTTGGACATAAATATATCATGGAATTTAAACAGATACAAAGAGCAAGTTGTATAACTGTTTTAAAGCAATACATCCTTGTTATTTAGGTGAGAAGGAAAACAGTGCAACATGTTTGTTTATGTTGTGAGTGAGTTTACTTGAAACAGATTCTCCTTGAACTAATAGTCTCATAGATGGATCAAGCCTGAAGTGGCAGAGCTTTTCCCTAAAGTCAAAGCTGGCAATTTCTCCTTATGTCATGCAGAACAGTTAAAAGCAGTATTGCAGTTACAGAAAACATTCTTTGAAAACCTTGATTGCTTGATCAAATCTGTTTATTGCTAAGAGTCAAAGCATAATGATGGGGAAGAATTCCACCATATTTGCAGGTCTCCAGATTCTAAGACTCTGATGGTAGAAGAAAAGTTCTGTGAGCACTGGAAATGAGAGGCCTGCTTTCTATCAATTTGTATTCTTTATCTCCACAAATGCTCATGTACACCATTGCATTAACACAGTTTCTCTCTCTCTCTGTTCTAAAACGTCCTCAGATAACACTTGCCTATAGATTGGCTAGCTGGCCTCTGCTAAACAGTGTGTGGCTCTCGTTGTATCTCTGCTTCCCTCAATGATGGCGCTAGTGCAGATTTTCTCTTCCGAAGAGCTTTCAGTTTCATTGGAACTTAATTATGAATCAGACTTCCCTTTTTTTTTGGTCAAATTTGGCTGAAATTTTCCCACGGGTATAAAACATCTTCAGGGAGATAGGACTATGTTATTACTAATAATATGATAGTATAAATCTCATTTTCAGAAGAAACTAAGCTACAAAGAAAATTACTGCCAGCATTGCAGAAATGTGCTTTTAGAGAAGAAAGTCCTTTCCCAGAATAAATCCAGGACTTCATTTCAGAAGTTAGCAATGTTTATACCAATAACCTGTAAGCATAAATCTTCCGTGCTATCAGAAAGCAAGAATCTGCTTTAGCATGGAGTTCTAAGTAAATAAACAGAAAATAAGTAACCACAGGGTTTCTGTGAAGACAAGGATATAAAGCAGGGGTGTAGGCAGAGAGCAGAGGAAGCAGGCAAAGGGAGCAATTCTCACCATTTTATTTATTTATCTGTTTGTTTGTTTGTTTGTTTATTGGGTATTTGATTATGGGGTCTATATTCTCAATGGACAAAACCTGCTGTGGTGGTAACTCCTCTGAGTTCAGTGGAGTTCTCCTAGGACTTCTACTGATTCCTCCTTCTCTCAGAAGGCAAATGTGGGAGAGGATCAATAGCCTCATTTCTTTTCTTGGCTGAGAATATCCAGTGATTGAAGTCACTGTCCTCAAAGAGAGCATTTTTACTATCTTGCCTAACAAATTCCAGAGTCAGCAACCTCCAGAGTATACGATGTTTCTGCTGTCTATAGGTTTTCCAGAGACACTGACATACAACAGATGGAAGGGAAAAGTTCAATGTGTACCGAGGGAAGGCCTGGTAAAGATTTTCTGGATCTAGCTCATGTTCTCTTTTTACTTTTTTACCTTTTCTGGATATTGGTGGAAAACAGATTAAAAGTGCCCAGAAAAAGCGTGGTTAGATATAAAAACTAAATAGTTCCTGACACTAGCAAGTCTTAAGTAAGTGCCTGCTGTCTGCTATTTCTACTGGACTCCTCAAAAATGCTTCTTACAATTAGCATTTGTGTCCTACCTAGTAACTTACTTTCATAAATTCAAACAGACTTTGTTAGTATCTCTTCTTAGAGTTTAGCAGTTTCATGACATATTTTTACTAGTCCCCTGAATGACCTAAACTGCACATTAATGTCACTTTTCTTCCTTTTTAGCCACACAGGAAATAATTTTTCCTTATGTGATTCAATGCAATATGCAGTATGCCAGGGGCTCTCACAAGCCTTTCCAATCTTATTTCAAATATATCTTGTAGGTAAAGTGGAATTCTAGGCAGCTGAGGTTTACTGCACACAACCAGTACATTTCCTTTCTCAGTACCTTGTACTGTGGGGTATATTTTCCTGCCTTTCAAAGGGGTTGTGAGACTTCTGAAAGAGCGTGAGCTCATCAAAGAAGATGCACTGGGAAGTTGCAGCTGTGTGAAGTGCTACGCCCGTATATGAGGTTTCAGAAAAGCCAAGGGAACTGAAAATGTTAAAGAGCACCTCAGCGATTTAGGTTTTTCTCTAAGTTCATCTGGATCCCCAATTTTTGTTTTAATATGCTTCACATTTTTCTTCCTTGTTACTCTGGATCAAATTCAAAGCATTATATCAATGAGTAAGAGACAGAGTAATCTTCCTAGTCAGTTGCTAAAAGCAAAGAGAAGTTTCTGAGACGAGAGTGCTCATCTGATTTTTCTTAATGCAAAAGGCAGAAAATGACTAAAATTAGTAAGAAACGAATAATAAGAGGTTCAAATAACATAGTTTGTTTGAGGGTATATTTTATGCTAACTTTATGACCACACAAATTGGGATAACAGAACTCACTAGAATTTTCTGATTTAAGCAGTCTAGATCTAAAGAATAGGGCTGACAGTTCAGACTGAAGGGCTCAGTACATTTGGCCAGTGCTAATAATGGCTGTACCAATGCTTCTTGTGGCTTCCAAACCTTCAAAGTAGTGAAGTATTTCTTTGATTTATTTTTAAAAATTGTAAATCATACTTAAGAGGCAAACTTTTACATCTTTTTTACT
Organism: Ibycter americanus; assembly: GCA_035590275.1. NCBI lineage: Eukaryota > Metazoa > Chordata > Aves > Falconiformes > Falconidae > Ibycter > Ibycter americanus. Next base: position 12,690,817 of record JAVJGI010000036.1, read on the forward strand.
CTAATGACTCTTTCCTAGTAGCTTAAAATAGATATATTACATATAAGCTCTCCTTTCTAGAGGTCAGATTTTTACAGGACTCATTTGAAATTGGTGGCTGGTTCTCTTTGCATGTGATCAAAGCAATACTGAGCTGCAAAAAATAATACCAAAACTCCTCCTAATTGCAACCTTGTGTCTGGATACTGTTTCTAAACATATTTTTGGAGTTTACACATGTCTTGTAACATAATTCCAGAATTCCATTGTAGCCTAGCTCACATCTGAGCAGTTTTGCAGAAAAGGTCTTACGGTTCCTCCTGAGTTGGTTGTGTGCCCAAATGCACCCAAGCATAGGGTGCAGGAGGATAAGGTCTCCTTTCAGTAATACCAACTGCCAGTAAACTCAAGAGGCCTATTAAAAATAGAAATAGTTAAGACAAGTGGTGCAGCCACACAAAATTTTCCTGGCAGGAAAGGGGTGCACTGGAGCTGTGACATAAATCTCAGGCTCATAAGGATTCCCTCTGCTGTGGTGATCTCACCATAACTTCCTAAGTCATCAAGAGGGGCTGTTTTGTAGTAATGGTTTAGCTACAAAGTAACTTTTTTCCTGATTCAGTGAAGATGACAGAAACCCAAAGTGACCTCTTTTCTTAGTATCAAAATTCAGTCATTTCAGTGACACATTCAGACAGCCAGGATACGGGAATGAGTTTCTGTTTGTCCATCTCCCTATATACTCCAATTTGATTTATGCTTCAGCAGTGTTTAAGATTAGGTCTTTCAATACATTGGAGAAATCAGAGAAGAAAGACTGATTTTTTTCTTTTCTGCTTATTGGGAATGAAGACTTTGCAATTATTTGATGACCTAACTGAGGAGCATTCACAGAAAAGAATGAGAAGAAACTGACTTTCACAGACAGAATGAGTGAAAAGACACAAAACAGATTTGTATTTCAGAGCTTTCCATAGTGACAGCAAAAGCAAGTCATTCATATGGATTCAGAAAGATTCAAAAGAACGGACCTAAGGAAAACAAAAAACATGATGAGATCACAGATCTGAGAAAGTGAAAAAGAGCCACCTTCTTCCTCCAAAACGCTCTTCAAACACTGACATGGAAAAAATAAGAAGTAAACAAGCAAGCAATCAACCAGACAGAAATCTGGACTCAGACACTGATTCTTATATTGCTGTTGCCTCCTCTCCCTGTTCCTGCCACAAGGTCTGGCAAAACTGGGATGAGAAGCCTGGAGAGGAATGGAGTCGTCCCTGCTGGGAGCTGTACCTCCTTTTACAAACTGGTGGCTTAGAGGGCTGTAGTGGTCTCCTGTGGAAGACCTAACCACCTCTCCTGTCAAGTCAGCGGCTGTGAATGGCGCACAAAAATAGGGTGAAGGTACAACTGCTCACTTATTACATCCTTATTACTCTCTGTGTTGCAAAGGATCAGCTCTTTTCAGTGGTAGACCTGCTGGTACCAGCAGGGACCCAATAGAGACCATAATACAGGACAGTCAATGTGATCTCATTGTAGGAGAGTATCTCAAACTGAAGATATAAACAGCCTAGTAAAAGGACTGAAACCAGTTACTCAGCAGAAGGGAAACCTCCTTCCTCCCCCACTCCCTTTAGTCTGGAAAGTCACCTTGCACATTGCAAGATCTTCCTCTGCCTAACTGACAACTTGGCAGCCCTGACAAGAGCAATTTGACTTTGGATGGAAGCTGAATCTGTGGCAAGCATATAGTTGCAAAATAAGTCACGCTTCCCTTCCACTGAGTGCATGTTCTATTTATAGCACATTCCAGATTATGCAAGGATTCCCAGAACACTGCAGACTCTAGTTGAAAATTATATCTGCATAGCATGGAGTATATAAAGCAATATTTTAAAAATCCCATTGTTAGCAGAACGAACATCTTGCAGTTATACCTACAGAAAAGCTGGGGTAAATTTGGAAAGATACTGTATAGTAATTGAGAGTAGTTACAGTTAATTTTATTTTGTTTGCTAGATCATCTTAATAAATTGTGTCTTTTTAAAAAACAAAACAGTAATTGCATAAAAAAAGCCTGAAAAGCTAAGGTAAATAGTTCACTTGACTGAAAAGTGAGATTTTTTTCTGGTGTTTGACAGAGTATGTATTTTAGAAAATATGGGGGAATGTTAAAGAAGGTGAATATTTAGGACAAGAATATCTGAATTCTAACACTTTAGAGTCAATTTCTTCTCAAAGTTGTGGCAAAATACAGTATCTTGCTATCCATTCATGGGATAAGAACTTTCAGTGAAAGTTTGTTTTGTGATGCATATATTACAAATTCCTTAAATTTTTATGTTCAGAATACCAAATAATAAAGCTGGGACTTAAAATATTTCAGTGACATGTAAGAACTTTTAAATTCTCAAGAAAGGCAACTTAGCAGGAAAGCCATACAGATATAAAAGTAAAATACATATATTATTGAACATACTTGGTTTTAGTGCAAATACGCTGTAAACATCTGTATCTATTTCTTTTCCCTCAACTCTTATGTCATGTAAACTTACTCTAGTACTTTGAAATAGGCCGATTGGCAAAGCTTGTTCTGAATTTAAATGACTTACAACTCCTGAAGTGTGAAGCAGGAATTTCTGAAAGTCAGACTCAATAATAGCCATTTTTAAAATTTGGCTGAGTTCAGTCAAAACCAAAGAAGATTCATAATTCTATTACAGAGTTTATTATTGCTGAGTCATCACAGGTTTTCACTGAAACACCAAATATAGACAGAGTTTTGGGTCAAGACTATTGAAAAATATAAACAACAATGACCATTTCAAGCCAGTGCATTCTGTCAGACTTCAAAATCTTGACTAATTTTAAAAAATGGATGTATTGATTGGATGTCCCAGTCTATTTTAGACAGCAGATTTGCTCTAAATTCTGTTAACTGGTTTGCTGGCTAGCTAATCAGTCCAAGAACAAGCTGTCCCCTTTCAGTGTATTTTTTAGTTTACTGCACGATTGCCAAGACCTGTTATGGAGTGAACTTTGCAGTCTAACAATAAAATACACCTATAGAGGAAGTCTGCAAAGTTATCTTCAATAATAAGTTAAATTAGCAATCTACCTGGGCTTAACTGTAAAATTTTATGAAGTGTTTCATGCGTTACAAAGCAGAGTTTATACAACTAGAATTAGACAGCTTACCATGAAAACCACCTTTTGTGCTTGATTTACAAACTGGGGGTTAACAAAGTTTCTTAACAAACTAATAATGCTGTTGCTGTTAACACAGCATTCAGGCCTCTGTACCTATGTATCAGATTCTGCAGTGTTTCAGTCCATTAAAAAAATAGATGGGAAGAGGGGAGAGGAGAAGGGGTGTATTTGTAGACCCCAACATAACATGGAAGGGCATTTTTGTGGTATTTTTGTTTAGTGATATCACCTATACTTTTCGTGTCACTCGAATTTTAATCTCTGAAGTGCTATTTTTCCATCCACAAACTATGGAAAGAAGGTGACGTGGACTCCTCAGTTGTCTACCCAATTATTCATCATTAATGGGCTGAGTTGCAATGCAAACCTTCATGCTTAACTTTAGAGTCCAAAAGGAGCCAGATTAGAGAGTTTTAATTACCCAAGAGTCATCATTTGAGCTCTCTCTTCTCATACCCTTTCATTTTTAAAACAAACCTCCGGTCTCACAGGTTAGTTTTCGCACATCATCCACTAGATACCGGAATAATTTACACAAGGTGTGAAGTAGTCTGTTTTTAGCTATCTGTTACAAAGTTAGCAATGTTACTATTCTTACTGGGCACAGTGTGTAAGATATATTCCCACACTAGGGGAGTATTTAGTAAGGTCACAAGGATGCCCAGTCCTTATCAAACACATTCCCTGGAAACTTGGCAGGGGTTTCATTTTACAAGAATTCAGGGGCAAACTAACGGTATTGGGTCTAGAATTATTTAAATTTTTTAGTGTTTGTGCAGAAAGAGATTTGTATTGCCAGCCTGTAACAGAAAATTTATTGTCAGCAGTATTCAAAGTCTAATTTTGCTTTGAGTAAATTGATTTTGAATTCATTTAGTCCACTAACTTTGGTAGAGTTGTTTCACATTTGCACTAGAAGCAGGCTGTATTCACACACTAAGATTTATTTTAGTCTTTTTAATAATTTCATAAGGCAGAAAGCTAAGCTTTTTACATAATTTTAAAGATGATAACGTCAACGCTGGAGGCAAACAGAGTTTTATATGCAAGGACTAGATGCAAATATTTTCAATGTTTTAAAATGATTTTATGTAACCCAGAGAAACAGAAGCAATAGAAGTCTGGCTCTAAATGGAAACAGAACCCTGCAGAAAGGATGGACTTGATCAGAGCTGTCTACTTCTAATAATCTGTGGGAAAGAGGGAAGTCCCATGCACACTGTTTCTTGTAATTTTTCCAACGTTTTCCTTAGTCTCTATCCTGTAGAAAGTACCTGTGCATGGTAGGCATGTTGCCAGGAAGAGTGAGGTGGAAACTGAACACAACCAGCCACTGAAGATCCTTGCAGAAATCCCAGCCAGTCTGTGTAATTGCAGGAGGCTCTTCAAATTCTGCTGCCAAGCCAGACCAAACCGTATGTCCTGAAAAGATGTGTTAAATCACACATCACAGTGTATACAATGGAAAAAGATGTGATCTGCTGTGCTTGTGAGGATCAGAAAAGAGTGGTGAGCAGAGAAAGCCTTATTTTAGGGATGAGCCTTTTTTAAAAAACTTACTAAGAGGAGAGAAAAGAAGAGCAGGAACAGAGTTAGTTATTACCATCTACAAAAGCTGAATATAGCCTCAATGAATGAATGAGGGGACTTGGATCCCTCTGAAAATCCAGGAGTGTATATAAAACTAAGTTATGAAACTTAGTAAATATTATATTCAGCTATGTATCCTGAAAGCAGAATATATACAGACAATATGTAATACAAAATATTTGCTGTGACATTATCAGCTGGGTTTTGTCTATTTGCTATGCATTGAGGCCTACCCAACTTTCTCAGCCTCAGCGAGAAATTGGAATTTGAAGCTGGGTAATTCATTAGTTTCAATTAATAAGAAAAGGACTAAGGCCTAGATCCTACCTTGTACTACACCTGTGCAAATTTGAGACTAGAGGTCACCAAGCGTCCTTTTCTACCCAGGCCTGCAGGCAGCACGCAGTTCACAGCAGGCAGCAGTGCTCAGGAAGAACAGCTGGCTGAGCTGCCAGCCTGCACTCTGCTCTCTTGGTGTTATGTCTTCTTCCCCAGCACACTGGTATGGCATCTTGCCATTTGCAGCATGTCCTGGCCAGAAGACGGCATGTGGATACAACAGCACTCCAGAAGTCCAGCAAAATAGACTCAGCCTGTCCGTCAGAATAAAGTCTACTAAAGGATACCTTTTGTCAGAAGTTGGCAGCCCTGCAGAGGACAGTCACACTTAGGAAACTTGCTTTCACATCCTGCTCCATCAGAGATTTCTTCTGTGACCTTGAACAAGTAATTGGCTTTGTCTATGCCTCAGTTTGCTGCCTGAAAAATATTTTCAGGGGTTCTTGAGGGTAAGATTGCAAAGCCCTCAAATACAATGGGACTGAGGACCAGAAAAGTGGACTAACTTTTTTTGGAAACACAGCTTTCTACTTACAACTATGAAAAACCCCCAGCTGTACCAGAGTTCAAGTATGGGGGTCAAAAAAGGCTGTGATAACAGAGAGCCTTCAAACTCTGCTCTTGGGTAATGAACATGTCTTCTGACACTTAAACAACCACTGCTGACTGATAAACAATGCAGCGTCTTGCTCTTCTAGCCTACAGAAAGGGTCACCACATGTAGGGCCTTTGAGTTGTTCTGGAAAATGCAGATCTCAGAAGACTTCACCAAGAAGGATAGAGTTCTGTGTTATATAATTACCATTTCTTCTCTAAGATACAAAGCTCTCAGACAGTAACCTTCCCTGGCTTTCCTCACGTGAGAGTCACAGTGCTCTTTGTGCAACATTGCTCCTGGAGCTCACGGTTCAGTAACTATCTGTCTTGATTGTAAGTGGCAGTGTCAACGCTCATGCCAAAAATAAACCCTCCTGACGAATGACATGGATACTCCACAGGCTTAGAGACATCTTTTTATAGCCATCCTTTGACTTCAGATACCAAACATTTGCTATTTTTGGCACAGAGGCTTGGAGAAACTTTCATGATCTTTAGCCTACATGACTACTTTTGCACACAGCTCAGGTGCTGTCAGAGTACTTGTGGCTTTTCTTAAAGATAGGGAAATATGTTTCTTCTACTGGGTATTTGTACTCACTAGATGAACAGCTGATCTAGAAAATGGAGACTGTGCTACCACATGAGGTTTTCCAGATTGTTGCTGGGGTGTTAAGGACTTGTCACTTCAGGAAGTTCTAAGATGTCTGATGGTTTGGTACTTAATGTAACTGAAAACAATAATATTTAATTGAATTTACTAGAACTGAAATGTAACCATGGAATTACTTCAATGTATTTCCTCATCTAATGACGTGGAGAGGATATATATTTATTTATTTATTTTAATAAAAGAATGTGGTACTAATGGCAGATGCCAAATTCACCCTCTGGCAGATACAAGTTCATTATTTATTCATAGTGCAGATTGAAGATGTCCTTATCCAAACATATTTTTTTAAAGTCATAATTTACCTCTAATACAACTCTGCCAGCCATAAACAGCACTAGGAGCTACTGTGTAGGCAGAGCTCTTGTTATTTTACCTCACATCAGTTCAGTACAACTGGATAACAGAATAGTAACATTTTGGCAGCATCACCTGATTTAGTCATTGTTATCAACATTCCAGTGAATTATATTTCTGATATTTCCTGTTCTAGTCAGAGCCAAATCTCAAGGAAATGTGTATTGCTACTAAATGTTCTGTAGCTTAAGAAATACTTCACAGATTGAACTTACCACAGTACATAGAGAATCTGGAAGGTAATTTAATTTTCCCATCCGTATAAATCTTAATATCACTAGTAAAATTTTTCAAACAAGGATTACCATCTTCATGACAACGGTGTCATTTGCAGCTATCTAAATAATAGCCTGGACTATCAAACCAACTTTGACCTACGAAAACATAATACCAGGAGACAGAAACAAGTAGACACTCTGCAAGGACAATTGTAAAAGACAGAAGGGGCCGTGTGAGGGCCCACATCTGGAATACTGTGTCCAGTTCCAGATCTCCAAGCTCTCTCCATTGGGGAGAGTACAGTGGAGAGCCAAAAGGATGGTAGGGCATTGAAGATGCAGTGTGTGAGAAGAGGGTGAGGCAATGGGGTTTATTTAGCCTGGAGAAGAGAGGGCCGAAAGGGAGTTGAAGTCTTGTGTTCTGTTACATGAAGGTGGGCCTTGCAGAGAAGACAAGCAACAGCCTGTTCTCAGGGAACGCCACAAAAGCACAAAGAGCAGTAGTCAGAAGTTGCAATAAGGGAAAGGCGTAAGAAAAATATTCTTTGGAACAAATGTGGTTAAGAAAAGTATCAGATTACCCAGAGAGGTTTGAAAATCTCCAAGGCTAGAGGCCATGAATTCAGCTAGCCTAACTTGATAATTTCCAACAAAACTTCTTTAAATTGTGGCAGAAATTATTAGTTTTACGAGGTCTCGTTTCAGTACTACTTCAGTTCTATGGGACTGAAGATTTGCTTTCAACTTGCACTCAGACTTAGTAGCTGTAATGCTAGTTACTGGAGTGGTTTACTTTAATGCCTGCAGTTCAGAAAGTCTCTAGTCCTTGTACTTCGCACCATACAGACCTAGAACAAAGAGAGCAGTCCCTATACGTTATTCAGAACAGACAAATAGTGGGAAGGTGAAGAAGTACAGTAAAACCAGATCTATGGCTCATCATCAGAAAAGCTGGGAACAGATCCCCAGCTCACAGTTTAATGTTTTTTTTTTCATTAAGGTTTCTTGCTCATGTTCCCCTTCTGAACAATGCAACTTAACAGCCAATCTATGTAATAAAAGTAAAGGGGCGGGATGGGACGGGACGGACATCAAAACAAAACAAAACAGTGTTATGGACACTTTACCAATATTTGAAATAATTTTCAGTTAATTTCACAAGAATCCTGTGAACCGGGCCTTTTTTCTTCTGTAAATAAATATGGTCCTAAATGCCCGTGCATTAAGACTGCTTAAGGCTGAAAGTAGACTGATTCCAACTTGTCCTATTTTAGCAGGGTATACTCAAGGTATACTTTTTAAGACTACTGAATCCAATTCATTTCACAATTACCTTGAAAGAATCTGACCAGATTAGATTCAAAGCCTGGGCAGCAATTGCTACATCTGAATACAGAGCTTCATATACATACTCATTTCAGTTGTTCACTAATGTTAATATCCACTGGTCAATTAAGTGGAAGTTCAGTCCTTTAGACTTTCCCCCTTTAAGGCATGCTAATGAATTTATTCAGGGATATTAATCCAACTAGTAAATTGTTGTTCTATGTACATAACCTTCCTCTCCTTTAGCATATAACCATTTCAAATGCTGAAAGACTATAACCTCCCATGGAAAGTCTTTCCTGTACTTATAAAATGAAAAAGAAAAAAAAAAAAAAGAAAAAAAAAAAGGATTGAAAAGTTACTATATTTTTTCAATAAGGTAAGTGAGAAAAGTAAGTTTTATTTCTAAAAGCTGATACGCAATGTATATGTGTATATCTGCATGTATATATCCCTACGCTTTAGCAGATTTCTTCTTTGCCTTTTTCCAAGTCTCCACAGCCAGGCAGGTCTGACTACAGGGAACAGCCCATGGAAGAGTATGCATCTGATTGCACTGTATCTGCCAGAACTGCTTTATTTGGGAAAACAACAGAAAACAAGCTCAACTAAAGTTAATAGAGAGCTATAACTCACAACAAGATTTTGTTTATTAAGAATTATAGATACATATAAAATTAAGAATTATAACTGTCAACAAGAATATGGGCATCAGAATAATCTATAATAAAACAATGAGCTGCTTTAGGTAGGAGAAAGTTCCCTTCCTTTACCTTAGAAAATCAGCAGTGATTTTTAATTCTGACACTTGTCAGAAAACACACTAAAGTACTGCAAAGTATCTAAGCTTAAGGCGGATGCAGCCATTATCAGAGGGGAGCTGTATTGTCATACACTAAATTTCTCTCATTTTTATTAAATCTCATTTATTATAAAATCTGAAAGTTAGAAAACTCAAGTGGAAGAAACCTCTTTTTCTAAACTCTTCTAGGGCAGTCAATCCTTGCTGAGAAGCAACTAACAGGCTTGTCTACAGCATGACCATTAAGCCAGGGTAAGGACATACTACTTTTTATCTATTTTGCACTACCTCCTGTGTGCAAACACTTCAAAAAGAAAATCAGTCCACATGCACAAAGATGCTCCAAGCTGAAGGCATGCCTTCGCCTTAAAATGAAAGATGGTGCAGATGTCCTTCAGCAAGCTGTGACCAGAACCAAAGTGAAGCAGTCATATCAACACAGCACTATAAAAATGGCCTCACTAATTTATTTTTTTTTTAATAAGAAACAGCACTGCACCCCAGTAACTACTTGCTGTCTTTGGAGTCAAAGCTCATCATTCTACAGGTGCCATGCTCTAGCTAGCTATATATATTGCTCAGTGAATGGCATTGTATTCCACTGCACACCACTTTTCATTAAATTGTCTTAGGAGGAGACAGAGCTACTGCGAAATAGCTAGCAGACAATTCATACCATTAATCTGCAGTAACTCATTTTGTAAACAAACTCCAGTTCAGACTACTACTCATTTTACTATTGACTTATCAGCTTACATACTTCAAAGGATGATAGTGATAACCTGTTGTGGAGAACTTACTGATGCATTATAAATTCCCAAGCTAAGTCTCCAAGTATATTACCCTTGTGTAGATTCAGTGACCCCAATGGAATAAGAATTTCTCCAGGCTGATCCCCAAACAACAGGTCAAAACCTTGATTGTTTTCTTTTTCTCCTGGCTTAGTTGTCTGTTTTTAACCAGAAACACTATATGTATGTCTTAAATACATAAGGTTTATAATTACATTACTCAGGCTGAGTCAGACAAGCAATAAGTACTTGGAACACTGAACACAACCTGCAGTTGACAGCAGGTTGCCAGGTAGAGAAAGGTAATTCTGAATTCTTTTTGTTTCAGCCTGAAATAATGCCAAAAAAGGTAAATGTCATGACGCAAGCTACAGACAACTCATAATTAATGTCTGAAACCTCCTTGCAATTTAGCCTTTAAAGGGGAAGAATCAAAATAACTATCAATTATAAAAACCATAGAGAAATATTACACTGTCATTTTTACATATAAGTGTTATCAGTTTATTTCTAAGTTTTTTAAAAAAATTTGGTGTCAAATGTGAGCATCATTATTCGAGTACATCCCATGCTAATTGTAAAGCACAATATCTTTAGGGAGGCTTTTCTCATCCCCAGTTTGATGTGCTAGGTGGAAATGAGGATTCTGCTGACAGCAGGCCAGATGACTGATAAAGTACACATCTAGCATAGAGTCAAATGCTCCACTATCCCAACATATACACTTGACAGAGAGAGACGTTTGTGTAATTAACATTTGGCAAGTGAGAGGCAGATAAGTAGTCAGTAGGCGGTTTACAGAGAACTGAATAGTTCTAGTCATCTGTGTAATACATGCACCAGCTGTCAGTCGGAGCTGGGGGTTTCTTCAGACTGACAGCCATGTGTATTCACCTTTTAGAGGAAGCACCCTCCCTTTCCAGAAACAGACATAAATAGACTTTTCAGCAGACATGAATGCAGTGTAGACTAGTACATTTCTAAATGCACAGGATAAGGATTGGAATCACAGTAAACTTATCTAGTTTAAAGTATTTCAATATCAGAAATATAAAAGTCTGAAGAATTGGTACTAAAAATAGATGCACTAGAAATACATTTTTGGTACAAGTTCTCACTAAAGCTCCTTCCTTGTTTTCCCTTGCTGGAAATCAAAAGAAGTTCTGCAGGTGAAGCCCTATCCACTCATAGCAAAGGGTGCAAAACCAGAACATTTTTATCTTTTCTTGAAGACAAGCATGTCTGAATACAGTACCTCTACTCCTTTTACCTCCAGATTTCAACAGCAGATTTGCTGCTTCTTTTCTAGCAGAGCTGTGATATTTTTACCATAAAGCAGACAATGCTCTGCATATTTCAAACAAGCTCTCTTGCCCACATGATCTGAGTTGTGAGGCATCAGCAAAGCAACCTGTTTGTTTCCTAAAGCAAAAATTTGGAAAGATGCTTTTGTTCCCAGACAGCGAGACTTTCTTCCTTTGATTAACACACAGAGTCTAGAAATTCTACCCACAATTGACACGGTACCTTCTTGTATTTAGTTGAACTCTTCTGTTTCCTACGTGTACTTGGCAGGGGTGGGGAGGCATGCAGCAGGAGAAGTGTAAGGTGACTGATTAGGATCTGTCTTTCATCTAAGTGGAACTGTAAAAAAGAATACATTCTTGCTCCTAAAATGCACTTGTTGAAACATAGGCTGTCAGCCTGTTAAATGCAGAACAGACACAAAAAGTTAGCCAAAACAGATAAATGATGATATTGCATTTCATTTAGATTGTAGTGAAATGAGCTACCAACTTCGCTTTCATATGCAGTCATATCAGTAAAACAGAACTGTTCTATTTCTTTTTAGATCAGTTGATTGAGCATTCTAACTAAATTTCAAATGCCTAATTACATTTGAACGGCTATGATTTCAACCCTTTTTCTACCCCAGTGTTTGGGTTATAGCCTGACTCTATTCTTGCAGTGAGCCACAGAGATGGCCCATGGGGACACAGTTGAACGCTGCTTCTGCAACTTTTTTTTCCCACCCCCTGAACAAACTGCTTGCGTGTTTCTATACCTCCAGTTCCAACACTGTACTCTGTGCTGGATCAGTCTCATTAATACCCCATTTCCACATGTAGAAGTAATTGCAATGCTTGTTCTTTACCACACAGATTTTGGGTATGGTTAGTCATGAATGTACCTTTATATTACAATACAACAATATGGTGTTGTAATATAAAACATATCTTTGCTGCTGCTGTAGAGATGGCAAAACTTGTGCATAAACTAACTCTGGAACCTCTTTGGATATATCCCATAGCCCAGGTATTAGCTACCTTAAAACTTGGTTTGACAAGTGCCATTTCATACTGTGGATATGATTTAATCTATGTGAGACTAACTCTTTGGGAAGCTTGGTTAATAGTTTCAGCAGGGTACTGAAGCACTACTACTTTTACACTCAGGTGGAGTTAATTTTAGAATATCTATAGATCAAAAAAACCCCTTCAGTCTTCAAGACTGGAGCTTGAAAAATATCTTTCTGTTTTTCAAAAACATGGGAAACTTTTACTGTGAAATTAGTTCCAAAAAGTAGTCTATATTAGCCATAGAGGCTGTTCAAGTCATCCTTGCTTTAAGAGGGCCAGTTGCACTTCTGTAAGATGGTTTATAGACTTGAGTAGAATTTCATTTATGGTAGCAGAGAATTTGGCTCTTCTCTTCAAAAGGTGAAGTCAATGCAAATATGGGTAAGAGGAAATTCACACTGAAGTGAAAGCGTGCATTCCACTTAGAGTCATTTCAGGTTCTATACTGTCTCAGTGATTTTCAGAATTTCACAATTTTGAAAACATATGTGAGAAAAACCATATTAAAATTGTTCACTGACAAATGTATCTTTCTACTATTGTCTGAAGTGGATAGAACTTTAAGTGGTACTTTTCCATGCAAAGAGTCCCTGCCACTTCCAGAATACAAATACTTAGACATAGCTACAGTAAAGAAAATTTCCAAGTGACGTGGATATATAGCCATTAGCAATAAAGATTTTTCAAGTGTCAAAAGCATGTCACCACTGGTCTTTTCAGAAAGGTGTGCAAGTAAATTCAAAATAGCAGCCACAGATGATATTCCTCAGTTCGCCAGTAAAACAGAGGTAATATTGGATACCATACAAAGGCCCTTACTAGCAAGTAAATCAAATGCTTAAATGTGTGTCCTTGGCTGAGACTATATCCCTCTTCCCCTGATAAACCCAAAGTACCAAGTATAACTGCTCAGGCAGAGCAAGCAGTACAGTGTAGTTATTTGATAACTGTGAATTAATACAAGTTCATTTGCATCCAGTTGTGTTTAGCTGAAAACATGCCTTCTGAATTGTAAACAAATTATGTTCTATTTGTTCCATTTCCCTGTCTTTTTTTGGACAACTGTTGGCTTGAAACTGAATTTTGAGTTAAATACAATGAGACTAAAACAGAACCTATCATAGAATTAAGGTTTAAAATGCTTTGTACATTAGGTTCAAGGCAGCATTAGTACATCTTATTACTTTGCCATTTCCAATGCCTTGTAAAAGATAAGATTATCTCATTAATCCTGTTGTGGTCCCTCTAAGGAGCTGAAACACTAGATAATAGAACACAGAAATAAAGCAGTTGATAAGTGGTGTCTGATACTAGGGTATCAGAGTAAAGCTATGCATACTGCCAAAACATCTCAAAAAGTACAAATTAGAATTAGGGATCCTCACATTCTGCATCTCCCAGCGAGACAGAAACATAAAAGCAGTTATTTTTGCCCAGTCTAAAGTGTGGTAGAAAACAGTCATGTTTCATTCACTGCCACAGTTGCTCTCTTAAGTTTATCTGTAAACAATTCACAATCCTCAGAGAAAACCATGCCAAAAGAGAGCATTTTCTCCCCAACTGAAAGAAATATAACAAGCTAGCATAAAATATATCTGTATATATAAACAGATATGAGCCTGTTTTCTTTCCCATCCTTCTGTCATCTTGACAGCAATTACTATTTCAGAAGACAATAACAAAAGGTAAAACATGTCATATAAATCAGCTGTATTTATATTAAAAAATAAATGCATAGAGGACTGTGGGAAAAGCAAATAAAGTTAGAAGTACATAGACTACATTTTCATAGTTCCCTGTTAAAGTAGTGGAAACTCCACAGAGCTGGGAAATGCCATCTTTCAGTCAGGGTTTCAACAATAGGAGAACACTGTGAAAAGCCTCAGTAGTATTTTGGATGTTCAGAGGTCTTCAGCTGATTTCTGTTCTTATAATTCCAGTCAGTCATATCTCCTGAACATAACTCATGGAAAAGTTTAACTCCTAGTTTTGTGCTTTTACAACAAAAAAAAAATGCCTTCACATTGAATTAACTTAAGTTTCTTAAGAAAAAAATGATAGTCATGGGAAAGAAATAACAAGCCATGAAGAGTAAAAAGAAATACATGAAACAGAAATAGAGTTGTCATCAGAATTGTAAAAATACATTATGAAAATCAGGCATTCCAGATGTTCATGGATATGAGGATTGAATGCCAGAGAGGGAAGCTTCAGAGAGCGCCTATGGAAGGTGATCGCAATAAAGCTTCCACACCAACCATAATCCTGAAGACAATCAGTTCTTACCTGATACAAGTGAATTTTACTCAGCAACTTCAAGTTTTCTACAGATATTCAGTGGTATAAAAACAGAGATTTTATACTTTAAAATTGAGATCAGAATCATATAGGTACATCAAAGAATCATTTGGCTTTAAGACTTCTACAATTTCTTGAAGTTTACAGTTAGCATCTTTTTAAGCTCGACTATATGGCCTTTGGACAGAAATAGATCTTGAAGACAGGGTATCTGAAAGTTTATAATGGATTTACTTTTACCCATAAAAGCTCCAGGTCTTAACATTGTATTTTCATGCACTCCCTACACATGCTGCAACTAAGAAGGAACAGTAATTTCTAACAATAATTTCATAACAACAGCGAAAGCTTTCTTCCCTAGTGATCAGGACAAATCTGCTAACAGAAAATTTCTTTTCAGTATCATTGGCATAAACTCCATCAGCTCAAAACGAACAGTAACTTTTGCGAAGTTGCTAACATCCTGCCTCAGCAGTCTCAGCCTCTGGAGCAGACACATTCAGTAAGGGAGAACTAAGTGTTACTGCTTGCCAAAGACTATCTGAAAGCTAAACAAAGCATTTTGGACCAAATTATAGGAATAATAGATGCTAAATGTCAGATTTGCTTTTGCTATCACTATTTTTTTTTTTCTTATTATGAGTAGAAGTATCCCAAAATGAGTCAGTTTCTTTAATCTTGAGATGCCAAAGAACATTCACAATTTGGTGCCATTAGCCAGCTCAGCTCTCCCAGCAGCATGCCAGACCTCTGGAATTCCCAGGCAATTTAGTAATATGTGCACTGACACTTAAAAAATAAAAAAAAACCAAGGCAACAAAACCAACAACAACAACAAAAACCCAAACCCAAACAAAAGCACCACCAAAAACCCAAATAAATAAACCCACAAAACACCTCACCTTAAGATTGCTAATACAAGTCAGCCTATAGCTAGTGACCATTCATAAAAGGATTGGAAATGAGCAAGTTTCAGTAACGAATGATCCAAATTTCTACTCTGCAGGAAGCAGCATGTTTCAGATGCAGTTGTGGCACGGATATCAAGTTTCTTCACAAGGTAAGATGAAACAAACATACCCTTAAAGGCTAATGGCACTGTATTGTCATGATTCAATCTGAATTGCTCTGCTCAAGTTATAGACAGTGAAACTTTAAAAATTAATATTTCATCTAAGCTGTTCCTGAATAAGCCATTTAACTTTAAAAAGCAGTGATGTAAGTTCTAAATTGCCTTTTCATAGAAAATTAAGGTTTTTCTTCGCTCGCTGAGTGGGGGAAAAATATTTTAAAATCGCAGGGTTTATATTCCTGTAATATTTTGTTGATTACCTCCAAAGATTCCAATTTTTATCCTGTGAAAATCAATGTGAGACTGAAACATGTGACTATGAAACATTTCAGTTTAGCTAAACCAACAGAGAATTATTGTATTTTTCTTTTTAAAATGAAAATTAGAGTTCTATATGCTATTGAAAACGCTGTGAATGCTTTGAAACTTTTTTTAAAGAAAAATCTTTTCATAAATTAAAAATTACCACTTCAAATCACTTCAGATAGAGATTGCTCTAATGCTCTATAACGGCAGGTTTTAGGTTTTACAGACAAGCTATAAATTCTCCAAATAGACATCAGTAATAGAAATAATTGCACAATCTTTATAAAGCAATATGAACAATTATACTGCAACATAAAAATCTATTTCCACTATAACCAGTGATGAATCAGGTGCCCATTAATGAACAAAGGTTGTGAATCATCTTTAAAAGATTTAACACTATGAAACGTAACAGCTTTTTAAAACTGGCTCCCTAGCTTGTCTGTGTTAACAATTGCGTGACCAGAAATGGTTGAGAAGTAACTAGAATTTCGGTTCAGTGAGCTATCCTCGATATTTGTCTGATGTGCACCACAGTTGTTTTGGTATGACTTTGAAATTGCCCAACCCCCAAGGACACAGTCCTTCTTGTAGTACGTTGGGAAAGTACTGTGCTCTTACCTAGACTACACAAATTCATACCTGTTAACGTGGCATTTTCACAAAGCAAAAGGGCCTAGTTTAACACAGCAATACTTGTAAGCAGTTTCTTGTTTTACCTGAAACAATTCACTCATCCGTCAGCATCCAATTAAATGCCATATGAGTCAGGTGGTAACATACTTTATTGGCTGCTGATGACTAATAAGGCAGGTCAGCATCCATAAATCCAACAACTTAGTGAAGTAATGGTGATTGTGAACTTTGATTACAGACAGTGACCATGAACACAGTACATATGTTTTAAGGATGCATATTATTCTATTTAATCCACTAACATAAGAAGGCAAGATACGCCATTAAGACTTTCATATTGAATAATCCAAATTTAGTGTTGCTTGCTAATGTTTTGTACTTTATGATTGTGTTTTTCCCACTGTATCAAATACATTCTTTCCTCACAGAAGGGCAAGTCTCAGCAAAATTAGTATCTAGTGCATATGCCTAAAAAATTTAGGCAATACGTGAGTTTTAACCTCATGCTTTCAATAAGCATTGTATGTGATGTAAGTCAACACATCCTTTGCAAGAAGGAACATCAGGTTTACAAATCCACAGAGGCCAAAGGAAAAAGACAAGCATGCAAGAAATACTTCAGTAATTTTTAAATTAGCATAGCAAATTTATTTTTCAGGTCAGCACATGATTTTCTGTTTCTTTGTTTTCCTTAATCAGTTCCTGGCTTATACTACCCCTAGTGTAATCAAGATCACTAATTTAATCTAAAATTGAAGTAGATATTAAAAAGTTAGTTTGTGCTTTCAGCTTGGATACCATACACAGCACGTTAGCTGAATGTAAGCATGGTAGTTTTGAACTGTGTGTACAGGTTGTTTCTGCAGTCTCTGAGTCCTCAGCTTCACAAACACTAAAAAATCTGCTTAGACTGCCCATTCATACTTGCTTGGTTTTGAGATGATAGTATTAGCTTTCACGGAGCTTGGTTGTGGTTTTTCTTCGTTTTTGGAAAAGGACAGAAAATTGTAGTAAGGTCCAATTTAAAGGATACAGTGATCTTTGAGCCTTGGTTTTCCTTCTTCTGACTTCTGAATGCACTAGTTATCTATTTTAACAGCTCTAATTTTGCCACAAAATGCTTAGTCAAAGAAATGTATCTACACAGCTACATCAGAAATTTCCCGTTTTAGAGAAGCGAAAGAGTGTTCTTTAAAATAAGTGTCAAAAAATACAGGAGGAAAGACAGACATCACTTTGACATTACATGCATTAACAATAGAAATTACAAGCGCAAGAAAAAAAGATAGACAGAATTAATGCATTCACTCTTCTTGTCATTTGAATTAAGATTAAACAGAATAAGAACATGACTTCTCTATTGTTTTTCTTAATGCCTGTTCTTACTGGAAAATCAAAAGGCTTCTTACAGTTATTTGTCAGTTATATCAAACTACTTGTAGAGACTTTAAACAGCATGAGTTAAGTGTTAGCCTTGCCTTTATGCCCAGAACTGGCTTCCATCTAGACCACCACCCCACGTTAGTCCCGTTCGTGACAGCAGTACTATGCTGTAGATAGTTGCTCCAGAGAAATAACATGCATCTATCTACAAGTTAGCAAGCAGAGAATAGGATGTACATATATACCCTAGACATGGTCCAGCTGCAGTCAACTGATTAGCCAAGCAAATTGTCCTCTTTTAGTGAGGCAAATTAATCCAGCAAAGTGCCAGATTACTACTATCTAGCTTTGGAGTTAGCTCAGGTACCTCTGCACTGTACTGCATGCTCTACAGCATCACAGAGACTGGTCACATATTGAAATTGCTGATGAGAGTGCCCCATATTCCATCAAATCTTAAAAGCCATGCAGGCTGTGAATACTGAGACGGACAATGCTTCATGTTTCTCTAAAAAAAAATCTGCACTGTGTAACAAAAGGCAGCTTGTCAAGTCACAAACACAAAACCCAACTGTAACTTCAGATACTTCATATGTCCCTCCCATTAGGTTTGTATGAGCAAGTCTACAAAAACATTTGCAGTTCTGTCTGTAAGTCCAGCAATCACTCTGATTACCCAAAACATGTGAGAAAAAAAGAGTTGGGAAAATTAACCACCTGTCTTGCCATTATCACTGCTTCTTTTCTTAATGCAGTGCTGTAAACACAGGAAAGTCTTCTTAATCTTTCAGATACAACTGTTAGATGTACTTTTGTTTCAAAAAAAGATTTATAGTCAATACAATTTTTCAAAGTTAAAAGTATCTCTTTAAATGGTCCTCTCAAAAGATTGAATTCTCAGATTAATTTTGCAATTCTGGATATGAACAAGAAAATACCTGATGTCACAGACCTTTCATTGTTCCATACTCAGGAAGAGGAAGCAGGACTTCATAAGGCCTGTCTATGCCATGTGACCCAGTCTGAGCTAAGAGCTGTGAACTAGCGGCAGGGGACAGCACACTACCAGGATTCTCCAGGTTTTATCTGCTCCTAAGATGATCTGATCTCAGCAAATTTTCTCACTTGTTCACCAGTTTCCCTTTCTACCCTTTATTCCTTTGTAGGTATTCACAGTATTTTCATACATTGCTTATAGGGGACAGCAGGACAACAATGACACGGGACTCCAAGCTGCACACTTCTGTAACAGTCACAAATGGTTCTTAACAGCTGGTTTTCCCTGACTTTTTAATTACCAAAGCTATATGGTCTGCTGCCACTCAAAGTTCCCATCCCATACCTGCATGTGTTTTATCTCACTCGTATTTCACAGGCTCCTTATTTAAAGCACAATAATCTTAAATATGTAAGTTGTAAAGAAAATCATGTCACCAGTTTCTCTGTAAACTGTTGGTGCTAGAGGCAACATACGGGCTCACTTGGTTTCAGTACACAGTAAAAAAAAAGCTACAGTTCAGCTGTCCTAGGAGGATGGTAGCAAACAGTAAGATAATGTAATTCTTAAATAGCAAATATACGTATCTTAGAAAAATGGTCTACAGCTCCTCCTCAGTTACTTACTGTGTCTCAAGATTATAGGGTCTTCACCCTGCACAGTATGTTTTGTTTCTCAGCAAGATAAGAGGAAGTGCAGTTATGATATTATTCCATGATAATAAAACTAACTGGCCTAGC
Source organism: Ibycter americanus (assembly GCA_035590275.1). NCBI lineage: Eukaryota > Metazoa > Chordata > Aves > Falconiformes > Falconidae > Ibycter > Ibycter americanus. Next base: position 12,710,491 of record JAVJGI010000036.1, read on the forward strand.
CTGGCATCCAACCATGTTTAAAGCCTGGCAGTAAGGGAAAAATGAGGGCAAAGTCTTCATGCACACCTCAACACCAGAGCTTCAAGGTCTGGAAGGCACTGTGTGCCAGACACACTTATCCAGAGCAGAACATGCACACGGTTATTCACAGTGTTGCCAGAGGACATATTCCTGGGCTGATGCAGTAAACCTCTTCCATGAGATCAGATAGTTTAGAGGATTCACGTGTTTTCCATTAGAAATCCTACTTGAGACATTGAAATAGGGTCACATATCCATAAATTTCCTTCACCACTTCACATCGAGTATTGATAGAGGCAACATATCTGCCTCTTACATATACGGAAGACAGGCAAAGGTTAACAGGATTTTAATTTTACGCAAGCCTCACCTGAAGAAGATAGCTCAGAATACTAGAAGATATCAGCAGTCATGTGTTTATCCCACTGTATACACTTCATATATCTTCCTTAATATTAACTACCCTAGTTTTTTCTCTTTTTTCTCTTTCCAGTCTATGCTGCCTTGAATCTCTTTTCCAGATGGTTTCTATCACCCTTAACTGTAATACAAAAATAGCCCATTTGTAATTCTAAGATTTAGAACCAATTAGCTAAGTCTTTGCTTTCATTTAATCAGCTCCAAACTTCTGTATATCAGATCACATTGTTGCAGCTGAGATCCTAATGAGTTAGAATGTCTCATTTTGGTGACCCCTATATTCTATTTATAAAGTCCTTTCCAACAATGAATTCATCTGTTCAGAAAACAACGTCTGACTGTGCTCAAAAATAAGTTATAACGAAGCATGTCAGCAAATACTAGATAAAGATAGTGCTGAAAGAGGGAAATTAATACTTCAAGCTCATTTACAATTTATGAGGTCAGGGCTGAAATGGAAGTGGCACATAACAATGAACAATGGAAATACCTTTTGTTTGGAGAATGTGGATGAATAGAACTTTGGGCTTGAATAGGTTATTAATAGGTTATTGGTCTAACCTACTTCTGCTACAGAAAAAGAGCAAAGTTCATAAACTGGTCAGCAATAAACAAAAATAAACTCTAACAGCCAATAGCCAAAATACGCCTGCACAGCCATAAGAACATAGGTCTGTAATCATCAGTCATGGGTATTGCACATCTAAAACTGCATTTTCTTTGCAGTTAGAATGTACCTGTCCATGGGTTTCATACTCTTACTCCTTCCAAGCTTTTAAGGGGAGATCAATTGGCTCTGGACCGAGTCCCAGGATGTTATGGCAGTGAAATCTTACATGATCTCTAGGAAGGGCACAACAGCGCATTTTCTACTTCAGGCCAAGGAATCAAAAATCCCATGATTTTTTAGAGGTGGATGTTTGCTGACTTACTACTCCACTGGTTTATCCACTGCCACAGCTCAGATGATAATGATCTTACTGACCAGTGCCTCAAGAGACCTGACTTCAGAGGCGATGCTTTGTTTTGTTTTATTCAACATAGTCTTCAAAATCTGAGCCAGACTTTGACAAGTTCCTAATTGTGCCTCTATGTTCATGGGAAAGCTCCTGAAGCAGCTAAAATTTCACCTAGTCAAGTACAGAGAAGCTCTTTAGATAAAAAGTTTACATGGATGCACATTCATATCACTCCTTTCTCTTCACAGAACATAAAAATCACATTTTCATATCACAAAAATATATTTGAAGTAGCAAGATCCTTGTACTCATGACTGTCTAAGATACTAGCTTACCTACAATTCTTGCTTTTCATCTGTAGACCAAATGATGGGTTTTAGATACACATACGTATAATATATAAAGCTGCATACATCAGTTGGTCTGGTGAATACTACAACCTGATCCAAGTGCATTTAGTAATTTTGTTACATTTTTGTCTAGATGTCTAGGGTCCTGGAACAATTTACTGGTTTTACAAAACATATTTGCAAAATACAACTTGAGGAAAGCTGTTTGGTTACAGCTAAGTTATTCACTAGTTTTTAATAAAGAGGTACCGGCAATTAAGCTGAGGTCATATTGTCAATAGCTTGCATAAAGTAGCAATTTCCACCCAAGAAAAAAGAACTATCACTTAGCTGGATTTCACTCAGTGGTATCTCCCCAGATTCCTCTGCTCTTACCCTATATGGAAAGGAGAGAGTCAGTATTGTGGGTGCTTCCTTTTTTTTTTTTCTCCAATCACTACATATTGCCAATTAATTTATTCTCAGCTCCAGTTCCCAAGACACAAAATTTTACATTCTCTTACATATTTGGTACTGCTGCTATAATGCAAGCACACCAGTGTCTGAGCAATAAGTACTTTAGGAACAGATGCACCAAATCCACACCTCCGAAATTTTAAGGAAATCTAAGGACAGCCAGTTTCTATTTTGGTACAACATTGGTATTTTGCAGTAAGAACATAAAGTGCAGGTTCACCTGTTGCAACATTTACAGGGTTGCTTTCTTTCCATTGTTTTAGTTAAACATCAGAACTTTACAATTCCTAACTTCATGAAAAATGTGTAATAAAGTAATAGAAAATTCTTACACTAAGCTGAAAAAGGCTCTGTTACATCCATAACTGGAAAGTTTTTGAACTCTTTCAGCAACAGAAGTTTCACAGGAGATTGTTTTCATCAGCAGGATGAATAAAAGATGAGTTGGCAGGTGAATAAGGTAGACATATATATCACTAGCATTCACTGAAAATGACACTGGAATGCCTCTAAAAGCCTGACTGGAAAAAAAACCAAAAATTAAAAATTAACTTGCACTCCAGAAAAGGAAATTAAGATAACTGAGTAGGCCTACTTTTATATCGTATGGTTGGAAAACCACACAGGAATTGAAGTCAAAATGAAACTGAAACCCTTTTTTCTTTTTATAACACAGCTGTAAAAGGGCAGCAATGTTGCATTGTTTTTGTGGGTTTTAGAGCATTCTACACTCTCTTCTGCATGTCACCAGAGAAACTTTCAGACTATTGACTATGGCAATCTGTTCTAACATAGCCAGAGATTTCAAAGACACTGGGCTTACTATAAAGAGCCGTAATAAAAATAACTACCTAACATTTTCAGCAGTGTTAGGCACATTGTTTAAGAAGGATCGGTGTCATTAGGGAATTCACTCTCTACTATTACCATAGTTTAAAAAAAATACAGCAGTTATCTCTTATACCTAAAGACAGTGCTGCAAATAAGAGAAAGGTCCTATGTACACGCCTTAGGAATTCACAGGGGATGTAACAGCAAAGAAAACCACTGATAAATAGTAAGCTTCTTAAAGCATGGCAACATCAGATTTAGGGATGGATGCATAGCTTTTATGTGCTTTACATATGCTTGCAAACAGAAAGAGATAACTATTTTGCTTTCTTTAACCTAAGATGGATGCAATATGAGGCCCAAGCCTGGAAAATTTTAATCATGACCTAGTTTCTTTGAAAATCTAGCCAAATGACTAGATTTCACTTATAATAGCACAGCAAAGATCTGATTAGCAAATATATCAAATGGGTTTGAGATCAGAACCTGACCCAAGTCCATGCGTGGACCAAGTCCATGGAGAATCAACTCTGTAACCCAGACACTGCAGCTTTATTCCACCCCACTACAGCCCATCATTTTAATCTTTCAGTTGAGTTGTCAGTATTGCCTGATTATTTTACTTTCATGATAAGTGGTTAGAAACAGAGATTCAAATGTATCTCAGGATGAAATTTGGGATTAAACAGAAGGTAAAGTTGGTCTGCATGGAGGGTGCATTACTTTCATCTATGGTAACAAAGAGGACAAAGCAATTACTCTATATCACCCAGCACTTCAGATCTTTGTTACTTGCTTGTTATATTCTACATTGCTGTAACAGCAGCAAACTTGGAAAAGCTTTTCTGTAGGATTGTAGGATCCCTCTCTTGTGCACGTGGCTGAAAGCACATCCTGTCACACTCTAGAATTCCTTCACCTGCTGTGTGTGGAAGAAAGTCACATCCCCCTTCTCATATTGCTCTAAAAAAAAATTTCAGTGTTGCCCCTCTTTCTTGAAGTAGTTGCCCAGAAGAATAAATAGAAAATGAAACACCATAGAAATGGGAAGAGAAGAGAGAGAGAGGTGGGAGGTTGCAAAAGCAACAGTAAGAATGCATAAGAGATACAAGCTTTGATAAGCTGCATCCAATGCAGGCAACTATATCCAGATCTGCTGGGCAGGGGGGCAGTGGTGGTGTATGTCAAAAAACCTCCACCACTAAACAAACCACTGTTTTATTTCTCAAACCCACATCTTACTCAAGAATCCCAGCTGACAACGAGGTTGAACCAAGGTATCTCTGTGAACACCTAGACTGAACAGTAGATCTCCATCTTCTTACAGCAACAAGCTCCTCCAGGAGAATTTCAATGTAATTTCCAGACTAGAAGTTCGTCGAAAGGAAAACAACCGAAGCCATAGCATTGCCATGGGGCAGCCGTGGCCATCTGCAGCTTCTGAGCTGCACGACAGCAGGAGCTAGACACTCTAACTGATGGTTGAGCAAAGATTTCCTCAGCTTAGGAAGCATCTTTTCTTCTTGTGCAATTGAAGACTCTTCAGGAAACTCAGGTGCCTCTTGGCTTCACTTTCATGCTCTTGTACCTAGCAGTGCCAGGACAAGGAGACTGTTTTCCACAAAGCTTAACCACTTAGGGTACTTCGACCATTAAAACTTGGTTTTGAAAAAGAATTAATCAAACTCTTGCTCAGATTACCCACTTCATCAGTTGGAAGTACTAATAAATCACATAGAATTTTTAAGATGCATGTAGGTGGTTGGTGGTTTTTTTCTTCCACTTTTCAACAGCACCTGAAATTTGTTACAAACAGTGAAGGGAGACTGGTCATAACACAGCTCTCTTTTTGCAAAACTCAGATGACATCTTATGGCCAGCCTCGGTTCTGCAGGTACAAAATCAAAGATCTATTTAGTAACATACTGAAACTGAAATCTTTCTTGTTAAGAAAAACATCGCAGAAATGTGGAGCATGAAGTAGTGATGTAAGAACCACCTCAAAGCAACAAAGACCACTTCAGAGAGCATGAAGCAAAGCATTCTGAACAAAAACAGAAGAGAGCGTGTCAAAGGCTCCACCATTGAAGCTCAGAACCCCCAAGCTGACAGTAAGCTGCTGGTTTCTAATGCACTTCAGTAGTTTACAACCAGGAAGAACTATTTCCACAGCTAGCATCTTTTGGCTGATTTGAGAGAAGTACAAACTGAGAGCCTGAACTAACCAATCCACTCTAGAACAAGTCCCTGTAGGATTGTCTCCAAAATTTCAGCAGGGAGGCACAAGAAGTATCTTATATATGTAAGACCCACTTATCCGCCACCTAGGGTTCCAGTACCCTTTTAGCCATTGCTCACTGACCACATTCCTCCCCTCTGCATTGTTTCCAATTCAAAAAAAAGCTCACCAGAAGGCAAAAAAATGTACTTTTTCTCTTTGAGAAGAGAGAAGTGCCCAGTTAAGTTTGCTTAACCCAAACAGAAACTGTAATTATGCTTCCTTTCCACAGTTACTTGGTTCCCAGTCATCTTTCACCTTCAAGTTGTTAAAGAGCTTCAGTCAAAGCATTCAGAGTCTCTGACAACACAAGCTCAAAGAAGCCAAACTCAAGTAGATGCCCCACTGCTTGCTAGCATAGTGCTGTAGTGTAGGCCAAAGGGCCATAAAGTCCCTGAGCAGCAATTAACTAATGCAATAAGAAATAAAACTAACTCTTGCCTGACTGACAACTGGAGAGATCATACAGTAGCAGTTTGAACCAATTCTTCAGGGCAAAGACCAAGACTTAGTAAAATTTAAAGTGTTTTATTTGACAATAATATTTCTTTGAAGGTTAACCTCTCTGCAACAAATATAACTGTGGTAGTAAAGAGCACATACCACCAGTGTGACCAATTGATACCTGACAAAACCACAAGTTTACAAGTATAGCTCTGAACAGAGAGCCTCTGTTCAACTAAAACACCACCTTCTT
>JAVJGI010000036.1:12725357-12738133 GCA_035590275.1 Ibycter americanus
AGGCCAGCAGGGCCCGGCGCCGCGCTGCCCCAGCGCCGGTGAGGCGCCCAGGGCGGGTCAGGCCGCCGCCGCTCTGCGCTTTAAGGTTTCCTGCGTGTTTTTAAGCAGGATAATAACGTGAGCCATAAAAGCGAGCAACAGAGATGTGCTAGAAAAAAACAGCACCAGCAAGAATTTTCTTCTCATCAATAAAGTTCAAAAAACTTTACTCTCTTGAGGGAGGGTCCTTAGGGGTTTTGTTTGGGGGGGGTTATTTATTTTTTAAAAAACAATTACACGCTTTTCAGTGCTGAGGCCACCAGCTGATTGAGGCTCAAAATCACAAAACCCTTTTGAACATGATAGGCCATCTAAATTACAGAGAACAAAACCTGAAGTCTCATTTTGCTGGCTCCCTGGTTTTTTTGGTTTCATACACCTGCTTGTCTTGGTTAAAACTTCTACTGCGCGGTTTTATACCATGTACTAAGACAAGGAATGGGCCCAAAGTGCATGGTGGTTAATAAGTAGTTATTGCGTGTTATGGATTGGTTACTAAGTAGCCCTTGCTTTAACCTGTTATGGGGATTTTGCTAAAACAAAGGCTCGAGTCACTAGAGGCTTTGGTGGTACAAGTGCGTGTTTTATTCTCCTAGCTTCTTGTACAGAAGCATTTTTCATTTAAATAATGTGTTGCAGGTATCCCAGATGAGATAAATGTGTTCCCAGATTATCTCAAGTGGAAGGATGGGTGATCATCTTCATGAGCCTGAGTTTTCATTTGTTTCCTATTAATACAAAGAAACATAGTTTCATATCAAATGGAAGACCATACCAACAAAAAAAAAATAGGTCATCTTAAAGAAAAATTTCAGGACAATATTTTAGCACACATGAAAACAGTTATCTCAAGTTTGACAGAATTGTTTGTCTGACAAATCTGCTGAACTGAAAGAGGTCACCCACCGCAACCCTTACTTGCATCTCTCTGCTTTGCCGTGCTGCTCAGGTATACCAACAGTAGTTTCTGGGTCTCCAGGCACTCTTCATTCTGACCTACAATTTTTTTTCAGCTTTTGTACCATTTACAACAGTGATAAAACCTCATACAGCAGCATGAAAACATGGCTGCTCTGAGTTTGTGTGCTCCTGGTGTGTCGAAATGCTTCTCTTCAGCAGAAGAGAATTAGTTACTGCTCACATGCTCATGCAGTAATTTCATACACTCATACACATAAACTGAAGTGATTTAGGAAATGTGTGAATGAAGATGAAACAATTAACAGTCCTGCAGAAGAAAGTGTTGCTTTCATTCCATATTTTCTGAACACAAGAAGGAATGCCCTGTTGAAGGCTTCCAAGAAACTTAACGGGTTTCAGTGTTAATATCCAGTACTTGACAGGAATGGATATTAAGTTGAATTGAGATTTAGATTCTGCTTTGGAGTGTTTGGTTATGCTGATGAACCAGAGTGATATATAATTAAAGTTTAAAAAAGTAGAAATGCTACTCTTGGTATGATTTGAGGAAAGAAACAGTTTTGGTCAGGCTTGCAGTAGTTATGGCTTCAGGAATAGCTAATTAAAATGGCAAATTTTTGTGGCAACAGTGGCTTGGTTGCCATAGTGCTCTTTGCATTGAAAAAATTATAATTCACATTTCTTTAAATAAAACTAAGATTTGATTTTGACTTCCCTATTTATAGGTGAGCTAAAGTTCAGTATCAAATGTCCTATGCCAGGAGCAAGTTCTTAACGGTAGTTACAAGCAAATAATTCTAGGAGCATTGTGTTAAGGTGCAATGATAGGTTAAAATGTAACAAATGCTATATTTAGATATTTTTTTTCAAGGTATAATTTTATCTGTTGATTTGTACGGTCAGTTACTCTGATTTTCTTTCCTCATTTCTGTGTTGCTTGTTTAGGCCATGATCCAGCTTTCATTAAAGTCAATGATAGTTTCAGCAGACTTCAATAGGCTTCAGATAAAGTCAAATGTTTTTTTAGAGCCTAAAATGTCAGTTTGAGAAAAGCCATTGCATCAAACAGGTTGCAATGAGGCCACTCAAGCACGTGGTGTCTTTACTTCTGACCTGAAGTTACTACCTGAGGAGCTGCTAAGCAGACAAATTTGGCCAGTTATGTGAGACAGGAGTACATTGCTTAAGTTAGTTTAGCCAACTTGTATGTTTGTATGAATGGAGAAGTGTGAGACTATGAAAGAGACTTAATTAGTTTCACTGTACGTTGAATTTGGTGTAATTACTAGATGCTGTTTAGAGATGTGATCCTATTCTCTTCCAGAACCCAGCTCTTCTGTCAGATTCAGTTATCACATGACCCTACAGCAAGTCAGGATGTCATCAGATCTGACAAAATAATAATTTTTCAGGGGGAGTTGTGACCCAGCTTCCTGCATGGTAACGTGATCGTTAGATCAAATGTAGGGAAAGGAGACAAATGTGGAGTGGGGAGGGGTTCTGGCATTGGCCCTCAGTTAGTTTGGATGAGTGATACTTGAACCTGTATCCTTAAGCTGCGTGTTTCTGGATATGAGGCACAAAGGATGGGAAAGCTAGTGCTTCCTTCTTCCCCGTGGTGTATCTTTGCAAACTTTTGGAGTTATGATTATCACATACTGGATGCTTATTGGAGAATTAGGGTTCTAAGACTGAAGGAAAGGGAGATGGATTTTGGCAAATGCTTTGGGGGATTACCAAAATATTAACAAATTGCTCGATTTCTGCTTATATTACATACTTCCCATTACATATAGGGACTTAAAATAAGCTTGGATTTACTGTTTTGTTATCTTTTATGCCTTGATATAATTTTAGATTCTATGATGAGCTCAATATTAAGGCAAAAAATGAGCATTATTATTCATTATCTTAGCTATATCAAGTTTCTTAGCAAAGCGTTAAGAATGATCTGAGGAGAATAACTAGCTCAAGATTAAATTGTAATATACTGAAGATGCTGATGCCATCACAGAAAAAATTACATTTGTTCTGCTTCATCAATTTCCAAAATCTGTTTACAAAGACAAAAGTAAATTACTTTGTACAGCCTTTGCAAAGCAGACATATTTCAACAGTCTGCTCTGAATCTTAGACACTTGTTCCAAAAAATTAATGAAGTATAATAGAAGATGCACAATCTTATATACCTGGAGTAATTAAAGTTAATTAATACAGAAGTACCTGAGTTATTCAGTGGTAACAGAGAATATTTGCATAGTGAGAATTTTCATACACAGAACTGGAGGGAGAAGTCTGCAAAACCGGTAAGAAAAATTGACTTGGGAGGGAGTGCAGGGAGGTGTCCCACAGACTGTAAAATTTGCTTGAGGGTTTTAGCACTTTGTATTCTACTTTGAAAAGAGCAGCAGCCAACTCAACTCTAGGAGCATCTATGCTGCTAAAAGAATTCTAGTGAATACGAGTTCAGACAATTGTGGTTCCACACTAACTGGACTCCCAACAGGACTATATCACCCTTTCGCTCTGGAAATCCAACTCTGCCTAGAAGAACTGAAAAACTTAGAAGGCAAAATATGTCATATGTATGCACCACTTGGAAATGGCATATGAAAGTGTACTTGGTATAGCTTTGATGGTTTGGGATAATGAGGTCTTTAGTTGAAGTTAAGAAACAGCCAGAATGTATCTAGGAGGTGGACGAACAGCTCTTTCTAATTTTTCATGTTCTTTTACAAAAGGAGGCTAATTCTGTGACTAACGGGGCAGGGAAACTTAAAAGTTTTCTATCTGACTTTCCTTACAGTGATACTGCACTATTTGGCATTTCCTTTGCTCCCATGGAACATTACTTATTTTTCTCCCCTTGTTTGTTTGGGCAGCTGGCTGTGGCTGTGTGCTAATTTGGTGCAATAAATACAGCTTGTGCTTCCAGAAGCTACAAACAGATACCTACAAGTTACCACTGCCTTTGCAGCAGGTGCTGTGATGGATTACTTTTCACAAACTAATTGATATTCATGAAAGGTGTGGGACTCCTAGTACTCCTAGTATAAACATTGCATGTTGCGGGGACACACGAAGAGCAGAAACATCAAACAAGTCTGACGTTTCTAAGAAAGCAATTTAAAAATCAGAATAATATTTCTAATAAATAACTAATCCTTTTCCAAAAAGCTGACTGGTAGTAACAAACACAATTTGAATCCAAAGAAAAGTAGTTTACTAGAAGTTTTCCTGAAATGGAGACAAAGACTTTGTCTTGTGATATGCATTTAAAAATAGCCATAGATCCAAACCCTTTGGAAACTTGTGGATGACCATCATGCAAAGGAAGGTAGGTCCTCTGAATGAATTGACTCTCTGGTCCATCTCAGAGAACACAGATTGAGTCAGAACTTGCCTTTGCATAAAAAGCACAACAGTCTAGCCAACCAGCTTTTTGAAACAAATGCAACAGCAGTCCACAAAATACTTGGATACCTTCCTGCTAAGAGCCTTTAAAAATGTCAGCTGTTTGCTGTATGTATCTTGCCCTGTGAATAATGACATACATTTCATTTGCTGCATATCATATTCTGAATTTTCACAAAAGGCAAATTAGCACCTTAGATGCAGAGATCTCTTCTTATAAACAAACAAAAAAACCATGAGCGAGACTGGAAAAAAGAAATTTCCTCTAGGTCTGTTAAAGTAATTGCATTTTCCTAGTTTGGTTACCGCAAATTCCAGCCTTGATCTTCCCGTATAACTGAAAACAAATACTCAAATGCTAGGAAAGCAAACAAACTGCAAGAAATGTCAATGAACAGAGGTAAACACAGTGAACAACTGTAGGAAAAATGCTATTCCAACTCTCCAACTTCATTTAACCTCTGCTGTTACAGCAGAGGCTAAGCAGTGTGTCCATATATGAAGTTGCAGGGGTTAAAGTGAAGATCCAGTTTAAGTTGCTGCAATTGGATTGGTGCGAAGGCCTACCTAGTTGCTGTAATTGGAGCTCAATTCCACACATAATTTTTACTGGACATTGCTTACAAACTGGTTTGAGCTAAACTGAAATCCAGTCTGAAATTCTGTATGTATAGGTTCTGTACCACTGTAACAGCAAGTTTAAATTTCCCGGGGACAGCTTACAAGTGCAGGAAAGTCTTCTGGCTTGGTGTGAAGTGCTTATGTGGAGAAAAGTAATTAAATTCCATTCCTCCCTCTTCTCCTTCCACCTTCTTCCTCTCCAACAGATGAGCAGTCTGAGTTGACTCCTGAATTGCTGCATTTAATATTCCACTATATTCACGTGAAATGAAACAAAATGACAGTTTGCATTACTATGTTGCTGTTCACAACTTGGAGTGAGGCGCTGAAATTTTACTAAAACTCAAATATAATGCAAGTAGCAATATATATGGAACATCAGAGGTATACACATTCTCTGCCTTACAGGCATGCAAATTGGGAGTAGTTCTATTACAGTCAGTCAGGTTTCATCAGAATCCTGTCTTTTTCTCAGGATAAGTGAGAAAATCTTGAGAGTCCCACCCTTACAGGCAGCATAGAGTAACATGCTTGGATACTCAGTGCCTTTACTAAATGGTCACTTCTGCATGCAGAAGGAATTCAGAGAGGAAAACAGCTAATCAGAGGTATAAGGTAACATCTTGATTTTGTCAGGGTTATCTCTGCTTTTTTCTTGAAATGTTCCCTTTTTTATCTTTCTGACCTTTAAACACTACCTAAAGCACCATTTGGTGATAAGGTACCTTGCAACACTTTCCCGCTGATGTTTATATTTGAGTTCATTTACACACATCCTGAAATTTATCATTATCATCACTGCTAGATCATATCAACGACATCACTGAAACTGCCTAAAAATCTTTCTGTTTACAGAGGATGGGGGGAAAAACCAACTAAGTTGAACCTTAACTATCGCTATTAAAGTTAAAAAGTTAAAGTTAAGATAGCGTGAGGTTTACCAGGCAGAGAGTATCTCCACTCAGTGAAAAGAGGAACAAAAAACTGTAACTGATTTATTGAGTTCCTTTTGTAAGATTTATTTTTATCTGATAAAGGAGTTTCAAGGACAGTGTATGTAAAGCCAGCACAGAGATTTCAAAGATTTCAATTACACTCATCCATACGTTTAAAAGTAATTATTGTCAAATTCTTTTATCTGTTTTATTTTGACTGAATTGGCCATAAAAATGTGGTAAGAAATGGAAAGAGGCAGCCGCTAGATGGCGTTTTGAGGCCAGCTTTTACAGCTGCGCAGTTTCAGTCACTGTCCTGAATGTAAAGCCTGGCCTCTCAGTCAGGACAACCGTGGCCCTATTCCAAGTTAAGCTGAGTCTTGCTGCAGTAGTTAGATTCAGCTGCTATTTTTCCTTCAACATTGTTGGTAGAAGGACAGCACATGTTTTTAGAACTTGAATGGGCTTGATGGAGGAGGTTTGCTGAGTAATGCTTGCGTGCAGAGGAAGACGGGTCAGAAGGAAAACAGAGAAAATGAAGTTTCTGCAAAGCCTCAGAAAGTACTGATGCGTAGCATGGGTGTTTGGCCCTATGAATTGCCTTTGCAGGGGACATCTATACTAGAGGCACTAGCTAGAATACTGTTAGGAGTTCAGGCAAACAAACTGGTAACAGTGGTTCAATTCCTATGGTCTTACAAAATACGGCACTTTGAACTGTCTGTATATGCAAGCACTGAAACGTAGCTCAGATCAAAAGTGAAATTAAGTGATGGAAGTTTGTACTGTTATAGTTAGTATCTTCTGAGGGTCTCAAAGCATATTATAAATGTAGTACGCAGTCCTTGGGTTTCATTATACTCATCTCATGGACAGCAACATAAAGTAACGGTAAAAGAAATAAAGGAGTTCTTGCTACAAGGCTCTCAAGTTAACTGTATTTCAAACAATATGTTAACAAGTCGGGAACCTGTATAAGAAATACAAATGAATATAGTTCCATGTACCCCAGAATATTATTACTAGGAGAACTTTACTAAATGAGAAAGAATCATCGCTAAAGCTTTGTGCTACCCTTTCTGAAAAATAACTTAGATTGTTCCCCACCCAAAGACTTAAAATCACCAGTCAGTTTTGTTGTTTTTGCTATGTTTTCCTGGTGGACTATATTTTCAGTTACAGGGAAAAGACAGTACTGCAAAGCTTAATCTAACTGAATACTATACCTTCATCATACCGATTGCATTATTCATTGAATATACAGTAACATTCACTATTTCATGTAATATTTGATATTTCTTCTCACAGTTTGCTTTTATAATCTCAAAATACATGAAGTACAGTCAATTCTAGAATGTAGTTTGTTTAAAACCATATAGAAATGAAATATTTGTGGGTTTATATTGGATGACCAGGGTTCCAAGAAACAATAGAGAATATAAAAGACTTCCTTTTACATTTTGCTTCACCGAGGTAAAAATAGATCATGTTCTTTAATCCAACAACTGAAAAACTGTAAATAAGATAAAAATTATTTCTGAAGGAAGTTATAGCTCAGTTCCTTTCAGAAACTGAATACCTTGGGGGATTCAGCATTTAAAGCTCTTTACAATAACCTTGTGAGCTAAACATTACCCTTCTGTTGCTCATGAATAAACCACCCTTAAAGAAGCTTAAGTACTGTGTTCAAGGTTACAGAATGGACACATTGTATGGGTAAATAAGATTTTAATTTTATTAGACTGAGTGGTTGTAGCTGGGGAAAAACTGAACAAAGCTTTGGTATACAAGCCCTCTTTACCTTTTGCAAAACACTGAGTGAGCAGAAACCTACTTATATGCCTAGGATGAGAGAAAACCCTGAAAACACTGATCAGAGCTGCTCTGTGACAGTGGGTACCAACACTAATACAGCAGTGCTTTGGTAGCTTGAGTAAGCTGTGTATGGTAAGTAATACTGGTTACATTTTGATCAGGAAAGTATTTTAGTTTACCCCTAATAAAATTTATTTGGACTATCAAAAATGTACATTTCTTTTGAAACACAACATTTTAAAATTAGTCTCTTTTAGATTTTAATTTTAACAGGGACATATGATTAATGACAAGAATAATTTAACTCTGACTGGGGAAAAAGTCATTCAAGATGCACAAATTGCATCAGCATTTGAATGAAATGATTAAGCTGAAGGAGAAACTGTTAGTCCCAAAAGATGGGAAGAATTATGATATAGACTAAACATTTTTAAACAGAGGTAGGCTTTTTAGAAATGAAAAAAAAAAAACCCCAGAAACTTGGGAGGGATAACTCTTACCTATACTTAAACTACTGTACTAATAGCATAATCAAATTTTCTATGAAACTAAAGGTAAAAAAAATCCAAGCATTTCTTGATCTGCAATAGATGCATCATTTCAAGATATTAAACACCATTTCTGTTAATGAAAGTGTAAGAAAAACAGTGCTGTAAGTAGGGAGAGGTGGGTCTATTCAAAATAAAGGATGAAGAGATGCACACGATTTTAAATTCTCATTTATTTGTCAAAGAAATTAAGATACAATAAATAGATTTTCTGCAATACCAGTTTGCATTACTAGTAAAGTTACATTCATAATAGGTAAAACCATTGCATTTTGTAATTATTTTCTGTTTCCTTTAGCATCTGCTGTGTAAGAATCTCACATTTAAAACAACACTGAATTAGCCCTCACAACATCTCTGTGAGGTAGGTCAGTGTTACTCTCATTTTATGAGAGGAAACTGAGGAATGGATAGTTTTAGGTCAGATTACCAGAAAAACCGTAGAAGAGTTTGTCTAGAATTCTAGTCCTCCATTTCTTGTACAGTGCTTCACATCTAGTATCTTTCTCCGTTTCTGAAAAAGGAGAACTGCCCATATAGCAGCTGTACTTCCCCCCTCCCCCTGCTTTCCTTTACACTGTACATCTTTGATTTCTCCATTTAAGCTGATGAAATTTGATAAACACCAGCAATTTCTATCTGAACTATACAGATGAAGTAGAACATTTGAAGCCCAGAATTAAAGTAACTGAAAATACCCTGACTGCAGGTAGTTACAGGTAATATCACTGTATTTAGTACCAGAGACACAAGCCCGAGTTTTGTCACTAAGCTGCAGAAGCAGTAATACTAGCACATGGCTTTTCTAAAGCAACTTTCTTTTGAAGAGGTAAAAGGGCTCAGGACTGATGAAACCTTGCATCTGCAGAGGGTATCCCTCAGACTGCCACAGCGAGGGGATGATCTGTGCAGCAAAGCACACTCAGTGTAGTCAAGGTCTACCCACGTTACATCCCTCAAACAAATAGCTATTTTTTTTAGGGCAGACAACAAAGGAGGTCGTATTGCAGAGCAAATCACTTAACTGAGGTAGAATTTGAACAACTGAGAACCACAACACACACACCTGAATTGCTATGGATGTTCTTTTCAACAAAACTGACAAGGGCATTATAGTTCTGTATGCTGCATGGGCTAAAAGAACATGTCTGAACAACAATGTGCAATAAAATGACCTGCTTTTAAACACAGCATTTACATTGCTATTTAAATGACTTATAAAATAGAATCTTAGAACAGTAACTTTAGAATACGTATCTGTAGTTTTCATACCAGTGCCTACTTGAGGCAAGAAAAGAACTTTTCATGGGTACTGTGTGTATCAACACACAGCAAGAATACAATGAAAGCAATCTTTAAATCAGACAGAACTCAGCAAATGCCAACAAGAGAACAGTAAGGAAAAATTAAGTCCAATGTGTCCCAAATTCTTGACTACCATCTTACCATGTATCACATGAGACAATTAGAAGTTGTGGCCATCAGTACTAGTAGATCACTACATAATTTCCCATTTTATATCAAGTGGGATTTTGATTTCATCTTAATTTTTAGAGTTTCAGGTCTTGGAGAACACTCTAGTTTACTTAACTATCCCTTATATTAAAAAGCACTGGTTAAAAAGATCCCATTTCTCAAAAGAATGAGCAATTAAAAAAATACAAAATCAGAAGATTGTCCCCCTCCAAGTAGAGTGTTCATGGAAATGGCTATCTTATGTGTTCCATGAGTGATCTGATGACCAGAGTTTCTGTTTATAGTGTCTCAGATGTGGAAGCTCTTGGATCTTAGGGCCATTATCATTTTTCTTAGACCTTGAAGGAAGCTTGGACTATTCGCCCCTTAAGAGGCTGAGGGGGGCGAAAATTATTCACCATTTGGATCCTCTGGTCTTCCTCACTGGTGAAGAGGAGCATGCGGAATTTCTCCAGCTGTAAATTCAGGTGAAAACTTACCGCTTAAGAGGGCAATCAATACTAATGTTTTTAAAAAAGAACCAAAGGGAAGTATTCAATACATTTCAACCTGTTAATAGAACAGGTTGAAGTAAAGATCCTAGAAATCATTAACAGAAAAATACAGAAACCTGGTTATTGAACAGGCTGATTATTCACAGGTTAATAGTCTTAACTTAGCCCCATTGCAAGTCAGAACAGTCACTGCCTATTTATCCAGTGTCGAATCCTACAAGAACTGAAGGAGTATCAAAAGTTTACCTGTTTCTCAGAAATTCTGATGGGTTCTTTCAGCACTATCCATGTTACACTCTCATTAAGGGGTGGTGTTGTCAAAGAACCAAGGTATGTCCAATAATCTAGACTCAAAGGCAGGAGACATTTAGGGTTGAAGTTTCTAAATTGAGCTTTCGTTCCCTGGGGGGGAAAAAAAAAATATGCTTGAAATTTGTCTTTTTACTTCTAAGAGCAGGTTAAAAAAACTATTTGAAAGAGGAAAAAAATGCTAAAATAGTATTAAAAAGTAGGGCAAAGGGAAAAGTTTGTAAATGTTTGGCTGCCTTATAAGAACTGTTATCCAAGAGCAGCATGGCAGGTGTGATGTCTGCTGCTGGCTTCCTGGAGTTTGAGTTCTTGCCCCATTGCCTCTACCAAAGTTCAGTTCTTGTCACAAAAAATCTAAAAATAACGCAGGAAGTATATTCTGTATATAGTGTTCAGTGTGCGCTACAGATAATATGGAAGAATTCCTTGTCTCATTACTTGCTATTTTCTATTCTTCCCATCTGTTTCAGTAGAAAACTTAAACTATTGAAAACTTGGCCCCAGACAGTTATTGTCTGCTATGCCAGATATTGGCTTTAAAGAAATCAAATGTTCAAGTCGAAAATTACAGGAATGTGAATCAACCAAGAGACCAGTAGAAACAGAAGGAGGTGCTGCCTGAAGTAGTGATTGCCTTACAGTGCAAGATTTTTCAGCCTGTAAGAGTATCTGAAAGGCACTTAGTTGCTCAGAAAACACTGTCTAATTGCCTGTAAAATTGTTTATAAGGCACAGAATGAACAGCTTATCCCCAGTGGCAAACCTGCAGACCTTCCATCACTACAACTAAGGAATAACCATTTCTTTCCTGCAAGTGGAAGAAATCACTTAAACATCGAAGTATCATTTAGTGTGTCCGCAGCCTACGTACTGCTGTGTAACTGCCTTCTTTTCCTATCTTTCAGAAGGATATACAGAGGAGTGAGAAATAAAATGCCCGCTCAGGTATTAGATACACTTTATGTTGCATATTAGTACTTGTGCATGCTCTAGAACACATGAACCTCCCGTAAATCCAGAAAGGGTAACATTTGTAGTGGTCTAATTAGTCTGCACTTGAGAAAGTGCAGCAGGTATCAATGTCCAGCAAAGCTCTCTGATACATCTGGTGAAAGACCACCTTGAGGCATCACTGTAAGAAGAAACTAGCTCAGGACCTCATTAAGATTGTCCCCTGACAGAGCTTTGCAGCAGAAGATAGCCAGCCAGCTTTGACTTGTTCAAGTCTATGCTCAATGGGAAAGGGTTATTTTGCTGAGAGAGCGCTGAGCCTGCAGGGTCATGGAGCTTTTGATTTTAGGTACTCTGGGCAAAGCAGAAACTCTGAATGA
Source organism: Ibycter americanus (assembly GCA_035590275.1). Taxonomy (NCBI): domain Eukaryota; kingdom Metazoa; phylum Chordata; class Aves; order Falconiformes; family Falconidae; genus Ibycter; species Ibycter americanus. Next base: position 12,737,261 of record JAVJGI010000036.1, read on the forward strand.
CCAGTGTGGTCAGCACAGTCTTGGGAGGCACCTGGAATTGGGCAAATAAGATGAACTTTGGAGGGGAAGAAGAGACTGTTCTAATGACAGGAGGATTTGTAGTCGGTGATTTTCCATTTTTGTCTCAAACTTGTATATGAGCTTGTTTTCTAAAGGATATCCCAGAAACAATTAAAAAGAGCTTAAAACTTACTTTAAATTTTACCATGTACAAAGCATCGGTGAGCCTGTTCATACTGGCAAGTTCTTTCCCAATCTAAAACAATGGAGCAGACAGGTTAAATAAGAATGACAATAATTATGACTTGAATAGCTGTTTCCTAATCTGAATCTTAACATTCCTACTGAAGTAAGTTTAACAGCAATTTGCAGTGAGTTACTGCTTCCAATAAGTCATCTGTTTTCCTTAAGCACGTCTTAAATATGTGGCTTGATTCTCCAACACTTGACAGCATTTTCATCATGTAAACATGCTATTTTTATGATTCTTACCTCCAAGAAAACAGCAACTACTGCCAAGCCATCTGGAGCTGCTGCTGCTTCTCCAAATGTTGCATATTTTCTGGCATTCCAATGAACTAAGTGGAGCTTTAAGGAAAAATAAAGAAGAATTAAACAGATTAGTGATAGGAGCTATGAACAAAGGTGGTCTCATGTTAACAGGCACTAACAGCCATTCATAACAGAATGTAGGTTTTGTTCCAAAGGCATCTTTGGAAAGATGAGCAAGTTCAGTCTTTGGACCAGTCCGTAAGCATGGATGGACACTACACAGTTTCCGTATGTCAGCCTGCAGTGGGTTTGCGTGGCAAGGCTGTGGTGGCGGGGGCTACAGGGGGGGCTTCTGTGAGAAGCTGCCAGCAGCTTCCCCCG
>JAVJGI010000036.1:12738672-12749099 GCA_035590275.1 Ibycter americanus
ACTGATTTCCCCGAGTCGAGCCCGTTCTGCCCGTGCCGCGATGTGGTGAGTGATCTCCCTGCCCTTCTCTCCACCCAGGAGCCTTTCGCCTTTCCTCACATTTTCTCTCCCCTGCCTGGCTGAGGAGGGGGGTGACAGAGCGGCTTTGGTGGGCACCGGGCCCCCACCAGGCTCAGCCCACTACACAGCCTTAATTTGAAACAAATTGGGCATTAACCCGTGACCTAACTTCCCTGGCAGAGGCCTTGCATCCCACGAAGCACTATGCTCCAGTACACACTGGTAGGCTCCAGGATGCTATGCTGCTGCAGTATTTGGGATAGCTTGTGCTGGGAAAGGCCTGAGCCTTGTCTGAGCTTTGCAGAACTTCCTCAGGAGCCCCCAGATGAAGCCATTTCTAAGCTGTGGATGGCACCAGCTCATTAAAGACTGTGCTGACCTAACCATGGCGAGTAAGCAGTCAGAATCCTTACAGACATCCAGTCCCTGCTGCAGATGAGGTCATTTGTCAACAGCATTTGCATGAATTAATCCCACCTGTAAAAACACGTCATTACCTCACAGGGAAAAGATTTGCCATCAATTGTATGCTCTGATCCCTCGCTGTGCTTCGTCCCCCAGTGAAAGTGAAACTGCTTTAGCCGAAATGGATTCTCAAAGGGACCACCGCTGATAGCTAGGCAAGGGCCGGGGGGAGAAAGAAAAAGAAGAGGGAAATGCTTAACATTCCAGCTTTTTAGCTTCCTGTTAGTAAAAACTAACCACTGTTGGCCCAATAGTGAAGAAAAGCCAGCAGCATCTCCCAGTTGCCAACATGAAAGAGATGCATCATCCAAACATTTAGAAGGGTTGGATTTCTTAATGGAAAGCACCTGAATTCATGTAAAAATTTAAGCTAAAAACATTGAGTGGCTACTTGTACAGAATTTTGTAGCTTTTTTGAAAGAGAATTTGACATATGAAGATATGGTAACCATTGTCAGAGTTATACTTTTCCTATTAAACACAATAAATTCAAGTTGAATATTAAGAAAAAATATCACAATTTGAAACTCGTATACCTAAAATATTTTTGACAGTGCTACTTGAGATTTTGTGCGAAAGAATGTAGATACCTTCAACATCAGGTAGACAATACAGCTACGTCTTTCCTCTTTAGTGTACCTGTACTTCCAGTGGAGGTTATCTATATTCTGTTTCCTTCAAATACCTGATCCTATATAAAAGGTAATATAATAGCTTGCACTTTACATGACACCATTCAGAATCTCAAATCACCTTATGAAGGTGAGGAAATACTACAGAGAACTTCATACATCATTTAGAAATAACACTTAAGAACAGATGAATGTTCAAGATGCCACCTATAAAAGATACTTTATCAACCCCACCAGTAATGCTTCTGTAATTTTATATGGCACTAAATCAAATTTTGCCCAGACATGAAAACCTGATCAAATTCTTATACTAAGAGAATTAAAATTACATTTAGTATCTGTAAAGCACTTATCCTCAATGTAGTCCGTAACATTTTATTTAAAAGGATTAAAGCCGGGGCTGACAGTGCTACCACAGCTGGCCTTTACGCAGGAAACTTGCCTTGCCGAAGCAAAGGTTTTAGTATTAATTAAGAATATAAGTATCTCCTAGTATGTTCTTCTGAACTTAGCAATGGAATGCATCACCTGTCTCAAATATTTTAAGGAATCTAGCTATCATGGGTTACTGTCAAAATTCTGTTGTGCCATTTATGCAGAGCTGTGAGTCACTAGATCTGTTTCAACACAACTGAAAACACTTTAAACCATGTTTTCCACTGCTAGCAGTTGTCTTCCTTGAAAGTGTTATTAAAACAAGGCATGTGCTTGGTGTAGAAAGGGGATAGATGATCATTCCTGCAAGTGCTCGGAGCCTATCTCTCTAAATACAGAGTAATAGATGATGTTCTTAAACTTCTGAAGCTGAATAAAGTTCACTGTTACATAGATACAGTTCAGCTTAGGATTGCACAGAAGTAGTTGGCAAGCTAAGACAATACTTCCAAGTATATTGTACAAATACCCTTTGTAGGGTGACATGCTTAATGGATCTGTGTAGTAAGATTTTGGAAAATACATTCAGCCTTCTTTGCAAATCTGGTTAAGATACTTGAAAACCTGACTGTTCAGTTGGGCAGTTTTAGATTCATTCCAGAAGAGAAACTGTAAAATGAAATGGCTGGAATTTTAGCCCCCAGCCCTTATGTCAAAGGGTTACCAGCACAGACAAGTCACTTCATAGAAAAAGTAACTTGTTTTGACTACCTAGGATATCCTGTTTAGCTAGAATCAATAAACACACCCAAATGGAAGATGAAATCAGCTGATAGCTTTGAAAATTGTTCAGTTTTTTTTAAAATGCACTCTTTCCATTTATCAGCTACTTTATCATCTCTATTTGAATGTTCTTCCCCTACAGCCTGGACATAAAAGCAAGGCCTACCATAGAAGTAGAATTAACAGAAGCGATCAATCACTTAAAGCATTAGTATTCTCTGCCAAGGGCTAAGAGACAAGAAAAATAAACAGCTGCAGATAGTCCAACATCCACAAGCTGCTACCAACTCAGAATTAGCTGAAGATTCTATAATTTCTGAAGAAACTGAACCGCTATGAGGCGGGGAGGAAGGAAGAAAACAATGCAAGGTAACAGTGACTGGTCCAGATACAACTTGGTGTAGTGACTATGATTACAATGACTATGCTGTATGACGTGATCTCTGCTAATCCTCTTCTCTTCCCTACCCCTGTGGATGGAAACTGGGCAGTGAGCCAGACAGATCTGGCATGTATGTTAGCACCTTTGATTTGGATGATCATGGAAACAGGCAGTAAGAGCTCTGTAAGAGTATACACGGCTTTATTACTACTACCTATATGCCCAAATGCATACCTCCTCTGCGTGCTGGATGTGGTCTAAAAGTGCTGGAGAGATACATGTATGCCCTGTCTAGCAAACTGACAATCCCAATTTAAAAGGGAAGCACTGCAAACAAACTTCTGATTGTTCCTAATGCAAGAGCTTTTCCTAATGCAGAAACACTGCTCTGCTGTGCGGCGCTGCACTGCTGAAGACTCTACTGAAGACAGGAATTGTGAGGCTCGAGTCAACAAAATATGAAGGGCCCTGGTCATATGCCTGGTTCTAAACAGAAATTATGCATCATATAAAATATACTAGACAGGATGTACTTAATTGTTTCCCCTCACAAAGTCACAAAACTGTATTCTGAGTTAATTGGCTGTGTGTTAGTCTCACCTGTCTTGTCATCAGTATCTTCAAACTCAACCATAACTGAATGGCCGTTGTTGGAGATGCTGAGAGATGTACATGAGTCATAGGAGATAATAAGTGGCTCCAGCTTAGGGTCATAAACTGCTCTTGCAGGAACTATATCAATAGGTGATTGGCGGTTCCCTTGGGCAACAGGATAAGATTTGTGCCACTCTGAAGGTCCTTCAAAAGGAAAGAAAGGAAAGCACCATTATTTTCTTCCTACTATACCCAAAATAATCATTACAGGTTTTCACGAGGCTTGGAGTAAAGCTTGCTGAGCAGGAGTGACTTGAAATATTTGATATCTGAGAAGTTCATTTAAATTCTAAGCTGGTGTGTTTTTATTAGCACAGACAGGCTGCAACAAGATGGGGGGACTCAAATGTCTTATACAAAACACAGTGAGGAAATCACAGCACATCAACAGACTGCTGTATCTTCAGTTACTTGTGCCACTAATTTTCTGCAGAGTTTGAAATGACATTGCAAAGGTATCTGAAGACCTTCCAAGGTGGGTGCAGGTGTGAACATACTTGCATGCACACATACACTCCCCCGAAGAAACAGCATTTAATTCTTCCTGGGGAAGATGGTGTAAAAGCTCCAGTGATTCAAATTAGATGCAGATGACTCAATCTCTCAGATACTGACTATGCAGTTATTTTTAAAACCATTTTATGATTGCAGTAAATCTTTGAGGCAGCTTCATTCTTCACTCATGCCCATTATGGTATCTTTCTACCCCGAGCAAAGGGTAGAGTGCAATAATTAACATTTTTGGACTTCCTGACCTCAGTAGAGTGGGGAGAAAGACCAATTTAATAACAGAGCTCTCTGCTGCCAGAGCTGGAACATTCTCATGCTGCTTGAGATAACAAAACCTTATCTGTATCAAAGAATTACTTATTCTTATGACTTCTTTTTCTACTTTGGTATGGTGGTGCAAGAAGCAATTAAATTCTTCTACTGCTTATGTTCATGAATTATTAACAGTAACAATTTTACTTTAAGATTCCCAAGAAGCACATTTTTAATTTTGCATTCTTACATACTTTGACAAATGGAAACTTTGTTAATCAAGCACAGGTATTAACCCTCCTTGAGTTTATGTAACAAAACAGTCATCTATTATACTCTTGCCTTTGGAATTTTCTGAAAAGCTAAGCTTATAAAAAAAATATCTTTTCTCAGCCTGCCTATAAAGCAGGTTTAGGGTGTAAATGCTGTTACACAGCTTAGGCAATATAATTTGTCTTACAAGCTCTGTAAGAGTATACATGGCTTTATTACTACTACCTATATGCCCAAATGCATAACTATGCTAGCACTAGCCAGCTTCACTTAGCATTCATGTTGCTGTTAATGGAATGACTGGCTCCCGAAGGTTATGCAAAATACTTGTTGGACACTCAGGAGCTAAAATAACTGCTGTCAAAAGAGAGAAGCTCCCGAAAGTTAGGCAAAAGATGGTCTTATTGGACAACACAAGTCACTCATCTATCCTTCCCTGTAAAGGTACAGGTACTATAAAACACTGTTGTAGGAATCTTTCAGTAGCTTCACATATCCTCTCACTCTGTGACACACATTCTTGGAGGTGGGAAGCCAAGGAGGATGACTAAATTAAAAACTGTCAAATCAGAAAGCATAAGTTGTTCTGTAAGAGGTCTCTGATACTGATCTGTACAATTTATTGATGTTCTAGAAATATGCAGCATATAACTTATTTTATTCACTTCTATGGAAGCCTAGATATCACATTTCAACTGCTACACAGGATCAGAAGATCTATTACTGCTCTACTAAATCTTCTTTGCTTTAAAGGATTGCTTCTGGAGATACAGACACAGTTAATCCTTTTCATAACAGCTTTTTGGAAGAGGATCCATCTGTAATATCTGCAGCCTGAAAAAAAACCTCTCAGCACTGCTTCCCTCAGTCCAGGAACATTGATTGCAACAACGAAAGGCAGCAGGCGTAAGTTTGTGCATCTTTTGGTGCCACTTTCTGGGTGCTATTTAGTATCAGTAAAGTAATTAATTACCTGATATATATATATTTGATGCTTGCAGACATCAAAATGCAGGCAGCTCTGCAGGGCTCAGGCAACAGTTCTAGAAAGAAAATGAGTGGGGGAAGACAGAGAGATGCAGCACGGAAATGCTATAACCTACCGTCATCCTGCCCATATCCCCAACTGTGGTGGCCAGTCATTATAGGGGAGCTGCACCCTGCTTTGCTCTCAGCTCTTTGATCGGGGCACTGCTGCTTACCTGCATTTATAATGGCTCACCGTGGGATAGGGTCAGCCCCTTAAAGATACAGAGCAACCAAAGCAATTCCTGCAGGACAGGGAAAGCACCCGCGCTCCTCCTGCTCCCAGCTTTGCTGCTGCTGCTGCTGCTCACCCTGTTTGCTAATTCAGCACAGGAGAAGGAAAACGCAAAACTGAGAAAACTGAAGTCCCAGGACTTAGACAGGAACCAGGACTGTCCAGATGGCATGTGGATCAAATTTAGGAAAAAGTAGTAGTATTTTGCCATTCTGCATCACAAGGAAGCAAGAGCTGTGACCTGCTCTGAGTACCAGGACACAGTAACGCGTGCAGATTGCAACGGGAACTGCCCTTCTGGCTTGTGTGCTGCAGGGAGAAACATCACTGCCTCTCTTCTCTTAAACACTCCCTCCAGCTGCAAAAAATGAATGATATTTCCACCTGATTTGTAATTCAAACTTCAGAATCAGTGCTTTGATGAGATAGAGAACATTCTCACTTCAGAAAAAATTACCTGTGGTACTTTTAAACAAGGTAAAAGTCACATCAATTAAGGATAAATTGGTAATATGTTTGGGTTTTTTTCCTTTGTAACTCTAAAGAAACTTTTTTAAAAGACAACAATAGAAGTGTGGTGATATTAGGGAACAGAGCACAGCAGACTCTAGAGAAAGGAGCAGGTCTGTGAAGCTTCAGTTACTCGGTGTGATCCAGTAGTTGCCTGCACCCTGCTAAACCCATGAAGAGGCTACAATGAGATACCCAATCTGCAGCTGTAAAATGTCTTAAGATATCTTTGTGGCAAGAAATATGGCTCCTTGGCAGTAATTTTGTTAGATCTGACGAAGTGCTGTCTGTCAAGGCTACATTTTATAAACATATTGATTTTTGCAAAGTCAATAACACACAGAAATAGGGATTCTTCTCTTATGCAATCAAGAAAATGGAAGAAAAAAATCAATGAAAGCATTTTATGCAACTTTTCTATTGTGGTACTGCTTTGTAAGAATTAATTTCCTTTTTCAGGAGATTTCCACAAGAGTCAGCTATAAAACCTTCGGGATTCACTGATAGAAGCTAAATCACTCAATAAGGGACGAAACTGCTGTAAAGGTTCCCACAGAACAGCTCTGCAATGACTTACTCAGGTCAACTTCTCTATTTATTTCTGTTAAACTACTGTGATCTGCTCAGCTGCCTGCACAGGCGTGACACACGCACCGGGCACCGGCACTGCGGGTATGTCTGGAGCAAACAGTCGGCACACGCAGGTCCTTGTGGTGACCCCAATACTGGCAGGAGCACAGCAGCCCTGCCATCGGGTTACAGTACTTTGCTGCTTAGTAGGACAAAGGAGCTGCAAGAGGTGGTGATGCTTTGGGTCTTACTCTTGTGTGCCTCTGTGCTGTGTTTGTAGGCAGGGAAGCCAGATGTGAAGAGAGTCAGACAGATGCAAATAGTCAGAAAAGCTGTTCTAGACCGTGGGGAAAAGTACAAAAAAATACCAACTTCCCAGTGAAAAGAAGAAATGGAAGAGGAATTGTGGGTGTTGAAAAAGCAGGCTATAGACTGGGGGAAACCATCTGCAAGATAGAGAATACCGAGCAACTATTTTCAAGAGTAACTTGAAAACTGAGCCTCAGATCTTGCTGGCAGGGCACAGTGCCATTGAAGTGGCCCAACGCCTACATGCATTTGACACCGTTCACCACTTCAGCTTTTATCTTCTCACATTCAAAAACACATAGATGTCTGCATATGTGGACTGCAAAGTCAGGGCACAGGGAGAACTCTGAGGCACCAAAAAACGTGCTGAAGACATGGCAGGAAAAGGGAGAATGACAGTAGCTGAGAGGAAAGAAAAAAATAGCTTGAATAAGATGTTACCTGTAAAGGATAGCCAGTGCATATGTGACAGTTTAATGTGCTCCCCCATCCAAGCAGCCTTCTTTCTTTTTGAGGAAAATATTCAGTTTTCCTTAAAGCTAGGGTAACACAGCTGCTTGTACAAATACCACATTATTCTGTAACCCTGATGCCTCTTGATATTGGCTGCCTCTAAGAAGGGATTTTCACTGATTCTGTGCTCAAATTATCATTTATCACTGCAAAAGTTGCAGTAATAATCTAATTCTGCTCTCAATTTTACTATCTTGAATTGAGGATAATTACATCACACTCATGAACTTTTATGAAAGTGAGAAAAACAGAGTGGTAGGTGCTTAAAGGGTGGATTTCTCCAGTGCTGAGGCTGAGCTAAAAGTGATGTATTCACGATTTCCACAAATTCTCACGGGCTTTGACTACATCTCAGAAGTGTCTACTTAGCAGTGAATGAGAGGAAGGCACGACCCCATCCACTACAGTGAAATGTTTCAAGCTACCTTAAAGAATAATTCTGTCTTCCCCAGACTTCATACTTAGGGTTTTATTCCCGTCTGACAGCAATGATGAGTGAACAGAGCAGCAGCCTAGGACAAATGCATGGGTTCTTCTGGACCCGTCACCGTGCTGTGATACTGAACTAGCAACAAACGCTTCAGTTTTCCCATTCCTGTATATGGAGTTATCTTCTTTGTAGTTTAATTTGAGCTCCCTTTACTAAAATTGCTATATAAGAACTAACAATTATGGTTAGAAAGCTCCAAGTAAAATTGGAATGCCAAATAGAAGCTGAACATATTAAGCTTTGCAGGTTTGAGGAAATTGGATTTTTGGCGCTCTGAGGCAAATTGCCTCTATAATACAGATCTGGAGTCATCGGGAGGTATTCGCGCAAGGAGATGATGTCACTTGAGAATAATGCTTTCGAGATGTATTACTGTATCACTGTAGAGGGGCAGAGCTGTATTTTAGGAGATGTAAAATGAAAGAATAGTTACTTGGTATTTGGTGTATTTGCTTAAGCAACCTGCAATTATCTTTGCTGAGCTTCTTTAACAATGGTGACATACATTTGAACGAGGTGTCATGTGCCTTCTTTAGTGCGTATGAGTGTGTCTGATGTGTCATTGCCTAGAAACAAAAATATGGCAGAAATACAGTTTGGGTACAGGCCTCTCACTCTAGAGCCTTTGAAGTACAATAGGTAGGAGCAGATTAAATGTTAAAACATTCATCACTCCAGAGCTTGCCTATACCTCAGGTTCTTGAAAGAGTATCTTGTTTATCCAGGCAGCTCATCTCTCTTCTTACATTGCCATTACTAAAGCTGGCAGTTTCCAAAAGGGAGTTATACTAAGGTGAGATCTATTCTTTATGTGTGCCTTAAAATAATTTATGATGAATCTAGAAACTGCACAAAAATACTTCACAAGGTAAATATAAACAGGAGGGTGTACTGCCAACACTAATCATTAAAAAGCAGAATTGTTCCAGATATTTTTTTCATTTTTTAGTATTTAATTTTAAAAGTGACTGCCTACACTCACTGATGAACAATAGAAATAGATTTTATATTCTCAAGTTTTTATTTGCAAACATAAAAATGTGATAACTGTATACTGAGATTCTCAGGCATCCAGTGTGACTTCAGGAGCTGAAAGCGGTAATCCTTCTCCCACAGCTGCATAGTGAGATTCATGAGATTTCTAAGGGCAAGAACTCCACATTTATTTACTGGGAAACTCTTTCTGGCACAAGAGGGAGAAAAGAAAAAAAAAAAAAAGGGTCCCTAAGTAAAGAAGGGATTGAGAAGAAAAGGACAAAAAGGATGTGCATAAAAATAACAGACAATTTTGCAAGAGAAAAACTTGAATCAAATATGGGCCAAGAGGAAAGAAGGAATTTATGTGGAGCATTCTTGGGAAAGTGGGGCAGAAAAAGAACAGGGTACCAAGCTCCCCAGGAGCTTCCCAGCCTTCACAGGCCATTTTTTATTATTACTTGTCTTTGACTCTTACAGCTATACACAGTTGGCTGCTTTATACCAGAAATGGGGACTATACTTTGGAACTAGATCTGAAATAGTAATTCTTATAATTTATGGCTTGAAACTGTGTAATTACAGCAAGAACAGAACTTTTGATTTTGGTAAACAGAATATTCCTACAAATATTGCAACAGTCACTGAAGTTCCAACAGAAGGAAGGATTTACTGTGACACAGCAAACACGAGGCCTGAGAAAAAAGACCTTGGGAGGAGATAATGTATATGGGAAACGAAAAGAGGAAGCACTGTATTGTTTTACAACGTCATCTGCAAGGTATAAAACACTGAATTATAGTTGCACTGTTGTATACTTCATTCCAGCAGATGTATAGCAAATCACTTGCTAAAGGGAAGCAGATTTAAAAGATAACAGAGTGCCCCTCTGTGGGCTGACACACCCGCCGGAGCGCTGCGTGTGTTTCAGGAGCTCTCCTTGCTCGTTGCAACCGAGTGCCACGGATGTTGGCTGAAACTTTTAAAAGATGTGAGTTTTCTCTTTTTTTTTTTTTTTTTTTTTTTTTTGGTACACTGTCAGAGCGCAATCTACATTGATCCTATCCGGAAAGATTTTCGGAACAGGAGTACAAAGGCACCAGAAAGTTCCGATTTTTTTGCCTCAGTACCCAAGAGAAATAACGGCGCCGAGGTGCGCCAGCCCCGCAGGCCCATCCAGCCGGCGGTACGGCGCTCCAAGGCCGCCTGCCAGCGCGGGCTGCGGTGAGGGAAAAGGCCCGTTCGGAACACAAATTCCGGGAACGGCACCGTATCTTCAGAAACATATTCCTGAAGGGAAGCGCGTCCCGCCCCAGTACGGCTCCCGCGCCCCAGCACCGCCCGAGGCCGCCAGGCCCAGCCCCACCCGCAGCGCTTCTTCCCGCCGCCACCCCCCGCTCCTCGGGGCTGCCG
>JAVJGI010000036.1:12749861-12765339 GCA_035590275.1 Ibycter americanus
GGCCGGGGCGGGGCGCGGGTTGCTCTCCCACTTCGGCGAACGCCTGAAGGTGCCGGTAGCAGCTGCCGTGGTTTGCGGCGTCTGTGCGGTAACTTTGTTCTCTGCGGCTGCGGGGGTAACGTGCCCGCCCCCGTGAAATCGGGGCCGTCTGCGACCGAGCCCCGACAGCTCCCGACGCCAGCTTCAGTATTATTTTATAGATGCTTTCAATACCTTACCACGCTCATCAAGAGCGATTTCCATCTGCTTGCACGTTTCAGTCTCTTGTATTATAAATTACAAACAATACAGAAAGGCATTATTTATAAGAACACATGAAAAAGAGAGTATTTGGGTTTGGGACAAAATTTACCCTAAGGAGTGTTTTGACCCCTGATGATTTCTAAAAAAGTTAAATACATGACAGTAGAGCAAGGTGCGTGCATTCGTATGGCATAAACATGGAGAGAACAAAGTATCAGTAAAATCAGGTGGCTCGTTAGAAACTTGGAAGTTTGCCACAGTACATTTTATTAGGGAAAACCTAATTCTGGTTAGTGCTATTCAGCTTCTGTCAACAGTGAATGGAAAGTAGCACGCTAGCCTCCATTTGTAATTGTTTTAATTTCTTTCTTTGTATTGACTTTACGATCTGAAATGAAATAATTTCATAATGTTTTGATTTCCATCCACATATAGGTTGTGGGGTGACCACGGACAAGAAGCGTTAGAATCCGCCCATGTTTGTGTGATAAATGCAACAGCGACAGGAACCGAAATACTCAAAAACTTAGTGCTGCCAGGTAAGTAGATACATTACAATGAAAATACAGGAGAGGTATCTGTTAACTTCTTAATGCCTAGTTGTTCATAGTAATTTTTTTTCCTCCAAGGTATTGGCTCATTTACAATTGTCGATGGGCATCAGGTCTCTGGAGAAGATGTTGGAAATAAGTAGGTTTGTTACTGATTTCCATTACATGTTGAGAAGTAACAGGGTTTCATAAGTAGTTCCATCGCTATGCTTGTTAAGAAGTCCTATAAAATACTTCTAAAAGCCTATGTTTCTCTAAGCCTTTTGTGGTTTTGGATATTGACACACGCAGCATGCGTGATCACTTTCATGCTAGCTGCTAAATTTGACATTTTTTTAGTTGCTGTGTTTGTACCTTATAAGTCTGTTTGCTTAACACAGTAAGTTTATAAAGACAATGGTCTACTCAATGTAAAAATATTTAAAAGTAACTTGTTTGCTGTGATCTTGAGATATGATAATGCAAGATTTGCTTGTGTTTCAGCATGGCTAAATGTATTTTCTGTAATTTTGGCGATGAAGATAATTAACTTTTCATTAGTTTATCGTTGTGAAAGTGTGACTGATAACCATTTATTAGCTTTCATAGTTTTGAAAGGCTGTGCGCAGCAGGGGAAAGGATAAGAAACTCTTTACAAACCCGGAAAAAAAAAAAAAGAAGTTTGTTTACTAATTCTGGATCACTTTCTCTTATGGTTGAGGTAGATATCTAAGAATATCTGTCTACCTACAGGGGTTAGATGAGGGAGAAGGATATTCCATTACATGCAGAAATTGGTACTGATGAGTCTTTAGTTAGCGTAGTGAAAAAAAAATCTGCAGTATGATCCTGGCTTCTAGAGGAGCTTGGCGTGTCTTATTTTGCAGATTTGTGGCTTGGGCATTGGAAAGTTTCCTTACAAAACTGATGGTGAGGAAAATAAGCAGTGGTGAGAAGAAAAGCACATATAAGGGGGACCTTGTTTTGTTGTGCATGAGTCAGCAACGTATTCTGCCCTACAAAATGTAGCTTTAATGTTGTTTTTCTTCAAAATAAAATTGACATGTAGCTTTTTTCCTTGTGTCGTTTTCAGTTTCTTTCTACAAAAAAGCCATATTGGTCAGGTAAGGAGATAATAAATGTCACTTTAGATGTACTGAAAGCATGTAAGCATTCAGTAAATAGTGAAATACAGTAGTATGAGTATTGCTAGAAACATGTGTGTATAAGTTAAAGTTGATTTACTCTGACAGAATTCCCCATGCTTACTTTTTAGTTGCTCATAAGTGAGAAGATAAGCTCAATTTTGGCAAGATTGCACAGAAAAAAATGAATGAGATATGGTTAAGAAAATTTTTGGAAGGATAAGGTGGAAGAGCATTGCGGTTGAAGGAGTAAAGATAACAGTAGAGAGGTGAATGGGGGGGTAATCGCAAAAAGGCATAGGTAACTCCTGGAAGTTCTCCAGTAAAGCTGGAAATTAATAAATATTACATAAGTTTTGTTTTTAAAATATTATTAAAAATGGTCTCAAACAAGTGCCTGCTGTTACGGGGTTTATTTTTTCTTCAGATAAGCAAGGCTTGAAATAAGAAACCCTAGCTTATGATGAAGTTTTGTTGTGTTGGAGGGTTTTTTTGGAGGTGGGGGTGGGGGTAGTGTTTGGTTTTGTTTGGTTTGTTTTTTTAGTATGTAGCATATATGGTACTGTTATACTGTATAAATTATATTTCAAGTGGTTAAACGTTGTTTTGATTGTTCTGAAACAGAATCGTGCCCAGAGTGCCACTGAGCTCTTGCAAGAATTGAACAATGATGTTTCTGGAAACTTTGTTGAAGAGGTTTGTTTTCCCACATTAGTTGTATGTTTGTTGTTATACAATGTCATAAAATTATGAAATAATAGCTCTGTGTTGTCTTTGTAATGTTGAAGTAACTTCATGATAAAACAGCATTGGAGGAAGAAGATCTTAAGTTATTTGCAAAAAGTCAATTGATTTATTTTAAACATTATTTTGTAACTTCATCATAATTTTATAACTTTCACTTAACACTTTATGATCAATTTTGAACAGACTTAATGTGTATTCAGAAATTTTCACAGTGTTTCCTGACATTTTTTTTTCCCCCTACTGTTTAGAGTGCAGAAGAACTTCTGGACAATGACCCTTCCTTTTTCAGTCGATTTAACTTAGTGGTTGCAACACAACTACCAGAAAGGTAAAGAATCATCTAAAGTTGTTTGGTTTTGTTCAGTTGTAAAAGTGGGTTTCAGCTGCAGGCTATTCTTGCAGGAAAACTTGACAAAACAGAACTCTGTCATTGTGAAGGAAAGTTTCGGTAAATGGCATGTTTCTACACGTTAATACATAGTTTAAAATCTGTTTCAGATCCATGTGTGACTCCTAGGTGCTGTTCTGTTTCAGGTGTGTTTGTCTATGTCACATACTTTTTTGTCGTGAAAATTGTTTCTGGTCCAAAATCACTGTAACAAGTATTTTTCTAATGTAAAACCGATCAGATAATAGGGTCTGTGATACCTTTAGATCTTTGGAAATGTATTTTATTGTTTGTATAGCTCTTTCCGATTTACACATGTTTGTAATTATATTTCCCATGACCAGAATTTCTTGGTTTGGGGATTATTTTTACCTGTTGCTCATGAGAGGCCTCCTGTATGCTGCATTCCAATAAAAGGTGCAGATGCAAAATGACAGCTCTGAGTATTGAGAAACCTGGGGGAGAAGAACATGCTTCTGTTTCAGTGGACAGGCTGCCTCTGCCGCAATACGGACTCAGTCAGAGATCAATGTGATCAGACAAAAGCCGTTTATTGTTTCTAACAAGCCTTTTTATACGTTTCTTAAGAACAGGTGTTTATACACGATTGGTTTGCTCACAGACCATCAGTTCATGATTGGATGACCGTTTCTTTGCTACATCTTTAATACACTTCTTCTACTTGCGCATCTGGCAGTTTCCTTGTCTTGTCGGCTCAGCTCTTCTCAGGACTTTCCCAGACTCTTCAAGGATACATGGGCATCTGTTCAAGGCTAATGTTAACAAGGGCGCATTCTGATCCCTCGGAGCAGCCGAGGTTTCCCACATGCCTCCACAGAAGCAAGAGGTTGCTGGACAGATGAATAGTTAAATCTTGCTTTTGTAAGGAAGTGGCTGTTGTTCAGACTTCATATATTTTCTTCTCCCCCTACTTACAGCGGAGCTGGAGATAACTGTCTCTTACAGAAATGAAAGCAAACTTGCATCTTTGAAGCATTGATTCCCTTGTGAATGAAGTGTATTTCTTATGTGCGATTGAAAAACCTCTGATTGGAACTGTACTGGAATTCGTGTTTGTGCAACACACAGATCTAATTATTTTTTTCTTTTTCATAACTCAATGAAGTTTTTTGTTTGATATTTAGAGCATTTGGGAGGATGGAGTGAAATATAAGTAAGTTAATGGATAAACACATTTCTGCCCTAGTGTAAGTTCACATATAAAATTATTCATATGTGCTTAGAATCATGGTCATACTGGTTCTCTCTGTAAGCTTCTTTTTCACAAGTAACTCGTATAAGAGTTAACATTATAATTAACTGTTGTCCTCTTGTACACCTGGGAAAAAAGTAAAATATGTTTTTCCTTACAGTACATTGCTGCGTTTGGCTGAACTTCTCTGGAATTTTAATGTTCCTCTGCTCGTCTGCAGGACTTATGGACTGGTTGGTTATATGAGAGTCATTATTAAAGAACATACAGGTTAGAGGGTTTTCTGAAATAAACACTTTTCTAAAAGGTTTAAAACTTCAGTATGTAACGTCAGTCTGAATTTATGGTTTTTTTTTCATCTTGTGATGTACTTGGTGTTTGTTAAGTCTTACATAGTTTGCAGTTCATCACCAGGAGCATTCTTTGAGGAATGCATAGAAATTATGGGTTGCCACAGATAGTGAAATTGGAGATTATCCTAATATTAAAGTTAGCTTACTTATTTTGAGAATCAAGCAGTAAATGAGCAGGTGATACGCTGTGTATGATGTATAGCTCTGTTTTGAAGGCTGAACATGAAACCGTGAAATGCATTGTATAATTTTTTTCACAGTTATTGAATCTCATCCTGACAATACGTTAGAAGATCTGAGACTGGACAAACCATTTCCAGAACTAAGGGAACACATTCAGTCTTATGACTTGGATCATATGGACAGGAAGGTTGGTATGGGGTTTGCACTACGTTCTCTAAGACAGATGCAGGCTTAGAACAGGGATGCTGTGAAAGTGACTCTTGAGAGATTTCTTGGGGTTTTGTGGTGCCAGGTCTCACCTGAACCAGAGACAACTGTAGAATCAGTTGTGAGGTGCTGTTTTTGACCTCTGCCCCAAATGTTACAGTCCGTATTTAAATCTTAAGCAAGTCAGGGTCTTGGGAAGTAGGGAATATTCTTGGACAACTTGGATCTTTGGTTAGATTGATTCCCCGTCACTCCCTCTTTATTTTTTATTTTTGTGATTACCTACTGCTGCAGAGCTTTGCAGTGTGGGTATTTGTGCACAGCATAAGTTCCAGTCCAGAAAAATATTGGAGAACTTGGCTGAGACACGCCTTTTTTTAAGTAAAGGAATAATAATTTAATAATTTGTTTTGTAGTTAGAGAATGCTATTTCTGAATCAAAGTCTGGAACATGTTCTGTGTCTTTAAAATAGTGGAAGGGATATTAGGAGACATTTAAAATAGGTTTTTAATTTGTTTCCTGTTTTTATCTTTTCTCAACTTGACAGAGATTTCTCTGCTGTTCAATTACAGGACCATAGTCACACTCCATGGATTGTGATTGTAGCCAAGTATCTAACAAAATGGTTCAACGAGGTATATTGCAAAACTGGATAAGTCATCTGTCTATTGTTGTTATTATTATTATTGTTGTTATTATTATTATTCTTGATGTCTTCTCTAAACTAGGTGGTTTTTTTGGCACTGTGTAACAAAGATAACAAGGTGGAATCATTAAAAAAAATTACTAATTGAAATACAAGTGAATGTATGTGAACAGTGACAGACTCCTAGAGTTCAGCAGTCTGAACACAATGAGGTTAGTAGAAGGTATTTTAAAGACAAAATCTTTTTGTGTTTTTAAATTCAGAAAAGTGAGCAGTTGCCTAAGACTTACAAAGAAAAAGAAGCCTTCAGACAGCTGATTCGGCAAGGTAATATATGGCCTAGGGGTCACTTACTCATACTGGCAGAGATATATAAGGCAGTATCTGAAAAATAATCAGAAGTGCTCTTGGGGTTAATTTATGAAAAATCTGCAGGCCTATACAGTATGATTCTTTTGCTAAATGATTGTTTTATACAGGTGGATCTTAAGAACCCCAGCATGCTTATAAATGCAGTTTGGCATTGTTTCCTACTGTTTGCTGTTGAAGATCAAGAGTATGTTTTGATGTGGGTGGGAGGAAAGGCCTTAAGAGAAAAGCCTGTAGAATATGTTAGTGTTTAACATGGAAAATGTGGTAGAGGAAAGCAAGTGGCTTTTGACACTGGAATTATTATTAACTGCAAGTGTTTGGTTGGGCAGTTGACTTACCAAACTGCAGGTTATCATTGCATCTCTGAATGACCAGTCGAGAGAGAGAGAAAGATTATGTAGTTACTGAATACACTATAACGAGTATGTGAACAGATTTCATTGTTGCAGGTGTTTTAATCTAATTTTGCAGGTGCTAAAATTGACGTATCTCTAGATCTTACAAATGCCTCTGTCTTAAATGATAGTAGAATAAAAACATTAACTGAATTTTTGGTATTTCCTCACTTCAAGCTGGCCTATGTGCAAATTGCTGAGTAGTTTTGTCATCCTTATGCCCAGGCTGGGCCACAGATCTCTAGTAATTACCTTTGGTTAAATTAGGTTTTTAGTTGAGTCCATTTCTTGGTCTGGCATGCTGTGTGGGTTCATAAGTATTTGCAAAATTGGAGCAAAAAAACCCCCAACAAAACATGACTGGGGATGGGAAGAGGGTTGAATTGCCTTTTTATTTCCATCTACGTTAGTTTAGTTATTGTTAAATGAGATAAGTAACTGCTGTTAAACATCACAGGAAAATGATTTATATGCAGAATCTACTGCTAAAACTAACTACGTCTACATCTTACTGGTAATTCAGTTCTTTGCTGATTAGCTTTTATGCCACAAATACATTCAGAGCCAGTGTGTTCAGTTGGTAAGACATAAATAAGATGTAATTCAGGGGATTGCATGTTGAATTTCTTTTCAATAAGGTATCTTAAAGAATGAAAATGGGACCCCAGAAGATGAGGAAAACTTTGAAGAAGCTATAAAGAATGTGAACACAGCATTAAATACTACAGAGGTAAAATAAACATTTATATGATAAAAATGAAGAAATTTCAACTGCTTTGTGGTTTTTTTCAGAACATATTATGCACTTCTAGAACAGGAATTCCATTTGCAACATTTATATTTAGGTAAAGCAGGATTAGTACAATTTTTAAATGAAATAACGTGTAGTAAAACAGAACTAGAAATTCTAGAAATCAAAATAGACCTGGAAATTCTTTTTATTTCCTTGCTCATGCAAGGAAGCTACTTTTCCTTCTTGAAGACTTGAATTCAAGTATAGAGTGAGTCAGTAACCAGAGTTCATTAGTAGTTTATTCCTGTCTTAGACTTTTGCAGTTTAGCCTGGAAAAGAAAATCTGTTAAGTGTTTGGTACAGTTACAAAGAATTAGCAGTCACTGGTGTGGATGATGTTAGACTGAAATACATTGCCCAGAGACTCGGAAAGCATTTGTTGAAATTGTGCTGTATTGAAGCTGGTTGCTGTAGTATTTATTCTGTATAGAAATCAAGGGCTGCAAGGGACCTCTGACTCAGCAAGTTCTGTCCTTACCTCTGGAAGAAACATGTTAAATTCCCTTTGTAAACTGATCAAGCTTAAAAACATCAAATGTGATGTTTTCATTGTTTTAGATAATAATGTAGTAGTAACTCATGATTTAGAATTGAGCTCTGATTTCCTTCGTTTCTTATCCGCGGTAAATTGTAAAAGCTACATGGGGTAAAAGCACATACTGTGATTCTTTTTAGATCACTTTTCATTTTTATTTGAACTGTGCTGATCCTTGCTTGGACTGTCATGTTAAGTCTCCCAAGAAAGCAGCAGGTAAAACTTGGTGCTGTCCTCTGAGCCACTACAAGCTGTGACCCCGGATATTAACGAGTGATTTCAGTTTCTGTGCCAGGGTGAACTGCAGCAGTTAAGGAGTCAAAACACTTTTTGCAGCCCCTCTTCACTTCCCCAGCCTTTTTGCCTCTCTGCCTCTAGCAGGTAGGATGGGTAGGTGGACTGGTAGTACCTTTTGCTGATGCTGCTACCAGGTTTTTTTTTAAATCTTCCATGTAGAAGATGGAAATAAGGTGAGATTTTGTTTGTAACATTCATCTTGACTAGAAGCATGTGCCTTGTTCTCAAGCTGTGCTACTATTTGAAATGTCTGAGAAGCACTATGTAAGATTCAGAGAATATTTTGGCATGAAACTGACGTCACTTGCAGTTGGCTCACCTACGTAATGAGTGTTGAGATAATTCAAGAAATTGGAAGTCAAGTAAACACAAACCCAATCTATTTTTTTTTTCATAGATTCCAAGATGTATTGAAGAGATTTTTAATGATGATTGCTGCATAAAACTCACAGAGCAGGTAGTGAATAAATAAGCCTTAATAATGAATAAAGTAAGACTTAAATGTAGAAAAAGCATCATAAGTAACATTTGTGTACGTGACTGTCTCTTGTGCATTTGCAGTCACCCTCCTTCTGGATTTTGGCTCGAGCTGTAAAGGAATTTGTGGCAAACGAGGGGCAAGGAAGCCTGCCTGTCCGGGGCACTATTCCTGATATGATAGCAGACTCCAGTAGATTTATCAAATTGCAAAACGTGTAAGTATACAATTTTTTCCTTTAATAGTTACTAATGATAGTAAATAGTGATGACTTCACACTTCACAAAGTGCATGGATTCCTATATTAAAAAAAAAAAAAAAAAGTGTGTATGTGGGACTGGAGTGAGACGGGATGTGGGAAGCATGGCAGCCTGGGACTATCTGCTGTCTGTATAGATGTTATTTGCTGTTTTGGAGCCAGGGCCTAAGCCTTCAGTGCATCCCAGTTTCCTAAGGTTGGGCAGTAAGTGACCACTTTTCTTAGTTCCAGGTCTAGTAAAGACTTTCCTGTAGGTAGTAGATCCCATA
Organism: Ibycter americanus; assembly: GCA_035590275.1. Classification (NCBI taxonomy): domain Eukaryota; kingdom Metazoa; phylum Chordata; class Aves; order Falconiformes; family Falconidae; genus Ibycter; species Ibycter americanus. Next base: position 12,758,916 of record JAVJGI010000036.1, read on the forward strand.
GCCCAGCTGCTGCTGTCCAAAGCAAACTGTTGCTTAAATACAGCCTTGCATTTTTTCTCCTCAATATGTATGTCAACCTGGTTACAGGAATTCTAGTTTACTAGTTACTTAATTCTAATTAATGCCCTTTGAAGGGAGTGGTTGGTAGATAAGGGCAAAGACTTTGTGAGGGAGCATAAACAGCATCAGTGTGGATCAAGATTTTAGGGATGATCTTTGAATGCGTGTATCCTCAACATGAACTTACAACATCAACTTACTGTTCCTGTGCATCCTGGACATGATGCAAACTGCTGGGCCAAAAAGACTTTGTCTTACAGTGTTACCCCATTTTCTTTACAGTTGATTGCTTCTTCCTCCTTTTTTTTTTAATCTTTAAGGAAGCACTGTCTTTCAGAAGACTTTAAATTTGTCTGTGCAGTTGTCCTGTTGAATTGTTTAAGTAGGAAAGTATTATTTCTAATAGATTTTGATTGTTTCTTCATAGATTCTGAGACACAGCCTCTACTAGAAAAAGGATTGTGTGCCTTAATAGTGTTTACTAATCAAAATGATACCTGTAATGTTAGAGATGCATTCCTCAGAACTGTGACAAATAGCATTAGAAAGATGGATATAAAAAATCTTAAATCTGTTACATGTCTAAAATAATTTATTGCTTCATGAAAGTTGCTTTGTGTAATGACAGTGAAGCCAAGAATTTGTGTCATTATTTTGCTACATGAAACCATAATTGCTTGGATTTGCAGATACCCTAGCCTGTAAATCTGAGTTCTGTAAGCATTAGTCCTGAATTTACAAATCATTACGTACTTCAGTTCTCAATTCCAATAAGCATTACAGGGGTTTACTTTGCAAATAAAACAGTTACAGTTCCTTAAAGTGAGCTCTTAAATAGAATTTTATTAAATACTGTGTTGTTGAGGTGTTTGCATTGTCATAGTTTTTAACAGAGCTAAAATGGCTAAAAATAGAAAAATACAGAAATTAATAAAAGAAGCCCAATGAAGGACATACAGCTGTTGTGCTCAAACTACTTAATATTCTTCCTCTGACTGTAGTAATATTAATTTTAATTTTAAACGGTTTCTAGAAAACTGTTAGGCGTGTAGTTTTTAAGCCACACGTTTAGTGAACAGCTCAGCCATGCCAAAACATCGTACAGGGAGGTAACAAGTGCATTCATGGTCTTGAGGTAGCTCATATCCATTCATGTGGCTTGTATTTTGTCTTCATAATATAAAAGAAAAAGAAATTATCTTCACTGTGAAGCCAATGGCTTTATACTGTAATTATTAAGACTATTTTATTATTAACAGATACCGTGAAAAAGCAAAGAAGGATATTGCTGCTGTGGGTAACCATGCTGCTAAATTGTTACAATCCCTAGGCAAGGTAATTACAAATGTGCGCCCATTCTGACAGGATACAAATATTTTTTCCCTGACATTCTGTACAGACATAAGTCGCAGGAGACAGATATGAAAAGAGAAGGCTTAATTACCTCATTCTCTTCAAAAGGCTTAAGTAAGTTCTAATAAAATTGAATATCTGTGGTCTGTTTTATTTATCACTTTTGGTTTGGCTATATAAAATTAAAAGACATACAGGGATACATTATTTGCAGTTTAAGATAGCTTTTTTTTTTCCCAAGAACGACTAGTTATTTCACAATTAATATATTAGTATCTCTGAAAATATAAATTCCCTGGTCATTGTATGTACTGGAATGAGTATATTCTCTCTTTTAGGCACCTGAGTCTATTTCAGAGAGAGAATTAAAATTGCTTTGTGAGTATGCTTGGATTCTGTTGCTGTGTTTATGCAAATGATCAAATATTCAAAAACTTTTGAATGATACTGTTATTAGTAACTCAGTATTTGAATTTTTTGAGTAAGGGTTTAGCAGTTGCATCCCTCAACTTTAGTGTAAGTAACAGATGTTCAGCATCTCTCAATAGTGAGGCTATAAAGGTTGGCTTTTAAAAGATACGATGTTTTTTCAGGTCCAAACAACAGGTAGCAGTTGTCCTCCACTTTGTGATTAGTAGCTAATCCCTCTTACCTGTTCAGTGATGCTGACTTCAGAGTGTAGGCTGTGAAAACTTCTGCTAGTCTGAAAAGGTAAAACAGGGATGCAGTGAGCAGTATTGTTGATGGCATTTTAGGTTATGTCTGTTCTGGTTATGTGTACATGTCCATACAGCAGCCTAGATTAGCATCCATTCAGCTGGAAAATTGTCCTGTAAGCACATAGCCAAGAGCATGCTGCCTCCCTCTTGACAGATCATTTGCTGGGATTTTTGAGAACCTCGCAGTTGCTCATATCTGAGTGCTAGGTAGTAGCTGCACATCGGGTTGTTTCATAGCAATGATATTGAAGAGGAACCTTCTGCTCATAGCTGTACTGTTAGAATATTAATTGAGAATATGCGAGGCAGTGTTAGATGTCATGAAGATGGAGAGAACCCATGTTCATTTGCAGTATGGAAGAGGCAAACATGGATGGCTCTGATTGATGAATTGCTGTAGAAGAGCTAAACACATTGTGAGCTGTTACATTAATATGGCAGATACGTTTAGATTCTAGAAGTAAAGCAGCACGAAGTATCTCGCTAAAATGCTTGTGATCATAGGCCTAAGTGTAGTTTGATAGATTTTATTATTCCAGACCACCAAAAGAAACAGAAAAGTGTTAAATGAAATTATAATTCTAGTCTTTCATGTTTAACACATCAGAGATACAAGTGTTTAGTAATTTGCGACGCATTCAGGTAAGTAATGTTCTCCTTTCTGCACCCTCTGCTTAGGTAGCAACTCAGCTTTTCTCAGAGTAATACGGTGTAGATCTCTGTCTGAAGAATATGGTTTGAACACGTTTAACAAGGATGAAATCAGTAAGTGCTCCTTTTTGGCACCTACTTTAATTGCATTTTCAACTTGGAATGGTTTTGTTATCAGAAAGAATTGTATATTACACGTGCTGTTTCATTATGCAGTTTTATAATTTGGTGTCAACTAGAAGTATGGTTTTTTTGAAGTCTAAAATGTTGAAATCAGTTTGATTTTGAAAGTTCAAGGGTGGCCTTACAGATTTTATGTTTCAGGGTTTTTTATCATTGCAGACTTTCTTTTTGATAGCATGTAATAAAACATGGCTTTCTTCAAACTTCTCTTTTTCTATACCTCAGTTGTTTCTGACAGAGCTGGAAAGGTGATTCCACCTGACCAAAGATACAGAATAACTGTCATGGTCCCTCTCAGCTTGGCTTTTCAGTATGTGAACTAGCAAACTAGTTACTTAATATTGCATTTTATTTTTTGAACCTGCATAAATTTAAAATTTTAAAAAGCTGGAAATACTTATATGATTTTTTTTTTTAATTAAGATTATACGTTTTGTCCAAAACGTTCAGAGGACTTGCATATACAAAGTGTATGCATTTTGCTTATGCATATGTTTTGCAATATGTATAACTTAAGTGAAAGCTCCTTGAGTTAGTTGGTAATATGCAATGTGATTTAAGTATTTAGAAAGACTACTGAGCTGTATGTTAAGAGATTTAAGACCTGTTTTATAATTGTAGTCATTACAGTTAAATATATGAAGCATATGTTTCAAATCCCAAAATTACAACTAAGGGATATCCTATTTAATGTTGTGACAGCTGTCACAGTTGAAACGTGAATATCTTTACTGAACGGTTTATATGAAATACATACAGTATGGTTTTGTCATACACTCTGGAGTCAAAATTGTGTATCTGAAAGTTGACTCATTGAGATCCTGAGTTGCAGGTTGTTTTCATTAAGACTTCTTTTTACTGCAGATTTTACAGTTTAATCACATGGAAAATACTTGATTTCAAGTAATTAAAAACCTTTCTTTTGCCATTTCATCTGTGCTAGCTAACCAATTCTCTTGCTGTTTTCAGTTTCTCATATGGATAACCCAGACAGTGAAGTAGTGCTGTACTTGATGCTGCGGGCTGTAGATAGATTTTACAAGCAGCATGGTAGATATCCAGGTATGTTAATACCAGAGTTACTTACTGTCAGCAAAAGAAATATGAAGATCCAATACTTACTATAACACTAATTATAAACTACAAATACAGCATTAGTTGTAGTTTTGTTTCCATATTAATGTGACTATGAATGTGAAAATTAAAGTGAGAATTTTTTCTTTTTGGGAACTTAAGAAATTTATCTGAATTGATACCACTGAAATGTGTTCCATGGGTTATTAATCTGTTCAGCTATGCAGTAATTTGTCATTATAATGAGTACTATCAACGGAACACTCAATTATTATTACCACTTTAGTATTAATACTCTAGTATAGTAATCAACTTAGAAACTTTTTCAGAAAAATAAAATACTTATGCTGCTATTTAAACCTATTAACTTTGAATATGAATTACAGTTCTGTGATGAAACGGGTAACTTATTTTCCAGGTGTCTACAATTATCAGGTAGAAGATGATATTGGAAAACTAAAATCATGCCTTACTGGTTTCTTACAAGAACATGGGTTGTCAGTAGTGGTGAAAGATGACTACGTTCATGAGTTGTAAGTATTGTATCTTAAGTGTCAACTTTGTGGGTAAAACTGAAAGTACTAACTGTTACTTTGCTGTGCAGTTGTCGCTACGGAGCTGCTGAGCCACATGCTATTGCTGCCTTCATGGGAGGTAAGAATGCCACTGTATTTCTAAGGTCCATACAAACCAACCAACCTGCTGTAGTACATAGCTGAGTCGGAATCTCCACTGCTACGTACTTCGTATTGTCAGAGCAAAGACTGTAATTGCAGACCGTAGTCAAAAGCATTAGAACAAAATCCTCCCACTTCATCTCCAGATGTGACATCCCATGGTACATAGAAAAAGACACATCAAGTGTTTAAAGTCAGTAAAAGAAACCAAATAAACTTAAAAAATAATCTCAGCAGATCAATTCTAGTAGCTTAAAAATGTGTTTAAAAATAAAATGCTTGAAAGAGGCTTTGTGATTACAAAAATAATCCACCAAGGATTAATTGTAGTAATAATAAAATTAACACAGGACACATCTTCCTTTAAATTACCACAATACACATATGTTAAGTATCTATTAAATATAAATAGCCTTGATTGCTTACCTTAATTCACCCTGCAGGTATTATCAAAACTAAGTTCATTTTAATGGACGCTCAAAACTGATATATGAGTTAACTTACTGTATTTAGCTTCATGCAGTGCTGAAGATAATTATATATTAAATACTCTGTCGATGTAGGTATCTTTTTTTGATTAAGTGAAAATTGGTATGTGCAGTGTGTTGGAAAAATATATAAAGATAACTTCTGAAGAAATTACAGAATATTTCATGCTACAGCAGAACACAAAGGGATCACAGTCAACTGACCCTTCAGTTTATTTAACTGTACAGGAATTTTTTTTGTTAATTGAACTTCTCTGTTTCATTTGGAGAGGTCACAACTTGCATGGGTCTGTCTGCTCACATTTTTACTCTGTGTGTATACACGTACATGCAGAGAGAAAGTATATACAGCACAGTGTATGTAAAGCTGACCTTTGGAGTAGCAGCTTTCTGAGCCTCTTGTATACTTGGAAGTAGTGAAAGACATTTTTTCCTCCTAGGAGTTGTATCAGGCGCTTCCAAAATAATTTGTGTCGTGAGTTCTAGATAAATAAGTCTTTTACTGTTTTTTAAATATGATGTGCTAACTACCTTCTGGTTTATCTTTTTCTGCTTTTTTTTACAGGAGCAGCTGCACAGGAGGTTATAAAAGTCATTACAGGGCAGTTTGTAATTTTTAATAACACCTATATTTACAGTGGCATGTCACAGACTTCAGCAACTTTCCAGCTTTAGGTTAATGATCTTGCGTCTGTTGCCACCAGGTGCTGCTGCTGCTGTTGTGTTCTGTATATACCGTGGTGTTCTGCCACTGACCAGACTGTTCTGTATTACCTGCGAATTAAAGTTCCTTTCTTTGTAACAACTTTATCTTCTGGGTTTTTTTTCTTTTTTTCCTGAGGACAAATAAAATAGTGCCAAATCCTGAATATTTTAAATCTAGAATTTGCTGATTCACCTTGAAAATTAAAAAGCAGCAGCAGGTGCTGGTTGGCAGGGTAAGTTGCATTTACGGTGGGCTTTCCTGGCTGCAGGGCTGAGTGCGGTCCCTCAGAGCTGCCCTGCGGCCGGAGCAGGGGACGCGCAGAGGGTGGAAAAGGCTCCCGTCAGGCGGGAGAGCTGCGGGGGCTTTTCGTGGATTCAAGGGCGTTAGGGAGAGGGGCTGCGTGCCTGAAGGCTTCGTGTTCGGCTGCGTTCATCGGGGAAAAGGTGCTTTTTCCCCGCACCTCGGGCGGCGGCCGGGCTTGTGGCCTGCAGGCGGGGCGGCGCCGCCGGGCGG
>JAVJGI010000036.1:12765633-12786483 GCA_035590275.1 Ibycter americanus
TAAATGCTTTCTATGTTCTTTCCCTTTTATATTTGGGATGATCTGGAGTACTGGCTATGACTTCTACTTCAAAGTCAAACTCTGATAATGAGCTATAAATCATACATGCCTGGTTTGAGAGGGAGGAGATGAATGCTAAAATAGCACTGGAAGACTTCAAAGCTCTGTCACGCTGAGCAGTGTTTCTCTAGCAGACACATCCTCAGCTGCTGGTGCGAATTTTGTTTTCAGTAGGACATCAACAATCCAGACTTCTCCCACTGTACAGGATCTGGCCACTGGGTTTTAAAAAGGAAAAGCCGCCCTGGGACTGGCGGTTTCTGTCGTGGTGTGGCCCGGCAGCCCAGGCCTGGCTGACTGGGGACGCGCCCGCGGCCTCCAGGTGGGCTCTTGCCCTCCCGTGCCCACCCTTCTGCGTGTGCAAGCCATGTGCTCTCATGCTGCTGAACAAGCAGATTTAATATATCTGCACTGTTCCTATGAGCGTTTCTTTGAGGTTTGAGGGGATGTTACCAGGTTATTTTCCGTAACTGGTGGGGAAGAGGTAATCTCTTTTATATGCAACACTTGCCAGAAGTCTGTTCCAGCAAATCCTGTTATTTATCTTTTCATCTTTGCCCTGTGTTGCAACAACAGAGTTGAACTATTTGCGTTTTAATGTAGGCTGGCTTGTAAATATAATTTTGTGTACCTTCTATGTGTTGCAAAAGAAAAGATCCAGTTAAGGTCAAGACATACCTTTCTGTAGCATCTAAAAAACCTTGTGCTTCTATTAAAGGCTCTTTAATTGTATAAATGTGTATTTAACTAACCTTTAATGAAATGAAATTGGCTTTGAAGTGAGCTCGTTTTTACAGCCTCTGTTAAGGAATATGTAGGTAGCTTTTGTTTTCTCTTAGGCTAGCAAGGTGGTAACAGTAGGAGCAAAAAGAGGTGAGGAAGACTTGCAAGCTTTCTGCTATTGTGGCAGGCTTAGATTTGCAAGAAAACAAAATGCAGGTATACTATCACTTCTGAAAGAGTAAAGGAAGATGAACTCTTTTTAAACTTTCCCTGTTAAAACACGTGCTTCACTAATGCTACTGTAAAGACGTATATGGAGCATTTGAACTAATGGAAGCAGCCCAGGAATGAGAACAATTGATAACTAAATGGAAAGCAGGGCTGGCATCTTCATTAAGATTACACTGATATTTCTTAGAGCCTTTGCTCTACTTTGAGAAGGATAACTAATCCATTATTAAGCTGGATTTATCACTGATTTAGAGTTTCTACCTGGAGCTAAATAATTTTTGAGAGCTCGAAATGGGTTACTGTGATGCTTGCATCAACCTTTTGTGTTTGGGACTTGGGGCATTGTTAACGAACCATCTTTCTGTTTCCAAACCTGAATTTGACTCTGCTACTCAACTGACTCAGATGCTGGCACATGTTTACGTAGAATCAATGCTGTGGGTTTTTCTGGTTTACATGGTTCAGGTAATGTAATCATTTCTTTGGTGAACTAAAATAAATTCTTAGTTTAAGAAATAATGTCTCAGTTCATGCTCATTGTCTTTGGTTTTGATCAATACAGATAAAACAACACATGGTTTAGTGGCTCACTGAGTAGCAGCAGGAGGCTGAACATTTTATAGTGGATGTCAGACACACCTGATCCTCTACATGTTACTTTGTGGTCTTACTGCTAGTTGTTGGCTGATGACAAAGTTGGCAACCTATTGTAAGGAAAATTGGATCAGATTTATTGTGATAAATGACCCAGAGCTAGGTATATTTTTAATGACAGGGATGCTTTTGCTGCCACACAATGGTAACATGGAATCACCTGACTTCTGTAAAAGGTTAACTGTCAAAAGATAATAACACAATAGTTTAAAATGCAGTGTTACTATAAAATACTGTATTTCTACAGGAAATCCATGCTGTGTAAAAGCATATTAAACTGTGTGTGTCAGATGATAGAGTAAACCCAGAAAACTGGGAAGCATGTATTTTAAGAAAAATTATTTAATTCATAGTGTATATGATATTATAAACACTGCTAATCTGAACAGAAAAGGCAACGCTTCTTCCTTACTATTGTAGAACAAGAACAGAGATACAACCCGAAATGGAAACTCAAAAGCTACAGAAAAAACAGTGTGGTAAGATAAGTATATGATTTGTCATTTATTAGTTGCATCAATTTTACAGAGTGTTAGTAGACTGTGATAGGTCTGTTATGGGGTGGTCAGCTGTTGGGGGCATGTTCTTTTTCCTTGTTGCCAAATTTTTTGATTCTGTTGAAAGGCTAAAGGGCAAATCCAATGACAAACTTGCAAGTAGTAAATAATACCTCCACAAAGTCACTTTTCTTTTTGGCTAATATTTAACCACATTTTTATTGTATTTTAACTTCCTTAAGAAACCCCAAACCTTACAGGTGTTTGAAATATGCACTATCTGCTGTTACTGTTGCAAATAATTTTCAAATAAGTCTTTTTATTATATCCAAAAGACCAAGAAACAGATTTTTCAAAGTGGTTTACCTACCTAGGGTTGTACGTGGGTACCCAGAAAATGCTTTGTGTTAACTTAATAACCTAACAACCTGATTCAAGATTCTAGCTGCTGTGCTAAGTGATTAAGTCTTCTGTAACTAAATACCATATAGCAAGTCTTGCTTTGTTGGATTCTTCCCCTCCTCACTCCGCAGATTTGCAATTGTATTTTCACTCTGAATATTGTCATGGTTCTGTATTATTCACTTAAATACACTTAATGCACCTTGCAATTGCAAATTTACTATTTAGTAATTTACACCACACTTACTAATAGTTGCTGGTAATTAAAAGCCAGAAATATTAAAGAGGCTGTTACTTTAGCAAAGGAAATCATGCTCAAATAACTAACTATGGAACAGAATATTTTTAGGTGAAGTGTGTTATTTATATATGGATAGAAGTGGTGTAGCTCCATTTTTGCACACAGTTTTTTCTTTAAAATATGTATACATACTACATTTTTGTGCAAGTTTATTGTAGTACTAAATAGATTAATATAAAGAAAAAAATAATTTTCATGGAGTTTTTTGTGTTTGCTCTTAGATGTGAGAACAGATCTGAACTTGCTGCTTGAATGCCTTAAATATCAGATGGACTGCCCTGTGTCTCAGAAAGAGGCTTTGATCACTATTTACTCAATTTGTCAACAAAACAGTAAGAAGCGTTCTTCCACAGAAACAGTGCAATCATTTACATTCACAATATATGTTAAGAAGCTGGTTGTCACTGTAAAAAAAAAAAAAAAAAATTATTCTAAATGTTATAAGGTTTGAGAAGTCACAAAATCTTGGAAGGTTTTCATTTTACAGAGAACTGAAAGCAAAAGTTTAATTTTTGTTCATTTTTTCTGTTACAGGTGAAGCAAGCGAGTATTTTCAAGAAATTGGTGGTTTGATGTTTATAAATGATCTTGCAAAGTCAAGTGTTCATTGCATAGTAAAGGAAGCAGCTTTATTTACATTAGGAATTATAATAGAGAGTAATGGTAATAATAAGTAATATTATTTGTATTTCTGAGTAAGTTATGATCCCATGTTACTAATTCTGCTTGTGCTTTGTCTCCATTATTTTTTTGGTGTCAAAAAATCAGATTACAAGATTATCAGCTCAAGCAAGGGGCAGTAAAGGTGCCACTGTTTCACTGTCCATCCCCAGATCTGGAGAAATACCTTGCTGATTTGTGTAGACAGCATGTCTTTATGATACCAGACAGCTGTACTACTACTCTTCCTCAGCAGCAAGTGTTAAATAACTCCTAGATTGTTTCAAAGTTTGCCTGCCTCCTGGTTGGTTCAGAACTGACTACAGGGGGAAGCCCTTAGTCACCTTGTAGTCCTGTTTTGTCTCCACTCACCACATGCTGGATTCAACGGGCACTCTGGTTACTTTATTACAAAAATGATTTAGGATTATGAATGGCTTGCTTAAGGACTTAATGGTTTTTATTTTCTGGTTTCAGTTTATTGTCAACAAACTTTGTGTACTTCTGCATTGTTTGAAGACCTCATTTTATTTTTAATTAATAAGGATTCTGGTGTGAACTTGAAAAGAATGTCTGTTTATGTCATCTTAGTACTGGTTTCAAATAATAGTAAGTTGGTTTTGGTTTTGTTTTTTTCTTTTTTCTGTGTTATAACACCACTTTCTTCTCTTTGCCAATCTGCAGTACAGAAATTTGGGACATTCAATAAGTAATGTTTTGGTAAAGTTAATTTCTAAAGATGAATGGTTGCATGTAACTGAACCTGAATTGTCTAAGTAGATCATCGCTCACTGGGATTTCCTTAAATAGCAGAAAGTGTTTTAGTTCTAAAAATGAAATTACAGTTTAAAAAAATATAATGCAAACCAGTAGTTTTTGCCAATGTATAGAAAAAAATAATAGAAAGAAATGGAACATTTTTGTCAGTGTGTTGGTGTGACTAGGTTTTTTTGGGATATATGATTAGGAAATGGAAATAGAATATATATGTAAATGAAACTTGACATTAAGATTTTTGTCTCAAGTTGCGTGTGTCTTTGGAGTTGTGTTCTTTTTCAGAAAGTGGGCAAACCTATGTCAGAGATACAGGCTGCATTGGTCTTCTGCTGCAGTTATTCAGGTAAACAGTTGTAATGCAAACAGAAAAATGATAACACTATTTAGGACTTCATTTGACTATTAGGGACTTGTTTGCATTGTTCTTAACAGAACAACTCTTTCCACCTCTGAGATTAATTTGTTAGATGAAAATAGTAATCAGTGCTATCAGCTGTGGTCTTCAGTCTGCAGTACTCTCTGTGCCTGTGTTAACAATCCTCAGAATGGTAAGTGTTGCTGTTAAAATTGTGAGAAATATTTGAAATATTTCTCCAAAGTGACAACAGTTTGTTTTCATTTTTACTGTTTAACTGAAATTTCATTTTACATTTTGATTTGGGGTTATTTATTTTTACCTTTCCAGAAGATAATCAAAACATTTGCTGTTCAGTTTTTCCATATGCCAAAGAGTGGCTTGAAAGTTGCACAGAGCCTGAGATAGTTCGTCCTATTTGTTCATTTGTTGGTCTCACAGTTGCAAATAACTGTAAGTGCAACTCAAGCTTTAAATAGTTTTTCTTTTGTAAAAGCAAGTTTAAATTGATAGTTAAATGTTTGATTTCCTTCTGTCAATCTCTACAAATTCATTTGCTGTTTTTCCAACTTTTACTCCAAAAACTATATTCCATCATCTTTACTTAAACTGTGTTGTGCTTAAGTCCAAGTCCACAAATAGCCACAAGCTGCTGTATTTAGTAACGTCAGTGAAAACTATTTGGAAGCTATTTTGATTAAAAGTTTTTTTACAAATAAAAGTCATTTTACATCTCTGAAAACAATGACTTAGGTAGAACTCGGGCATAATGTTTGCCATTTGTATGGAAGTATTAGGGCAGTGTGTTTCCTGTAACTACATATCTCAGGATTAATACATATCCAAGTTCTGTTGTATGGGTGGAAATAGAATTATTAATACATGCACAGAGAAATTGTGATGAGCCTAATTGATAAAATGATAAAAACAATTTGCAACTTGTATTATTTAAGACACGTTTTTCCTTTTTGTCACTAAGCATATGTGCAGAAGTATTTTGTTTCTGTTGGAGGACTGGATACATTAGCTAAAGTTCTCATCAAGCTTATGCATGATTCCTGTATGAGTCACTCAAGCACAAAACTTGCAGTAGTAGTAACAAAGACTCTGGATGCCTGCATTGCTAATGACTGTGAGTGAAAAGACTGCTACCATTTTTTATATATGGCAATTTTAAAACGCAATTTTTAAGGTCTGGGTCTGGTGGAAAAGTGATACGAATGGATGCTAAAAAGCAATTAAGTTATATATATCCCAGCTGATATTGCAGACTTTTAAAAATTCAAACGTGTATATGGGCAACGATTCAGTTCATCTGAGCTGGGTTACTTTCCCGTTGTTGCTAAAATAAACATAGTGAAACTTAACCTATACTGAAAACTAGAAATAAGATGCTAGAGCTAGTTTTGTGTAAGTAAAGCTTAGAACTGGGTGTGTCGGTCGTTCTATATCCTGGAGTTAGAGCTGTGTTTCTGTAGGCTTATGCCTAAACTAGTAAGGTTTGTAAGCTTTAAGAGGCTTTAGTAACTCAGGTGTGGAGCTGAACAAACGTGGTACGTCTGCATAACACACCTTTACTCTGATTTACTGTCTGGATAGTGTTATCCTAATGAGGTCTTTGCGTATTCATCAGAAGATTTTGAGAAACCTGCGAGTGTGAAACTGGGCTGTTGGCCATGATTATTTTGTTTGACACTTCTGCCATAAGTACTTGCTAATAGAAGTTCGACAACGTTTGAAAGCATATACCTGCACTAGTTTTGAGCCTAGCTTCAAAGATGTTGGTATGCGACAGGATTAGGTTTCAGCGTTGGTATGCGACAGGATTAGGTTTCAGCATGTATGTAGTAGCAGTGGTGTTCCCAGTTTCAGGAGGAGGTTGCCCTCTACCAGAAATGTTCCTAGCTCTTTTTGTGGCAGGTAGTCTGTGTGTCAGGCTTTATTCTTCTCTTTCTTGCTCTATTCTGGAGCTGATAAAGGATGGGGAGAAACTCAGCAGAGGCCTACAAAACAGCAGAGGCACATTGCAAAGTCGTTGTTCATCAGGTCTTCTACCACATCTCTGTATAACACAATCTGCCAGAAAGGGCAGTGTTGGATATTGGGAATAGCATGGGCAGAATTACTGCACCAGGAGGGATGTGGTAATTTGAAGTGTTAAAATGCAAGAGAGAGAAGAGAAGGACCGTGCAGTCCTAAGGCTTTTAGAGGTCTGTAGCGATCCCTTGGAAAACAGCATTTTACACTTGGGCGATGCCTGTATGCTTACCATCTAGTTTATTTTTCTTCAAATTATTTTTAACATAATAGCTACCATGGGTGTTGCCTTGACAAAGTATCACACTGTGTCAGAGCTACTGAAGCTGCTGTCCGATGACACTCTGGATACAGGAGATAAAATTAGTGTTATTCTAACAATTGGACACTGTACTGAAGTTTGTGGTAAGAATTTTTTTCTTTTTTTTTTCTGTCTGTTTCTAATAAATTCTCACACACTGCTTTGATGGTGTCATGTCATCAAGACTGGAACATGATGGAAAGTTCTATTAAATAATGTAATATTAATATAGGGGAAAATATGTTTGCTACTTTCCATTTTTACCTTTTAAAACCTGTTAGCAGATAGTATCTTTAAGAGCTTAGAAAAAGTAGACTGTTATGCAAGAACTCAGAGCTGGGCCTAGGTGTCACAGGGTAAAAATCTTCCAGACCTGAAAACTACTACAATACGTACATACAAAATAAGTCTTTTTGTGCTCTGTTTTGATGACCCTTGATATATATGGCTTCTGTCCGTTTACACAGCTATTGATTTTTTTTAAAAAGCTATATTACAGTATTGTTTTTGAAGTAACATAAGCAGTAGGTAACTTGAAATATTTTTGCCAGGCTCCTCAGGGCTTTCCCAAGCATATCTGGTAGAAACATAACACTTAAGTTGGTTTTGTGTTAGTGCAAGCAAATAGAATAGGAAGTTGTGACATACTGATCATTGTTTATTTATACTTAGTGTTTTTTCTCATGTATGTTCAGAAATGCAAAGGAAATGTTCAAAAATCTGATTATCATCCTCTAAATGTCAATGACAAGTTCAATAATTAGCTCAGCAAGCCATGAATCTGATTATTTTAAAAGACACATTTCCATGACAAATTAATTGAAACAAAGCTCAATGGAAGGTGTCTTTCAAACAGAAATATGATTAAACCAACAGAATAAAAGTTTCTCTTAAAATGTCAACACTGACAAAATCATATTTCATCTTTTGTGGATTCTTTTGTTTTATCAAGTTCAGACAACAAAGAACTAATTTTTGAAAGTTGTCAGTTTTATGAATACATACTACAAATGAGATCACAATAAAAAAACCTAGCTAATTACATCGTTAACAAGGAGGAACAGATTAGCTAGACCAGGATTAAACTACTAATTTTATGAGAGTTTTGCAAATTATAAACTTTAAACTTTTGATATTTCTGCATCTCAAGGCTTACATAAATGTAGCCTATATACTTTAGGAGTATATATCGGAGGAAAAGAAATAGAGAAACCATAATGTAAGTATTTTAGGCAACAACTAAATGAGTTTGGATCTCCGTCACATAATTTGTCTCAGTCCTCCTTCAGTTTTCTTACAAGAACTTTGAGCTACAGTCAAATCATCCTGTCTGATCTAGAGCGCTTCTGCTGCAGCCCAGGTAGTAGGTCATTAATTACAGCATGCTTGGATCCATAATGAAAATCTCTTTTTCAGAATTTCCCTGAAAGTTCGAAGTATTAGGTTCTAAAATTACTTTAAGATTGTGTATGAGGCTGAAACCAATCTGTTTTCCTTTACAATGTCCAATTTTAGAAGAAAACCAGTGTGAACTGCTCCAGAACAATGGTCTTCCACTTATGATTCAGGTATTAACTGAGTCTCAGGATGAGGAACTAAACAAAGCTGCTACTTTTGTGCTGCAAAACTGCAAGCAAATGAGTAAGGTTATTGTTACTGCTTTAAAAATTAAAGATTATTTCCATCTTAAAGTTCTGTTGACTTTCTAAATTATTTTTAACTGTAGCAGTTTTGTAATTCTGTGTACTCAGAGATGTCTGTTTTCTGCAAAAAGGGTTGCATATTTGACGCTATGGACTGATTATGGCAGTTAGGCAGAAAAAAGAAAAGTAAATACTCCAATGATGTTGCAATAATGCATTTGTGAAAATTATATATGTAGGGCCAGTTCTTAAAAGTGTTTCCACTTATAAATTATATGTAAAATACTAATGTAATTTAACCATGCAACTGGTACTCTATTCCTAGGTACGTACCATTGTATATAGAGACTAAACCAGTAGATAATCAAGCTGGAAATCACCATGTCTATGATTATTTTGCAATACTAAAAAAGCTTGATCTTCATTTTTAAAGTAGGGTGTATTTTGAAGTGTCCTGTTTAAGTTTTTTGTAATTAACTGTATAATACTACCAATGAAACAGAAAGACACCTTACCCTTTAATCTCTAAAGCATGGAAGGTATTATGCAATTGGTAATTAGTAAAGAGCATGTATCTGCGTTTTTGTACTGAAAACATAACTGAGTTTTGTTTAAGATTGAGGGGCTGTGGTGATTTTCAGTGACCATTAATATGAAGTTGTTTTTTAAAAAAACAGACACATCCATACTATTAAAGGACCTATAGAGTTAGGATTAAGTCAATGGTAAAGTCATTTTTTAGAGCACAGCATCATTGTGTAAAGAGCTTGTAGTAACTGCAGTTGCAGGTTTGTCTCTTGTAACTGTTTTTATTTGTTTACAAGTTTATATTTGAAGTGAATTAATGTTTATGTGTAATTTTAAGTTGTATAAAAATTATTATTCAGAGGTTATATTTTGCATTATATTATTGAGGCTGTCCCTCAGCATACTAAAATACAATAAATAATTATTAAAGTGTTTAGTGATAAAATTTGAAATACTAATATTTTTTTATATTTTATAAAGCTGAACAATTGTCCCTGAAAATAAATGATAATTCATTACATGTGAACAATGCAGAAGAGTTGGATGTGCAAGTCAGAAAAAGAAGTCTACAAGACTACTGGAAGAAAGCAAAAGAAATTTTGCACAGAATAAACTTGATTGAAAAAGAACATGATGAGGTTGGCTTATTTACCGAAGTAGGATAAAACTAAGCAAATCTTTCCAGAGTTTAGGGAGAAATAGGAAGTAAACCCTTATGATAATTTCAGTGTGAGCTAGAAAAGTAGGGAAAAACACTGGATGTGTGTGAAACTACAACCTGCAATTTTTACCATTACTGTATATGACACAAAGTTAAATGTATGCAGGACAATTGGAGAATGCAGGCATCCGTATTTTTTATGAAGCATTTTAGTTTATTATAAACCCAGATTTTCTACAAAATTGAGATCATCTGGACAAACAAGTTATTTTTAATTGCTGATCATTTGAACCTATAATTTTAATATTTGCAAGCACAAAATGCCTGTGATTGTATAGCTATGGTGAGATAGATGATAATGGAAAATGTGAACATAAACTAAAATAAAGTTATTTCACATGTTCTTTGTGCTGTATAACTACTTGGTATCTCTGGGTCTGGAACAGCAATTTTTTAGTTAGTTGGATCTTAATTAAATCATTTCATTTCTAGAAGTGCCTTGTATTAGTAGCAAATCCATTGCTTCAGCCTGGAATTACCATTTAGTAACTACCCCTTCAATGCCTTCAGCAGCACTGCTGTCTTGTTAGCTCTCAACTCAGTCTGGGGTTTTTCAGGCTTCTCTGGAATTTGCTTTACCTTCAGAGTTAGACGGGTCTATCCTAGTTAATCTTGTTACTAGATCTATGTAATATTTTTATAGAGCTTGTATAATCACTAACTGGTATTTTTCAATGCAGGAAAGGGTGCAAGGAAGAGTACTTGTAGACAGATCTTCAGAAGCCAATATGGAAGCATCAAAATACCATGAAGGGAATCCTGCTGATCTAAAAGCTTACACAGAAAAAACGCATAAAGTGCATTGTCTGCAGTTGGCATCTAAGTCAGATGATAAGGTTCTTGCTTCATCTGTAATTTCTTCTCCACTGAAGAATAAAATAGTGAACACTATGGATCCAGTAAATGCTTTTACTAGACAAAGCAAACATATTAATATTCCATGCTCAGTGAATGAACTGCAAACAGACAGCGTACTTCAAAGTCACAGTATGAATGAAAAAACTGCTTGTGTAAAAAATCAGTCTATTCTTCAAGTAAGGTAAGTATGTTACACCTAAGCAGAAATACTACGTTGTTTTTCTTTAGTAATTTCCAAACTGAATGTCAGCCTTTTAAATTAGCTGTTACTATGTCTTTTTCTTCTAGTGAAAAGACATAGCCTTTTGGTGGATCACTAGAGAATATTCTGTGGAAGTGTTTTTGACATTAACTCATCATTGCTTCCTATGGTTATCTTTCCTATTGATAAACAAAAACTTAGCTATAGGCAACTTGCAAGGATAAATACAGATTCCATTATCTTGAATTTATATCTGGACTGTGCCTCAAGACAGGCAGTGAGTGTGAGCAAAACTACATTTCTCCTTTTTTTGAGTTCCTCATTTTTATTGTGCTTTTTTAATGTGGTTGGCCAGACCCTGCTCCTATACAGTTTCTTTACACGCTTTATATCGTAACTTTGCAACTACAACAGAAATTATCAAGGGCCTAGGATATTTTCCATGGTACATTCAGGTAAATTTTGCTTTGCTACTGATTAGCATAACTTCACACAGCTTCTTTATTTATTGTTTTGACTTTTGAAGCACAAAACTATTAAATTTTTTTTGGGGGAAAGAATGCATATGTATTTGTGTGAAAACAGGAGTTATCCAAGCATAACCATGGATTAGGCTCCTTGCTCCTGCAGCATTCAGAGGTAGTCAATGACATAGAAAAATGCATGATCACCATATCATAGGAGCATGTTGGTTGCATGAAAGTTAATCAGCGTAAGAAAAGAAGAACATAATTACGTTTTGGAGTAATTGCTACATCCGCTGAAGGCTACATTATCTTGAAGATTTTGTGAAAGTTTTATATGCACTAAGTAATCTTTATGTGAATCAGAATTGCAAATTACTCTGGAAACCAGCATCCCTTGAAAACACTGCATTCCAAATGCTGGAACAGCCATGCTGAACAGCACTGCAAGGAATGCTAATCAGAGCTCTCCGTTAAGTAGATTTTTAACACACAATGATGACGTGTTGGATACTACAAGCTCAGTAACTTGGGATAATTAGAATAAATTTTTAAAATTTTTAGATATTTAATGTGGGTTTTGTTTTGCCTTTGAAATGTGTGTATTAATTTACAGGTAAATGTACATTGTGAATTTGATTATTTTTTTAAATTTCTTCACATTTTGATCTTCCCAGTGAAGACTTATTTAAACAACCAACGGAGACTGTCAAAAATATGAAACAGACATGCACATCAGGTATAAATAGCTATACATATTCCTTTCTTTTGTTAATTTTGATAATTTTGTTCTTAATGAGATTTTAATGAGTTTTGTGTACTTTTATAACTACTTTTTATCAGATGTTATGTATCATTAGATGACAGAGTACACTGTGTGTAATGTCCTTTAACTGTTTGCATAGTTTTGGAATTTCATATTGTATACAATTTTACCAGGAGAATATTACATTTTTGTTTGAATATATGTATTAACTTTCTTTTTTTAGTTCAGTTTTTCTGTGATACATTCATTTGAATAGTTAAATATTTTAAGTTTAGTCTGAATGCAGTCTGTACTGAATAATGAAAGCTATTAACAGAAAATGCATAAGGATGCTGGTTTTGTTCTGTGCTTGTAAGACTGGAGACAGAACCTACCTGCAAGAGTGACTTTTGCCTGAAGCTATTCCTACACGTTGAACATGTGTTTAAGATAAATGGTTTTCAGATTTGCATTGATCTTCTTAATCCGATACATTTATTTCAGAATTGGGATCTGTGCAATCAAATCTTTATTTATAATTTAGTTTCCTGTTAATTTATAAAATTTATAATTATTCATTAGATTAGTATTTTCCAGAATGGTAGCTTTACAGGTGACCAAGCTGATCTCCAGGTTATACCTATTTAAATTGAGAATAAGTATTATTCTAGTACATCACATTTATTTCTGTTTGGAATCAGATGCTGAAAAAGTATATAGGGCTTAGTTAAGCAATGTAAGTTTACAAGGTTATTTTGCTGTGCTGAAGTTGAAGTAATGTGCTTTGGAAGTGTGATGAAAAAGCACTGAATTAAATGTAATTAATCTGGATTTACAAAAATGTAAATGCAATCCATTTAACTTGAGGAATTTCACTTGGATTTTCTGCTGTTATGTAAATTAAAATTTAATAATCTACAAATAGAAATTAGGATTGAATATAGGTATGCTGATGCATGATTACCACAGCAAAAGATAGGTTGAATTTTCTTAGTGTTTTTTTTCCTTCCTAATGTAGATCAACATTTGTTCTACTCAGAGATAACCAAGAAAGAAAAAAGTACTTCAACTACACCTGCATCCCATAAAATGGCAGACTTAAGGTGTTTAGGTAAATATTATCTTAGGTCTTTTTAAGGCTTCTTTTATGGAGTCAAGAGAGTCAGCAATGCAGTAGGTGAACTGACATTACAGAAATTTTAACACGTCTATTGGATTACCTATTATGTAATTCTTACCTGCTTCCTTTCCTTTTTCTGCTCCTCAAACATAACAAATATTGAACTAAAGCTTACATATTCCAGTTTCAGTCTATGTATCTTTTATTAATGTGCCTTTACTAACAAACAGAATATGCAACAGCTTAAAAGATGACACTCTATTTACAAGAATACTTAAGAGTGGGTGTTTTCTTCCTTCCTCTGATGGGAAGGAGGAAGGAAAAACATGTAGCTCTGCTCAGTTCCCTCATGTATTCCCCTGCTAAGCCTACTAACTATTCTGCAGCCCTTCCGTTTTCTCTGCCTTGCTGCTGTTAAGTACAGGCAGTCAGTTTTATAGTAATCCAGGATTGCAGCCCTCAGTTACCCCATCTTCCACATCCTGAACATGGCCTATCAGTAGGTTATTTAGGTTATACAAGAATGCTGCTGGTACACAGATTTGGAAGTGGGTTTTGTAATCAAGCGTGTGTGTCTAGTAAAACAGTACAAACACTCCCACCAAAAGCACACAAAAAAAAAAAAAAAAAAAAGCAAGCCCATAACCCGCTTTTGAATATCATTTGGGCATATGAATTTGAGTTGTCAAACTAAATTCAATCTGAGCTTTAGCACTGCTTATCTTACACAAGAATATTGCAGGTATGTACCAGTGCCCTTCTTATAATTCCTCAAAGTACAGAAGTTCTCCTTCAGCTGATGTAACTAGCTGTGAGAACATCCAAGAATAACTAAACCATAAATTACCCTAGGAATGTCCTCAAAAACGAATGGGAAGGCTTCCTGTGAGGAAATTCATACTGAAGCCAGACTTATCATTTATTCAGTTTAATACAAATAACAGTTACAACAGAGAAAGTTTCAAAGTATACCAACGACATCTTATATTTTGGTTCCTGGATAAATGTGCAAAAGGAATTGAGGCCCCTTTCTTCCCATCCCACTAATATTTTTACTTCTGTAGAGGATCAGTGCCTCATTTAGTACTTCGGGAGTTGAAGTGCAGTGTAATTTGGTCCCACAGATCATGTTGCAAACAGCTCTTTTTCACCTGGTGGTTTATTTTTTTAGAGAGCAAGTACAAGAAGTAAGTATCTTCAAGGACATACGTAAAAGTGTAAACTCTTTTGAGATGTGTATATGGAAAATAGGAGATCAAATTGTAGATCATAGTGAGCAAAATAAAATGCTGGACTTTGTGATGGCTTCTATAGCATCTGCATTTGTTGTTTGTACAATAATCCTTTTTTTTTTTTTTTCCCCCCCAGGCTGTACAGCAGGAGGACTGTCCTTCAATAGTAAAACCTTTACCAAGATGTTGCAAAGTTGTCCATACCAGTGTGACCATCACAAAGTAATTCTGGAAGCTGAAGAAAGATATAAAAAGGAACTTCGCAAATTGGCTGTTTGTAACAACAGTAAATACGCAACTCCTGAGAGTAATTACGATTTTTTTTTTTTTTTACTAGTTGTTACTATAGTTTTAAATAGTCTTTAAAATTCTGAACTTTTTTTTGTCTGATTCTGATTGTCCTGCTTTTCTAAACTCATTTAATTTGATTTACCAATGATTTGTACTAAGTGAGATCAGAACTAGCCACTTGTGTTTTGAGGATCTTGTCTATTACAGGCTTTGATGAGACTGTCCTGTGTGCCAGAGTTAGTCAAGTACTAACAGAAGGAAATATATTAAGTTGAAATAAGTGTGAATGGATGTATGACATCATAACAAGGTCATTTCAGTCTAATATTACATACTTACAGGTGTAAGAAGCTTATATTTCTTAATTAATTAAATAAAAGCACATCCTATGTTTTTCTAGTTTAAAGAAGGCATTTTGAAAATTAAACAGTTATTATTTACTTGCATTTGTACTGGTTTCCACCTTATATTTTCCAGAAATACTGCTGACCCCAGTGAAGAAAGAAAGACTGCATGCAGAAATATCAACTTTTAGGAGCAAAAAGAATAGTTTCCAAAGTAAGGACTTGGTTTCAAAATTAATGCAGAAAGCACTTACTGTCTAAGTAATTCTTTTGCAGGACTTTACCATGGGACGCTGTGGATAGGGAATTTATTTTTTTTTCCTGTGGATTCCATGAAAAAATTATATGATAATAGGCCAGAAAATGCATATTCTGTAGTCGTGAAACTGTTACGCACATTAGTTCACAATGAAGTTATCTGGCACTTGCTTTGTAGATACTGCTCTGAATCCTGTCAGGGTTACTTCCATGCCATCTGCTATTTTTCAGTTTTGTGGCATTAATTTTTAAAATGGAGAGGTATAGTCAGGATCAGAACACAGTACAGTTACTTGTTCCTGGATTCAGCATCACTCTATTACACAGTTATAGCTATGTTATCATATTACACCTGTTTCTGTTCTTGCATGGAGCTCTGCTGAGGGCTTGGGTCTCTGTGTGCTAAACGGTTAAAAGGGTAAACATTGATGTATACAACAATACTAGAGCAAGTAACTGAAAACAACCTATCAGAAAATGAAGTACAGGAGATCTACTTACCATATGCATTATGAGGTGTTGAATAACATGTTATTAACAAGGTGAAGATGGAAAAGTGAATGTCAGTTCCATCAGTTTCTGCACTGCAATTCAGGAAACCTATGTTTACAGACCCATCAGTTGCCCATAAAAACTGATATTCTTTATAGTACACAGCGGTCCATTTGTAAACAGCAGAGTACATATCTTTAACAGTATTTTATTCTGTAATACGGAAAAAAATCCTTAATCTGCAAATACATATTTTTCCATAAGTCACAAGGAATTTTCTTCAGAATGTGGTGTTTGTGGGTACATCCTGCAGAACTCCAACTACAGTCATACATTACTACATTCATCAACTAGTAACCAATACTATTTCTTATGATCGATGACCAGAAATTTTAAAGTAGGCTGAAGCAGCTCTTTAAATCAGAAATAAGATTCTAAAACATTAATATTACTTTAAAAAAACAATGTCGCTTGAAAAATAAGCCCACCCATCAGGAATTCATTTTTAGCTTCCTATTTCTAAAAACCTTGTTTACATTGTTATGTAGTTAATTTCTGGTAAAAGCAGAACCTTTAGCAAGTAAACATTTGCTAAAGTAAACTGAATTTTCTGGCCTTTCTTCCAAGGCTAGATAGTAGTATGGCTCAAAAGATGGTTCTCTCTTAAATTTTAATTCCTAAAACATTACCTGTGTTTTGTGTTTTGGTTGTTTTTGTTGGTGTTTTTTTGTTTTGTTGTTGTTGTTGTTGTTGTTGTTGTTGTTGGTTGGTTGGTTGGGTTTTTTTAAGAAAGATGTGCAATATTTTATTTTTTGGCTTTTTTTCCAAGGTATTCTTTTGACTCCACTTAGAAAAAACAAATCTAATACTTCAAATAGAGATGAACATAGTAAAAATACTAGGTTGGCTGACTACTATAACTTGATACCTACATATAAGACCTGTGAGTATTACCAGAAATTTAATTCTGTAATAAGCATAACTTTAAGATCAGGTTTTACATTTAGGTCAGGGCATTGAGAAAAGCACCTGTGCTTGCTATTGGAGACAAATGGCTAGGAATGTAAACAGGTATGTTCATGTACCTTCAATCGCAGTATTACTGATGTTTGAGTTAATTCCTATTATTTGCTAGTTGCTTCCAGTGCATAAATAATCCTCATGTGTTAATGATGAGAAAAAGATGTAATGAAAATGAGTCATTACTAATAAAGCAACATTTACATATTTAAGATCATTAGAAGAAATGTTCCGTTACAGCATTCATACTGTATTCAGCTTTGCAGTAGATTTCAATTAGGTTAAAGTAACTAACAAGTGGCCTTGTTCACAATTCCATAGCTTTTCAGAAAAAACAAGATGCTAACTTAAAGAGACAAAGAGTCAAAGAATTGTGCAACCACGAGTGTCAGCGCTTAAAAGAAAATTGCAAATATTTACTTGACAAAGATGAGGTTAGTTATGCAAAGCCTAATCATACACTCACATATTTATAAATGTCTAAATAAAATCACTATGAATTGCATGATTTCTTTTAAAGTTGGCTTTAACAGGAGCCCTGTAGCAAAGTGAACCGTATGAAAAAGATATTCCTCTGTTGATTCTACTCCAGTCATACTGATTTATCCCTAAAAAGAGTTAAGCATTTTTCAATTGGCAGTCTTTTCTGAATAATGGATATGGAGGTGTGCTTTTTCCTGCACTAATGAAAATTTGCATAGTAAATAACAGAAACCTAAAGGAGTAAACAGACTAAAGGTATAAACTATATAGGCATGGCAGAAATGAAGGTGAAAGTCATGTAAAAAAATACTGTATTTCAGTAAGTGGGTAAAGAATCCATGAAGAACCGTTGTTATCCTGACAAAGTGATCATTTCTTTAGAACTACTTAAGATTGTGTTGTCAGTAATAATGCGTTACATCCAAATGCAAAATAGTATGTACATTGACATAATTTTGAATTACACGAAAATAAATATTTGCAGAACAATGAAACATGTTTCCCGGGCATGAACACAAGAACTTTAAAGAAGAGAAGAACACGAAAAGATTTCACGACTGAAGAAATTAACTGTCTTTTGAGTGGAGTAAAAAAAATGGGTAATCACTGGAATGTAATTTTGTGGTCTTATCCATTTCAGAAAGGACGGACAAGTGTTGATCTTTCCAAGAAATACAACAGGTTACTGTTGTAAGTGATCATAATTTAATTTTCTACTAATCATATACGCTGTCAGCTCAGTTACCAACTGTTGTCCCTGAATTGACCTGAAGGGGGGCGGAAAGACAAGCTGTCAACCCATGGGATTGTGCTTTGTATCAGTTCAGTGCTGTGCAGGCTGAGCATTAGAATAGCCTCCGATGTAATTCAGTCAGGGGCTGTGCTTGGAGAGGGAGAGCTAAACTGGGAGACTTAGAGAGCCTTTGAACCTTCCAGTGCCACCTGACAGGATATAGAGAGGATAAGAATTTCAGTTAAGGACTCTAAACTAATCCCTATGTTTATTAGGAAGTTGGTATTTTCTCTGCTGGCTCTCTTTTCTGATGATGGTTTGTGAAAATCTCAGTGGTAGTTTTCACCATATTTAATATGAGATTACACAGAGATGCTATCTGTGGGATGGAGTAGATAGCATCTCTGTTGTGCTTTGGAGATGTGTGGGAGCATTTCATGGCAAGCGTTTTTCTATTGAAATGTTTTCTAAAATTGTGCAGTGTTTTGTGTCAACATTTGTTGTGATACTTTCTCTTTTATCTCTGCTTTATAGAAGCAAGAAAAAATGCAAAGATCATCAATAATGTCTTTCAAGAGTATTTTGGATTTTGTTGCAGAATGTTGAAGAACAGCGTTCCTAACAGTGAGGTATTGTCACAACAGTATGAACCCTTGAAGAATTTAGAATGGCTTGGACTCATGTTTTTGAATGATAACATTCACTGACAGTTGTTATGTTTTGTACATTTAAATTACATGTAATCTGATAAGAGTTCTTTGGGTTTCTTTTAAGAATACTAACATAGCTAACAAAATCTTTAGCAGTAAAATTTAAGGGTGTTTTTTAACTTAATTTAACCTTGAACATTTGATTTGTGGAACATTTGATTTGGCTTTTTGTTTGAATCTTTTTATAATTTGCTTTATATCATTTGTAAGAAAAGGCTATATTACTAAAATTAATATTTTATGTCAGAAACTGCTGAGTGTTAATGTTGTGTCTGAATTTATTTCCTCTTAATCAGTGAAACGTTTAAAGCAGGTAAAATATTTTGTCATGTGTTTAATGTGCTGTATGTGTAAAAAAAATACATTTGACAGAAAACACCGAATGTACAGTTAAACACTTGCTGCATATAGTAGGCAAATCTTAGATTGGTACAGTAAATTGAAATAGAAAGTTGTGGAAATGTCAGAACTTCTTGGTAGTGGTTTTAGTGTGGTTCTGCTGCAGTATTATCTTGACTGATATTAATGGCTGGACCTACCTAAAGTACTTCAGTGTGGAACTAAGGAGAATGCTCGTACTCATGAAATTTGGTTTCTGTTTACAGTTGGATATTTTTTAGTGTATTATTCAAGTCAGTGAGCAGAACCACCGTTTCTGCTGATTACACGATTTCTGTAGAAAGCTTTAGTGAAAGCCTTAGTAAATTGATTTTTCAGTGATAGCCTTAGTATTTCATTTGTATTTGTTTACCTATTCTGATAAAGGAATGATTAATTGATTAATTTAGTATGGAAAAAGTTTAGTTACCTTATTAGCACTAGGTTTTCACTATGATGTAGCTTAAATGCTCAAAACCAAGCAAGATAACCAAAAACCGAAAGACTTGCAGTAAAGATGATGCCAATGATATAATAAATAGGTCTTCTAATACTTCCAGCTGTTGCAATTTAGTTTTTATATTATTAAAATATTCAAGTATCTATAAAAAGGTCTTTGAATGGAGCTATTCAAAGCAGCATAGTTAAATATTGGCATATGTATTTGCAGAATATGAGCCAAAAGGACTACTGAGGAGTGGTACACACAACGAGGAGATTTTGCTCTGTCATACACTCTACAAAGTATTTTTCCAAGGACTCAAAACCTAGTTTAGACCAGCCACTGTTTTATCTATTGACTGAACGTGTATGAGTCATCCATATGATTCTGGCCTAAATATATTTCCAGTGGAGAAAATACATAAGGTGTAAATCTTTACTTGACACCAAGTCAGAATATCACAATACTGACGGTTTACCTAATCCTATGTGTAATTTAGGTCGGAAAGGACCTCTGAAGTCTGTAACCTAATCTTCTCAGATTGGCTAATTTCCAAGTCAGTCAAGTTGCTTAGTGCCAACTTCAGGAAATGTTCAAGGATGAAACTCCCCCAGCCTCTTTGGGCAACCTCTGGTGGTGCTTCAGCTGCTCTAGTAATGCAGGTTGCTGAAAAAAGACATCATTAAAGCATTCTCATATAATCCAAAGGGGGAAGTCATGGACTAGAAGCAAGCGGAAACCTGTTGTGTGAATTTGTGCAAGTCAGTTAAATCTTTTTGTCTCCTTTTGATTGACTGTACAAGCTTGATGCATCTTGCTTGTTTTCTTGTGTAACACGCTTCGAAATCCGCACGTAACAGGCATCATACAAATGTCATTGCGTAAGAATAATTAATGTCGGTTTTAGGCAGCTTAAGCTACCCAGCGTGATCTTTTGCACTTTGAAAAGCTGAATTGACGGACGAATCACGAAGGAAAGGACGTTTACAACAAAACTTGGGACTTGTGTTGTAGTTCTATTAGAAGAACACAAATTATTGGCGGCATGTAAGACCTTGGGTGGAAAGTGAAGCTTGCTTTAGTAGGGAATAACCTGCAGCGGGCCATTTCACCTAAACGCAGGCGTTCGTTCCGCGGCGCGCAGGGCCCTGCAGCCCCCTCGCTGCCGCTGCCGGTGCCGGTGCCGAG
>JAVJGI010000036.1:12796721-12826212 GCA_035590275.1 Ibycter americanus
TCAGCTGGAACTTCCCGTGGTGCAGTTTGTGCCCATTGCCCCTTGTCCTGTCGCTGGGCACCACTGGAAAGAGCCTGACTGCGTTCTCTTGACACTCACCCTTAAAATATTTGTATGCATTGATAAGATCCCCTCTGTCTTTTCTTCTCCAGGCTAAACAGGCTCAGCTCTCCCAGCCTTTCCTCATAAGGGAGATGCTCCAGTCCCCTCACCATCTTCATAATATCATCTTTGTGTAATAATAATCTTTGTATCATCTCAGATACCCGTCATCTTAGTTCTTGCAGACTGTCCCTAAGGCCAGATCTGTGCTCAAAACTTTGGCCACCATAGCTTGTAATTCTCTTAACAGCAAATCGTGCTAAAAGAAATTCCTGTTATAACTGTGGCTACTATATTACTGTAACTGCTTAGATAACATAAAGTACATATGCTTGAAGAATGCCTTGTAGCTACAGTCCATCAATAAAGCTACACCAGCAAAGTTTTTCTTTGGAAAATCCTGTTGCATATGCTTCCGGAGATAAGCTGCCACTTAGAAAACTAAGAATCACTGTGTTGCAATAGCCTGGATGTGAAAAAGTTGGGATAATAAAGTGCATATGCAAAGCAGGCAGTCAAAACATAGAAACAGGGTGCAGAGTGAAGAGATGTGTGAAATTCATTCCAGTAAAGCCCTGCTGCAACATAATGCCACATGAATGTATGTGTTGCTTGACTTCAGTTTGCAGAACCGTATTCCCCTACACTCGCTTCTAGCTAGAAGCTGACCAAGCTGGATGTCCGCAGTGCTTTCCCTAGCTATTACGCTCAGTACCAGTAACCAGTAGTTCTTGTTGACCCTGGGGAAACATTTTCTAGGATTATCCCTTTAGCATCTATTGACAGTGCTGCTACATTGTTCTTTCTTCATTACTGAGTTCTTATTAACAGTTTCCAGAAATCCTTTTGTTAGCTTACCATTCTTAATGGAATTGAACTTTGGAACTTTGGAAGTCTTTGCTTTCGAGGTTTTTGTGGCCTTTCTCCACCCAACCTTTTGTCTTGTGTTTGCTATTTGAGATACTGATTCTTGGCTTTACTGGGTGGATGACGCTAGGCTCCATCTGGTATTGAGAAGCTTTCCTTTCCTTTTGTGTTAAAGAGCTTCCAGAACAGGAGGCAGGACACACATACGGAAGCAACAGGCTGCCTTGAAAGAAACTGAATTATTTGGAGTATACCAAGGGCATTGTTTGTTTGTACTTGCTCGTATCACTAAAAGCTTGGCTAGTGTGGATTCAAATAAATTATATCAGTTCAAATATTCTAATTTAATTCAGGCTCAGTTATGATGAAGCATTGTTTAAATAATACACATTTGAATAATTATTTTGGGGAAGATCTAAATTTTGCCTCCCTGTTCATGACAGCAAAACAGAAAAGAAGACTACCAAGAGTCAAGAAATGCAGAAAGGAAGTATATTGGTAAAATGGTTATATTAATGTCCTCTGGAGCATTTGAAGCTAAAGACTTGAAACGCAGTAACGTATTTTTTCTGAAAATTAAGTAGTGTCCTATTCAAGCTGAATTAGTTTCAGGTTCTCTGCTTTTGTTTTTTTATTTTGTCTGACATACAGCTCAAAGAATTCTTAAGCTAAGAGATGAAAGAAACTTACTTTGCTCAGACAACTTTTGTCTAGGAATTCTTTTCATGAGACTAAAATCTACGATCAGTAAAGATAGTGCACTAAAAAGCTAAAAGCCGCATGAATTGATTGTGAAACTTCACAGAGCGTAAATATGGAGTCATAGTCTCAGGAAAAGTTTGTGTGTTTCTCTTGTTCTGCTGTTCAGTGCTTTTGTTATCTCTATCTAGTTAAGTGTTGTAGTGTTTGTCTGCCATTTCCATATTGCAGTTAAACAGTACTCCAAGACTGAGGATTTTATTGTTGGTAAAAAATCAAAGAATAATTGTGGATTGCTTTCTTGGTGGTACTTGGAGTCAGTTCCTCCTGTGACATGAATGATACATCTGTTCTTGTTACAGTTAGCTTCCAGTAGCTTGTGTAAATAGCAGTAATGTGAGAACAGAAGAGTTAACTGGAAACTTGCATTCATTTGCTGTATTAAATGCAAAAGCCTAAATAAAAGGCTCTTTACCTAGATAAGCCATAAGTTTCATAGAAAAATCAGCACACTAGTGGATGTGTGATTTTTACAGCACATCATCACTTGGTGATAATTCTTAAAATGTAATAGGCCATTCCTAGTACTCGACCGCATTGATAGGTAGCAGTGTGTTACTGATTTATCTGATGAACTGGCTTTTTTTTATTTTTTTGGCTTCCTGTTTTATGTGCATCATCTTATCTGTATTTTCTGTTCAAAAAATTGAAACCGAAGTCGGTTTCCCCTACTTCTTAATAAAGAAAAGAGTTATTTCCCATACCATATGGAATGTGATTCCTTAATATGAATTATGTGGAGGAGAAAATATTCATAGCTCACTAGCAAAAAGGAAGAAGAAAAGATCTGTGCAAGCTGTTTGGGTGTGCAATGAACTTTTTGTCCATGAAAAGTTTGAGAGTGGAGTTCAAGTGAGAAGCAGGTATGGGAGGTAAGGAAGTACTATTAACTGAAGTGAGCTTCTTTATTAGCTGCTTAGAATGCAGTTTGTTCATAAGAGGTAGTCTGGCAGCACTTGTGAAACAGGTTTACTTGGATTTAACAAGACTTAATTTTGAATGGGAATGGGGGTTAAGTGAGAGTCTTTAAAAGCGTTTGAGAGCCTATCACTAATAGGCACTTAAACCGCTTCAATTCAGGAACAAGTGTATCAGTGTTAAGGATACAGTAGTTAGAGGTTCTTGGTATAGCTTTTATCTTCTTCTAACTCTAGTAGTTACTTGTTCAGCAGATGTCCTTGTTAACGAAAGCTGTTTTCTGTAGCATTGCTCAGCCTCTAGCCAGGGATTAATGCCAGACAATATGCATTATTAACAATCCACAACACTTCATCTCCACAGTGAAGTTTTTTTCTCCCTCCACGCATGGATCAACCAGAGTGAGGTACAGCCTCAGTGATGGCTGGTCTGTGATGCGTGGTGTTTGGTACTGCTTACTCTTGGAGAGAGGGAGGAGTTGGGAATCTCAGCTCTCTAGGATTATGGTCTTCATTCCCATTCAGCAGAAATTCATGAGGATGTGCCAGCAGATTTCTGAAGTTCCTGTGTTGTGTTTGCTATTATTCATCTTAGTACAATTCTTGGGGTATCTTGAATAATGATTTGTATCATGTTGTCAGCCTTATTGTTTTCAAGAGAGGTTTTTCTTTCCCAGATTTGAGGGTGTTTATAGTATCTCAGTAAAGAAAGTTATTTTTTTTCTGCTTTGATACGAACAAAACCTAGGAAACTAATATGGTCTGTTTAAAATGCTGTAGTAAATTGACAGCAGTATTGTCAAATGTTCTTTTACATCTGATTAAGTCAAGAGAGGCTTATTTGAATGATTGTAGTGGATGTACATGATGTTCTTTTAACTGCTGTAATGCGCTTGTCTTCAATAGGGGTTTTTTTTGTAGCCTGAGCTAGGCAGAGTTTGAGTAATGAAATAAGTACTTCTTTAAAACCCTTTTCTAGTTAAATGCTCTGGATTTAACTTGCTTTCTGTGAGAGTCAGTAAACACATTTAATGTGCAGAATGTATAATGGCATTTTCATTTCCAGTTGCTGAATATGAAACAGTACTGGAGGAAGGCATCTCTTTGAAAGCATTGTTGTTTCCTCTCCACCAGAAGGCACTGCCTCCCCAAGTTTAAAAGCAACTGCATTCAATTTTTTTTATTTATTTCCTTGGGATATATTGAATTGGTGATTGGAAGTCTTATGGTCTATATTTAATGTGTTTTTTTAAGTGTTTCTCTGGACTAGAACTCTTGTTTTCCACAAGAATCACACAATTTTATATTTCAAAGAAGAATAGTAGATTACGCAGCTTTGAACAGAAGTGTTTTTCCGATCTTCCTTCCACATGCCCATTCTATTGCGGGAATGGTTCCTATTTTGAAAAGGTACAGTGACTCCATTTTGCAAGATTTGTATTACAAACTTTTCTGAGGTTTTATGACTTCCTAAGCCTCAGAAGTATCAGATGGCCTGCAGTACGGTTGCAGTTCCTTCTCTGTCACATGGATGGATGTACTGAACAAACACTCTCTTTGTGACTGTGCTGGAGATTGGGATCTTTTCTGAAGAGTTTCCCTTACCGTATGCGCAGTCAGCCTGCTCCCACTAAAAATTCTAAAATAGACTGCTTCATGGGAGCACACGGTGGAGCTTTGCCTGCCTCTTTCCTGAGGGCTGATGGAGGAGGAGGCTTCAGGTGGGATTGCCATGTGGGGGAGGGCCCGGGGCCTTTGGGAAGTGCTGTGCCTGGAAGCACACACCTCCCCTAGGCAGATTTATCTAGTCTGTGGCTTTTATCCTGAAAAAAGACATAAAAGCTGTAAGTTGCAGCCCAGTTTTGATAAAGCAAGCTTGGGGTCACTGTGCTTCCAAAATAGCGTTAATACTATTTCTTAGGCACTTCAGTATTTAATGACTGTTCCAATAATACTGAATACTGGCATTGCCATAACATTAAAACACCGAAGAAAGCATCTAGTTTCCTCTGGACTCCATTGTAGTTTTCCAGAATGTAACGAAGTCTATTCAGATAACATTTAGAAGTCCTTAAGTCTGTACTTACACGGTGTATTTTTTTATATTTCTAGCACTGGACTTCTGCAGCGGAGGTGTAGAGTAATAGAAACTTAAATTGAATAATAGTTTCTAAGAAAGACTGGCTGTTTTAGTTCACTGTTTTCTGTGTCCATTTTACATTTTCACCATGCTTTCTTTTAAAAGTGGGTACAAATTGCACTGCATATAGGCTGTGTTGCTAAACTACATTTATGTTTTCTGTTGTCGACTCCCGTATAATGAAATGCGTTGAGTTAAGGAATGTGCATTTGTGTGTACTGTAGCTCTTGCAGCAGCTAGTTTTGATTATTTGTAATGGCTCCAAATTGCACTTGATTTAGCTTGCTGTAAATTTTGGTGGAGGAGAACTGTTGTGTTTGAAGGGGCAACAAGGCTTAAGTTTGCATCGTGTTCTCATGTAGTACCTCATTATAACAGGAGGAAAA
Source organism: Ibycter americanus (assembly GCA_035590275.1). NCBI lineage: Eukaryota > Metazoa > Chordata > Aves > Falconiformes > Falconidae > Ibycter > Ibycter americanus. The sequence goes on from JAVJGI010000036.1 coordinate 12,801,893, forward strand.
ACAAGGTGAGATTTCTAGTTAGTCATGGATTAATTAGGGTTTAAAAAGAACAACTAGTTCCTTTATTGTACCTTAAGATCTCTCTCTTAATAGTTATAAAGGAGTTTCAAGAGTATGTAGAACCTGAAGAAGGCTACCAGGGATCACCGCAGAGAAGAGGCCCTTCTGGCCAAGAAGATGAACATGTTTCTTTGCCGCTTGGAGAAAATGTGCTGACTCATAACCTTGGTATTCCTGTGCTGGTAGTTTGTACAAAAGTGAGTTTCTAGTTCTGTTTGCTACTACAGAAAAGTTTAATTTACTTTTCTTTTAGAAGGCATGCTTTATACAGACATGCAAAATGAATTCTGGATTAATATTAAAGGAATTTATTTTAAAAGTAAACTTCTGCCATTAGTGTCAACTTTCAGTTTTGCAGAAGGGGTAGTAACCTTATCAATTATGTTAATTAACAGATCTTTTGATTTATTGGTGGCATTTTAAAGCCAAAGGCTCAAAGTAAATGTGATTTGTGTGTAATATTAAGGAAGCTGTTTTACGATGTACTGGGATCAAATGACTGGGGTTTTCTTGTTTTGTTTTTCTCCCTGTCTTCCAGTGCGATGCAGTGAGTGTACTAGAGAAGGAGCATGATTACAGAGAAGAACACTTCGACTTCATTCAGTCACACATTCGTAGATTCTGCTTACAGTGTATCCTTTCCTGCACTGAAGAGATGTTTTAGTGTTGACTTGCACATAAAATTAATCTGAGAAATTGCCCTTCAAGGTTGCTTGGTATCTAGTTTGTTACTATGTGGCAGTTGTTGTTTTGAAAATGTTGAGAAATGTGTAAAACTTCCTACAGTTTTTAAGTTGTGCATGGGATTTGGAGCTTTTGTTCCTTTACAAAGGATTTGTCTTGTACTTTGTGAGGTGGTTTTCCCTGGTTTTCCCCTCAGAACTTGCAGTTTCCATGTAAACCTGAGAACTCAGCTGTCTCAAGTTTTTTAGTTTTTCAAAGTTAATTGCCTGGGAGGGTAGGTAGTTTTTGTGTATGTCAAAGAAAAGTATCGTGAGTCTTCTGTTCCACCTTTCTCTCCTTCCTCCCCCTGAATACTAAATGGCTATAGCTTGTGCCTTGAACTACTCCTCAAAATTAGGTCTAGCAGATATATGTCTATTACCTCATGTTTTGAAATTCTTACTATAGTTTAAAAACTGTATCTTACATAATTTTCCTTAAATACATAATCAGATGGAGCTGCCTTGATTTATACATCAGTTAAGGAGGAGAAGAACCTTGATCTGTTGTATAAGTACATTGTACATAAAACATATGGTTTTCAGTTTACCACACCTGCCTTAGTGGTAGAAAAGGATGCAGTTTTTATGTAAGTCCATTGTATAAGCAGCATGGTTTCAGACTGTTTTCTGTTAAGCACTACACTTTGTACAAGATATATATAGAAATAACTTGAATGGTTTGTGTTGTTCAAAAGCTTAATACGTGAGTCTTCTGAAATCCTGAATTAAAAAACCAACTTAGTGCAAAAAAACAACTTACTTGGGTTACTTGACTTAGTGTATACCATTCCAGCTTTTTAGTATCTTTGTAAGACTGACCTATAATAAAATTGCCTTATTCAGGTAGAGGGTAGTAAATAAATGGTCTCTGTAGAGGCGCTTTTTGTGACTGAAAAGGCATAGCTTTCCTTCTTTTTATAGACCTGCCGGTTGGGACAATGAAAAGAAAATTGCCATTTTACATGAAAACTTTACAACAGTGAAACCAGAAGATGCATATGAGGATTTCATTGTAAAACCTCCTGTAAGAAAGGTAAAAAGGGGTAAACTCTTCCCTGCCCCCCAACCAGTAAGTGCTGTTTGCTTGAATGGCTGCTAATAACTACTAATGTTGAAGAACTCCAAATTTAAACGTAATTTTTTTGTGTGTGTATCCAAATGCATGAAACATCAGGCTTTCATTTTCCAGTTGTTTAAAATACTGCAAGCAAACACAAAAACCATTCACCTTACTGAATGAAAGGCAGTCCAAAAATAACCATTTCACATGAACCTTTTTGCACCTGTAGGGCAAAAACACTTTTTGAAAATGGAGAATATTGTTGTAGGACTTCAACAGTTTACACAAACGCATATGGCATTGAGGTTACATGTAAAGGCAAATCTTGTAAAACAAGACGGTGTATCACTGTTGCATTAACGTATTACTACTGACAGATTTCTTCATGTAAGGCAAGAACAGTAAATAATCCATATAAATTCTGTATATTGCTAGTTTTGTGAGTATGGGCACACGGGAATAGGATAGATGTAAAATGGATAATATGGAAAACTGTAAATGAAACTGTATTCTGGTCTGCATTGGAAAGCTTCTTCTACAACTCTCTTACACACTTAACGTTTTCTAGCTCAAGCCCCAGTATTTGAAAGAAGGAGGAGCTGTTTGAAGCTTTCATGGAAGGGAAAGAGTTAATCTTGTTGTTTGTAATACATGGCACTTATAGGAAATAGTCATTGCTTAATAGTAGTGTTGTGACTGATAAGAGCTAGTGTAATGCTTTTGAGGGCTGAGGGATTGAGAGTGGGGTCTTTTGGAGTAAGGTAATCTCAGGTCTTTTAAGAGATACTGATGAGATTAATACCTAAATTTAGAGATGAATGTGGCTACTTAGTGAGTACTCATCTTGCTAGGAGAATACCCACAGGCTGGCTCAATACTAGTCTACTCCATTCACTTAAAATGTGGGGTTTCTTAATGAGGACTTCTTTAATGTTACTACTCCTTTTAAATGTGAAGGAAGTTTTGTTTTGTTTTGTTTTTAAAAAAGTAAAGAATGGTATTAAAGTTTTGCCTCTTTTTCTTTCCTTTTGATCACTAAAACACAAAACCAGTTACAGTAGTTTCAATTTTTACTTCTAAAAACAAAATACTTTGTTCAACAGTTAGTCCACGATAAAGAGCTGGCAGCAGAAGATGAACAAGTATTTCTTATGAAGCAGCAGGTAAGAATGGAAGAACGAAAGTAAGTCCTTACTAAATAAGATTTCACTTTAAGCTCTCTGTTGTTCTTGCCTTCGGTTTATCATTCCTCATTTAAATCACTAGGTAGCCACTTTTCAGCTTTGTAAATTCAGATGTAATTTTGAAGTAAGACTTAAATTTTAACAAATAAGAGTAGAAAGTATGGCCACTTATCTTGGCAAGTTGAAAGGAAAATATGCTGAGAACAGAAATAATTCACATGTCAGAGGAGAAAAGCAAGAAGGTAATTTGAAATTTCACAACATAGATGTATTGATCTATAAAATATAAATACTTTTAAAACATAACTTCTTAGCATTGCAGTTTTCTAACAGCCAGAGGCTTGAAAGACTTTAGGGTGTCAATTTGGTTATGCTGTATCTTATTTTCTTTACTGCTCTATTGTTTAAAAACCCTAATACTACTTTCCTATATAATTGATTACAAATATCACAGAGGTTGCAGACCTTCATGTTTATGGTTCTGACTTGCAGTTCTGGAATGGCTGTATAAGACAGAGGACTGCAGCTTATTTACTCATTTTAACTGTTCTCTAGTGGTAAGGTCTGGAAGCATATAAATAGCAAAGAAGAAGCCTGTAAATATCGGGGGGGGGGATCAAATAAATTAATGATTAGTCAGCTTCACTGTATAATATTCCTTTATATTTTTCTGAAATATATTTAATATTCCCATATGTTGTTTTTGCAGTCATTCCTTGCCAAACAGCCAGCAACGCCTACAAGAGCATCAGTAAGTAGATCCAAGAGAAGAGTAGGAGGTGTTTTGTTCCCTTCTAGGGAAGAGGGAATGATTCTAACCTGTAGAGGGTTGTTTTGTAAATGAAAATGTAAAATACATAATTTCCCCAGACTGCAGAAAGTAAATAAAAAAAAAAAAAGTGGCAATACTTAAAAAGGTTGCCTATAAATTACTTCATTCTAATTCACTGTGGAAACAGAAATATCTGACGATTATTGAACTGAAAATTTCCTGTAGGGATTCATCCTTTCTTTTAGTGAAGAAGGCCCATGCCCAAAATAACTGTTGTGTTGGTTGGTTGGTTGGTTTTTTTCCCTAGTGTGCATACACTACAGTGCTAATATAAAGGTTTAAAAAGTAATTTGTGTGTAATGTAACATTTGATTGATGTAACTAACCCATTTAAGTTCTGATTTGTGTGATTTGGACTTTTTTTAAGGAATCTCCTGCAAGAGGCCCTGCAGGATCCCCAAGAACTCAAGGCAGAGCTGGTCCTGCCAATGTACCCAGTGCCTCACCAATAACATCAGTTAAGAAACCAGATCCAAATATTAAAAGTATGAATAAGCATTTTACTGTTCTTTATCATGTGTTACTTCCCGCAAAAAATATCATCCTCTCTTGTAGAAAGATTTTGGAAATTTACTCACTAATGGTATAGTTAGTTTAATAACAGGAATTAATTTATCACAGAGCTTCAGGTTTGATTTTCTTTTTTTCTTCTTTTTGTCATTCATATGACTTAAAGTAGAGTTCTGTTATTGCCAAGCAGTCAGAGTTCAAATGCATTATTTCCTTAGTATTTGCCTAAATAGGTTTATTATGCATCAGTTGAATTATTAGAGTGGGGACTGCTGTAAACTACGCGCCATTTTATACTTCAAATTACTTATTCTGGAATCCACAATGAAACTTGTTCTTCTACTGAACCCTCTCTAGAATGTCATTTTCTAAAGTACATGAAATAACTAGGAAATCACAGCCTTTCCACTCTCTCAGCCCTAAGATGGAGCTCCGCATTGCTGAGCGGTTTCTTTCCTCTCTCTGCATTAAGAAAGTTGGTAGGGCTCGTGTTGTTTCTAATTGTGCACTGTGGTGTCATACCTCACTTCCAGTGGATAAAATACTCGTGCAGTTGTGGATCATGTCTTATTGCTGTATATTATCCAAGTTCTGATTTACGAAAAGTAATGTGGTATTAAAGACTGCACTAAAATGTCTGTGCAATTTGTGCAAGGCTTAAAATCTTTGAATTGTACATCCATACTTAATACTTTGTTTCTTGGCTTCTACATTTAGAAAAAGCAAAAGCATACAAATATTTAGATTAAAATTCGGTGAACCCCCCCCTATTCCAGAAGAGCAGTAATATGCTTTCAGTCATATCTGACTTTGCCAAAGAATGCGAAGGACTACTGTCTTTAAATTGAGCAGGGAGAGACTTTTGTATTTGAGGCTTATTTCCTTGATTGGTAAGAGACTTATGTGTGTATGTAAAAAAACAAGTTCTGTCATTTACCACCAATAACTATTCTGTGATATATAGATATATGTATTTGTTTTTCATTTAGATAATGCTGCAAGTGAAGGTGTCTTGGCTAGTTTCTTCAACAGTCTCTTGAGCAAAAAGACTGGTTCTCCTGGGAGTCCTGGTGCTGGAGGAGTGCAAAGCACAGCCAAGAAATCAGGTATTGGACTTGTTATTGCAGGCTGGTTTGGAGCTTTTTAATATTTTATTTGGCCCACATTGGTCTCACTGTGCATGTCTTTTAAACTGGTCAGTAAAGTGACAGACCTTGACTGATGACAGTGCCAAAATGTGTAGTCTTTAAAAAAGAACTAAATTACTGCAACTTCACAACTCCAGGGCTTCTGTTAAGCCTCTTACAACTTGATTCTTTGAGTGAAGTTATACTGCTGGGTTATAAATAACACTTGACTCTCGGTCATATTCAGAAAATGCCCATTTCATTTTTTTCACTTGAGAATTCCTTCCTCTTGACACTTAACTTTTCATTGAAGGAAATGCAGTTTATTGGGTTTGGACCGTAGTTTCCAGTCAAACTATTGAAATCTCTCCAGAGTTCAAGTTTAAATGAATTACTGCTTATGACAGCTTGAAGTTATTCTGTCATTAATTTATTAGTATTTTATTGTGATCCAACACAGCTGATATCACTGGTCAAGTGGATTTGTTCTTTGTATGGGACTAAGACTGCATTGTATGAGATCTTTGCTGATCAGTAATTGCACTAGTTTAGGTGAAAGTAGAGAAACCCAGCAGAATACTTGGCACCTACACAAAACTTAGTGTTGTGAAATGCATGGTTGTTCCACCTGATATTAGAAATTTACTGCTTTGATTATTTAACGGTTCCTTTTTGATACTGGCATTCCCATCACAGTTAGCATTAGGGAGCTTTCCTTACAGAATTATTTTACTACTATATTATTTATAGATATTCTACTTCTGATCCCAAACTTGTGAAATGATGTAAAATTTAATGGTGATGCCAAACCCATGGTTTCTGATGCTTAGAGGAGAGTGTAAGGCCCAGCCAGACATTCTGAACTGGAAATGGAAAATATTTGATGCCAGCCACAGTGATGATATTGCCAGTAAGAGAACCAGAGCAGTTGTTGGAGTGTGGGTGTTTAAACTGAAACTATTCCTAGAGAGGAGACATAAGGATTTTTTTTTTTTTTTTTAAATTGGGAAGGGTTTTATATGACATTCCATGCTCTGAACTCTCAAAAATGGCTAGAATTTGGCTTACAGCAAGTCAGTATTTTGTTGGGGTTTTTTTTGATATGGTATGATGAATTCTGTAATTTATCTTTAGTAAATTCATTTATAATAAAGATAATTAAAGAATTATTTGTGTTAAATTACTTGCGTAATATTATTGTATCTACATTATAACAATATTTAATTAATTCTTTCTTAATCCAGAATGCCCTCTTCAGTTAAACACCGAAAGGTGTCTCCTGCTTCATCAAGTGTAGCTTCATGCTGTCACTGACCACAATGTCACGTTAACTGTTTTTATAGAAATAGGACTAGAAATAATTTTTAGGAATTATTTTATCCATGCTCTTCATCTAAAGCAGAATCAGTTAGGGAGTTCCTGGCTAGCAATTAAAAGCAAACAAACCCTGAAATAAAAGGTGTAATGTCATCTCTCCAGGAAGACTATTACCGGTACTTAATTTCTTAGTTATTTTTTCTCTTGTACAGTCGGTGTTTCTTAATCCCGTTACTACTGTCTTGTTTTGAGTGGGGGCAGAGATCAGTATGCTCCCCTTTGTGTCTGCAGCAGTCTTTTGCCTATTGGAAAGCTATTACCCTTTTGCCTGTGACTTTCGTCTGGACTACAAAAATACACTTGTGCCGGCCTTTACTCACAGGACATGTTCTTACAGCTCTGATAATTCTTACTGTTCTCCTTTGGACTGCCTGCTCAGATGACCTGTTTCTTTTGGTGCTCAGAAATGAATGCAGTATGTCAGACAAGGCTTTGCCTGCCCTAAATAGGGGTTACTTAATCTGTGTTATGTATTGTGCTTCTGTTTAGACATCACAGTGTGATGTTAATTTTTTTGTATCTGTATGATACTGATCAGGATTTGTTGTAACAATACAGCCAGTTTAATACGATTCCTGCCTCCTAGCAGGAGGTTTTCTAGTCTGTATAAATTACGTTAGTACTTCAGAAGGTCATATGTTTGCTTGATCACTGGTTTCCATTCTGTTATTATAATATTTATATAAATAACATTTTACTTCCAATCCTGTCTTTCAAAATCCTTTGTAGTCCCTTCAAGCGTGCTTGCCTACGTATCTGTTATCTTCAACAGTTGTACAGGGTGGACTGCTGAATAAAAATAATGGCTAGTACTATGGATAACTACTGGGTGATTTTAAGAATTACAATACACTTATTTTTCTGAAATATCAAGACTGTTTTTTTTCTAGTTTGTTTATATGAAGGTTATGTGAGATGTGATATGGACCACTTCTCCCTTCTCCACAGGACCTGTTATCCTATCATAGAAAGAAATTTGGTTGGCTTGACACAACTTGTTGGTAACAGATCCATGTTGATTCTTGTGCTGGTAGGCTGTTCGTAAGCACTTAAAACATAATTGCAATTTCTGGAAAAAATACTAGAGTAAAAACTAACTAGTCTGTAACGGGCTTTACTCTTTACTCTTTCAGTCTTCTAGAACATCATGTGCCTTTCAGGATCAAAGATAACAAATGGCTACGTGTACCGTCTCCTCCCCCCCATCCCCGCCGTGTGTCAGCATTAACTTCTAATTTAAATAAATTATTTCTCTCCTGAAACATATAGAGACAGCAGTCATACATCCTTTCTTAACTTTCTTGTTTTGTTAGACTAAACTAGACAAGTTGTCTTCTAGTATTCTGTTAGAGGCTGAGCTCTGTTTTCCCTACTAGTTTCTTCTTCATTAGTTCCCATTGTTGGCTTATCTTTTCTTGAACATGAGTGATTAGAAATGTATGCAGCGCTCCAGATATATCTCATTGTAGTGCCTGGTACAGCAGTTCTCTTTTCTTTGGTGGAAGCACTTCTCCTGAGTGATCTCAAGGTCGCAGTTGGCTTTTCTTGGCTGCATCAAGTTGGCAGCTCACGCTCATTCCCTGACTTTTGGAACAGAACAGTCGGCTTTCACTCCCAACAGAATATGCCTGTTCCTTGTCAGCTGATGTGCTCACATCTTATATTCAACCAATATAAGATTAAACTTTCCTAAGAAGGTAAGGGCTCCTAATGTTGGCATCTGAAAAGCTCTTGTTGAGTTTATAAGGTAGCTGGTGATGACAGAAAAGATGGCTTGCTCTATTGTGGAAGAGCTGAGGAGAATATCTTGGAGAAAGTATTTATGGCAGCATCCTCTGTGCAAGTAAATGTGCTAAAATGATCTTTGTAGGCATGTTAAATGTCTAATCTCAACTGTTTAAAGAGCTCTGACTCTTCGGAAGGGTGCCACTAAAAATACTTAGCTTTAAAGAGACCATCTGTTTCTCCCACAGCTATGAATATCCTGTGGTTGAAATGTTGAGATTCTGTCACAGGATGAGGAAGAGGTGGTGGATCTCAACATACTGGTCAGCGTAGTTGGTTGATTGGTTTCTGCTATGTCAATTCTTACTTGCGAGAACTCTGTCATCTGGGCAGATGCTGCTATGTCATGTCCGTTTTTCATGCTGTGTAATTCCTCAGCCATCTTACCTCTGTGTTTCTGGACTGTCTTTTCTTCCATGTGTTGACTATGATACTTCAAAGAACTTCAGTTGGTGGTTTCTGTGGTGGATTATTTTTCTTCACATGGACTTCTAGACTTAAAAAGTTATTTCATGTATATTCACAGAAGATCATTTGCCTTCACCCTTCTATTCCTGTGCAATAGATACAGAACTAGAGTTCCCTGCTTTCGCTCTAATCTAGAAAGGAGAATGCATATAATCATATAGAACCCATCTAACTGACTAAGGCCATTACCGTCCTTGACAGTACTTTGTAGGGAAACTAAAAGCAAGTATCAATTTAATTTATAATGGAGGGGAGATTTTTATTTTCTTAAAAACTGTTCCTTGTATTTCTTCTCCTTTGAAAGGTGCTCACCTGTGATGGTGGTGAAGGGGAGTGTGTAAACCTACACATCACTGAACAGCTTGGCAATGTTTTTCTTGTCCAGTGTGGGATAGTTGCAGGAGACAGCTGCTCGGTATTATTTGGGAGGCTTAAGGATCCAGTTCATCTAGCCTTAAAAAAGCTACAATTTTTGTTTAGACCTACCTTTGATTGAGCAAGATTTTTGTGCGTTTTTTTATTGTTTTAGGGTTTAAGTTTTTTTAACTCTAAGGTACCATTAGTCTACATGTAAAGTGTTTTGTATTGTAAGTTATATGTTGTAAGTTACATGTCAGTTACAAGTTAATGTACTAATTTTTAATTTTGTTTAAATAACGCGTGCTTTGAATAGATGCTATTAAGAGTACTGTAGATGACTAGTGCTTGAATCTAAAACCTTTGTAGTGATTAAAGGTAACCTTTTAACTTGGTCATGTCTTTGTACTTTGGAAAAAAACACTTAAATCTCTAACAGTCAAATCTTGCCTTCTTAATGTTTTCAACATGTACCCTGGAAAAAATCCACCTAATATTTCACACACATTTGAGCTGGAAAACAGATGCTTGTTAAATTCTTTGGCTATGTAAGGAAGCTGTACATGGTTATATAATCTACTTTTTGTCTAAAAATATAGCTTTTTAATCTTAAATGCTTGTATGCTCTAAGCATTAGAATATATTGTTCCAATTTTAGTGATTAATTTGTCTGTGGGTTTATAATTTTCAGAATGAGAGAATTAAACTGGTGGTTCAGTTAGAGATTTTTTAAAAAGTTTTGAGTCTAATATAAAAATGTAAGATACGCCTTTCCATGAAATACTTCAGTGTGTCTGTTTCCAATTGAAGAAGTCCTTTGAAATGACTGCTCTGAGATACTACATGAATATGCAGTTCGTGTCCCCTTTTTTAAGGGAAACATTGTCTGCAGACATAAAAGAGTTCTTCCTGTTAGCTGTTTAATATTAAAATGCAGCAAGTGTGTGACCAAACAAATGTGATTTTTATAGCAGGTGTCCTATGTACCTTGAAAAACTTGGATAAAATCTGGGTTTAAATAAAAGGCCTTGCTATCAATACTAATAATAGAATTGTATATAGTTGACTTTTATAGAAAATTCTAAATGACCTCATTTTTAAAATTCTACAGCAACTAACGTATATCACAGATATTTTTGTGCTTCATGCTGCTGCATTTCATCCCTTTAAACCTTAATATTTATCAGTCTTCATTGGTACATAGGCATTACCTTGCATTGCCAGGCCCTGGGTTCTTGGATAGGTGGCAAAATAATGAGAAATGAAATAATATATTGTCATATAAAAGTAATACTATGAATACTTGTACTCATTGGTTAAAACATTTCATTGAAATGAAGATTGCTTTAACCTTGTCCTTTTTTTCTTTTTAGGACAAAAAACAGTTTTGACAAATGTTCAAGAGGAATTGGATAGGATGACTCGCAAGCCAGACTCTATGGTAACAACAAACTCTCCTCCAACAGAGAATGAAGCTTGATAGCACATAAAAAAATGCATATGTAAATGACCAAATAACTATGTATATTGATCTGATAAGACCAGGAATTTTCTGCTATGGCAGATGCTATCAGTTTTCTTGGGGCAGGGGAAATGAGCTTACTACATCATTGCCTTGTCCCGGTAAAAAGTGCACATTCAGGAAGTTTGCATATAAAATCCCTCTGTATAAGATAACCATTTAGAGTTTATATAGGGCAATTCTTTTGGTTTTGGAGGTAAGCAGGTGCAGCTGCATTTCCTGTTGTGAAGAACACAGAGAAGCAAAATGGAGAATTCTTATTAAAATACTACTACTGACTGCACACGAGGCAAGAAAGAGAAATGAAATCCTCTTTCGGAGTTACTGGAATTGGCTACTTGTATGTTTGCAAATGCATTATATTCTTGGAGTGGTGGTGGTGGTAGTGGTGGTGTAACAGAGCATTAATTAGGTGAAAGAAGCCTAGGTAGGGAATGGAGCCCTAAAAGGGGAGAAACAGATTTGGGACAGCGAGAAACTAGAATGTTGGACTGACTGGAGAGGAGCAATGTTGTTAAATCCTGTGTTTCACATAGGGTAAATAATCACTGTTTTAAAAAGACTACTTTACATTGGAGAATTCCAGGCCAAACACTAAGCATCATGGGAATTTATTCTTGTTATAAATCTCGTTTTAGTTTTTAAAGAAGTCTTAAGAGTGTGGATGCCCTTTCTGGTGTAGCTGACAAAGGGAGAAACTATAACTTGTTTAGATCCAAGTGCCTGGCACAGTGTGTGATGTGTCTTTAGAAGGTGCTTGAACTTATTGTGCACTGTAGTACAAACAGTCACTGTTTGGTTTTATTTTAAGATCAGTAGTTTGGCAATTTGTATTTAATTTTAAATCCTGTTTTCTGATAGCTTCTGCCTTTTTTTAAGCCAAGAGGCTAGCCTATGAAGAACGGTGGGTGACGTATCATTTTTTCCCTAATGAAATGTGCTACAGAACACTCTCAGTATTTTTCTTTTTCTTACTTTTTGTAACTAAATATTAGCTACCAAGCTAAAATTGATTCCTGCCTTACACCTGTGGAGGTTTTTAAAAAAAAAACTTTCAAGGCCCTACTTCCACCCACATCTGCTGCAGGTGCAGCCAACTCCAATTCTGAAGGCAACCTAAAAAAGTATGAATGTGTACATGATGGACATATTCTATAACGTGTTTTGTTACTTTCTTTAATGTAGCATTTCATTTGGAAAGATGGATTGTGGTTGTCCCCGTTCTCTAACGGAGCTCTGTCCACGTTCACATAAAACCATCATTCTGTAAAAGCAAAACTGCTATGGTTACTGAAATGGCACTTTGATTTTTATATACGGTATGCTTGTTTTACATGTACACACTACCATAAATTAAAAATACCAAGCATATTCTGTGCTCTTAATGCTGAAGGGAAAAACCACAATTTGAATTATGCAGAGTTTACTTTTTATTGATATGAACTTGTTGTACTAAATCTGATGTCTGGATATAACTTCCCTAATATATATTGTTACTTAAATATACAGAACTAGATTGACCACTAACACAGTACTGGATGTTAACTTCAAATCCCATGTTACATCAAGAGGCTGTTCTTGTAAGTCTGTCTAAACATTATCTAGAAAGCTAAGAGTATTTACTTGCCTCTTTGACAAACATTAACATGAGTATGTTATTTGTGCCAGTTTTTTTGTTGAAAATACTATTTTATTTTATTTTATTTTATTTTTTACTTTTTTTTTAATGAACGGTATGACCTGAAGTTATACAGTTGTCTAGGTAACAGTTAGACTAAGACTGTGGCTGGCTGATGGGTAATGTGGATGTACTTCCTGGTGTAATGGGTGCCAGTTGCAAGTTACCACACCAGAAGAAGTAATTACACACTGTCCTTCTGACACTGAGAATTGAGATTGGAGACTAAAACATCAAAAACTTGACAGGAAAATTGAAAAAAGTGTGTGATCGTAATGGGATATAGTTTGAAAACCTCAGTCTGAAACTGCATTTTTTTGTCATCTAACCTGATAAGCACTTTCTCTAGTAATACGGCTAAAACTTAAAATCGAAGTACTTTCCCATTCTATAAAAATGTTAAATAGACTAAAATTGATCAAAACTGATAATGCATGATAACTTACCAGCTTTGCAGAAAGATGCTTCTGACAAAACAGAAACAGATTTCCGTTTTGTAATTGCAAGTGAATGCTCCTAGTTTATTGAACAAAAGTTGTGAGTAATGTAGCATCCTGTGGTTGCCAAAGTCTGTCAACTTTGGTGAGCTGCACAGTTGTTATTCTGGTGTCTTCAAGCATTGGAACCAAAGGCCAAATTGCAAACAGCCTTTACATTTTCAAGTGAAACTTCATTTTATTTGCAGATACACTTGTATGGTAGACTGTTTAAACTATTATATGACTATATTTATATGCATTATAGTGACTGCATCTACTGTTCACGTTTAAACTAAGAAAATAAAAGATGAAAGCATTCAACTTGAAGCAAATAGAAAAGTTTAAAGATTGGCCCTCCATGAAAATGCTGTGGTTATGCTGCTTGATTTTAAGTTTGCACTTTTTTTATTGGCATTTAAAACTGTTTAAACTGAACAGAATTTCGTATTTTATTTAATTTAACTACGTTTAAAGTGACTGCTCTGTACATCATGAACTTAACAATATACATGCTGTAAATGAAAGTTCACTGTCCTGTATACTAAGTTTATTGGGTTTTTTTCCAACTTACAATTAGGACTGCAAATGTATGAAACAAACCTTAGTCCAGTTGTATGGCTTTAACCAGGTGCAGTATGCAGTCATGTGGAATCTTGCTTTCTAGTGCTGGCAAAATGAGGACGTCTTTACTGGCTTCAATAAACACGAATCCAGACTGCTTTATGTTGTGCTGCTTTGTTGTTTTTAAGATCCCCCTTCTAGAGGTGTTTCTGTGGGAGAAGAGTATTAGTGAGTTCTGTGAACAGGAGAAGTAAGTTGGCTTTTACAGTTGTGTACCTTAATGATAACTTCCTTCTTGGGAGTTCTTGGACCAGCCTTTGCTAATGCAGCTCCTCTCTGGCATTAGGCGCATGCACATCGTGTAAGTAAAGCAAAGTTGGTATAGCTACATTTGCAGAGAGGTGTGCTCGTGATAGCGTACACATAAACAGTTAGGTCAGCAGAACTGGTTTTGATGCAAAGTAATGTATTTCATGAGAATGGGGAAACAATTGTGTATTTTCCCAGGATAAGATGTATACTTTCTAATATATTTTGTGGAATATTGTATCCAAGCAGAGCAGTGGTCCTAAATTTGCAGGATTAAAATCCGGGTTATGAGAACTTTAAGGAGTAAATTGCTTGAATGGTGCAAACGCCTTTTCTCTGCCAATAGCAAAGCTAAGTTTTCTCCCTTCGGTGGGTGTACCAAGTTCTTCCTAGTAAGCATATAAGGAGTAGACTGATTAAATTAGGATTCTACTTCTTTACTTCATTGTTACTTTAACTGCATGCCTGTATATTCACCTGCATCGCTTGAAGTTCTAGTTATTAATGTTTGTTGAGTCACCTTGCCTCTGAAATACAAATCAAGTAAGCTTTGGGTTTCTAAAATACATAGTTTCTCTAGAAGTGAAACCTTATGAGGCCGGGAAACAATTGTGATTTTGGAATTGCCATAATGCTTTATGTTTTAATGGGTTCATTAGCGCAAAGAATTAATTTTAGTCCTTTAAGATGGCATTTAGAAAATATTTGTTGAATATATGAAGCTAATTATCTATTGTATTACTTTGGGAGGAAACTAAATGAAGTTTTCTTCTTCAGACGTGCTGAAGTTGAAAGTGACTTTCTTCAGAAAGACTGTTACAGTGGACCAAAATGGAAGAATGCCCTTGTAACTCTTATGTTTACTTTGCTGCTGTGCAACTGTAATTTGTTTTTTTGAAAGCAAAATGTCTTCAAATTTTTAAAAAATAATAACGGGATAAGAAGGTTTTGGTGTGGAAAAACATCTTGCTGGAGGCTTTAAGCTACTTTTACAAGATTAATCTTTCACTGCCTCTGCTGTTCCAGATGGTGGTGGTAACCTCCTCTGGCTTTTTAGCTATGGCAGGATTTTGGTGGGGAGTGAACTTCTCAGATAAGAACCTTTGCTTGGATAAAATCGCCAGTTTCTGAGTCTTCGTAGTTCAAATACCTACAAGGGGAAGGCTGTATAGATCATGAGGTTGTTATTGATGGCCTAAACCAGACTTTGGTTGTCTGGGTAGGTATGAAGAGCTGCATGGAATATCTAAATTGAATGTTTAGTACCAAAAGCAGAACTTGTCTATTAGTGGGCAGTTTTAATTCCAAAAGCACACTTTTGCTGGAATTCGGTTTCCCCTTTAAGGAAGCATGGACATAAAAATTCCAGCCTGTTTTACTACAGCCTTCATAGTAATTATTTACTTCTCTGATTCACTCAGGTTGTGTGGAGAAGATAATGTAAGCACAAATAATTAAGAAAGCCAACCATCTGAATTAATGCTTTGGGACACCACACGGCTCTGGTTTCACAAACATCTGCGCTTTCTGCAGTCGAATGTAACTGTAGGTTATAAACAGGCATTTGATGTAATGGGAGTTGCAGAGGTGCAGGTGAGGGCAGAATCTGATCTAGCATGCTTTCTTTGCTCTGGAGAAGTGCAACAAAGCAAGCTCTGACTTGCACATGTACATCAATGCCTCTTGAAATTCAAATGCTTAAAAAAAAGCTCAAGGAAGTTAATTTTCTAAATGGAGTGCTTCACAAGCGGTAGTATAAATGTGGTGTTAGAATGCTTCAAAATCATGCGTGTCTCCATAAATCTTAAGTATAGGGCACCTAATTCTGCTTTAAACTGGCTTAAAACTCCCCAAAATTAGTAGTATTAGCACCTTAGACATTTCTTTTGCCAAATACAGCAGCGAACCGAAGAGCGTGGTGCTGATGTTCAGAAATACCTGATGCAAAAATTTGACTTGTCAGTGTAAGTTGATAAGTAGCAATGTTGCCCTCTGAAACAGCTATGTAATCACTTTGGTTTGTGTACTGGAGGGGTTGTATTGAAACTACACTAACAATTACGTGCAAGAGGTCTGAAAGATCATGTCGTAAACAAGGGAAGCTGTCGCTTTTCTCTGTTGCCTTTGTTTGCAGACTTTCTGTGTGGCAGAATAAACATTGCTAGTTGTAACTTTTTCTCTGATGATCCTTGACTCCCCTCTCCCTGACAATTAATTATAATTATACGTTGCTGAAGGTTTCTGGAGATGAAATGTGCCAAGTCCAGAAGGTGGCAGACACGGGATCAGTACCTGTAGGTAATGCTGCTTAGTGCGCCATTGCAAGATGCCGTATGCATTGCTTGGGGTGTCCCCTTAATAATTCTTGTTTGGCAGATTTATTTATTTTTTGCTAAGTCTCTTTCAAAGAGTGAATTGCTGAACTTTTCCCAAACAAAAGCAGTTTCATTCAGTTCTAAGAATTTTGTTAATATGGGTTAAGCTTTTTTTCTTTCTAATTTTGAGTTGTCTTAATTAAGACACTCTGGTTTCTTTCTTCTAAAAGAAAACTATTGGATCTGTGCACAAGAAGGCTGAATGAGGTTGCACAAGCTGCCTTTGAAAAGTGTCTGATTTTTTCAGTGTGAATATTCACTAATGGAACTGTTGGTACTTGTGTGTATGTTACACTCAGTATAGCTGTGACATATGTAAAAATGTCATCCTTGTCTCAGACTTGCCAAATGCTTAAAACCAAAAAAGAATCCTTCAAAATATGCCAGAAAGGTGATTGCAACTAAAAGGTGCTATGAATAGTCTTGCATGAATATGCATAAGAATGCACAGTAAAATACTGAAGTTCTTGAGAAAAGGAAACGTGCAATTGTAAATCTCTGGCACGCAGCTTACCAGATGGACAGCATTCCGAAAAACAGGGACTTTCGTTTTGGAGAGGGAATGAAATGACAGCATTACAATGGAGTTAATTGACGTAACAGAGGGAAAAAGATAATGGATGGAGATGGGTACTGAGGCTTGGACCACATCAACTCTGCATGTTGTTCACTGCACTCTGACTCTGAGGGACTGGAGGACAGACTACTCTTGACTGGGTGCATTGGCCAAAGAGACTGGCTACAATATTTGTCTTGCCCATTTCCCTCTGTGAGCCCAACCACATTTTCGGTCTGACACCAGCCCTCTGACTGTCCTACAAGGCAGTGTGGGACAGACAGCAAACCTGACCCAGGGACAGCAGATTCACAATATGGTCACCGTGCAAATAGGGATGGTGGGCACGTGTTGTAGCAGAGCAATCTGTGCCTAGGCAGAGGCTCCGTAATTAGTCTGCATCTGAACACAGACTTGACGCACAGTTTGGTTCAGCACAAACTTGGATGTTGCACTCAAGTTTAAATGACCGTATTGATCGTGTATGTAGGATAAAGGTGGAGATGAATGTTACTTGCTGTCGTTCGTTAATAAAAAGTGGTTTACACTGATAATAAATCACTAAGTATTATCAAATTAATATCAATATTATATCAAATTTATATCAAATTTGTATAAAAAATCAAAATATCAAATTAAAACCTCTTTTCCAGAGGAATCAATTGATTACCTGTGAAGGACTTGGTATACTGACTATGCTTTGGAGATTATTAGAAAGTGAAGATGTTCAAAATTTTCAGGTGATCTGAAAGACTTCGGTTACTGTGCCTGCAGGCAGAAAGGGAGAAGTAGGAAAAAAAATTCCATTTTATTAAAGATCATTCACTGACTGCACAGAAAATTTCTTAAATCCAAAACAAAGGCAAAAAGGCTAGGGGGAGAGCTCTTGGTACTTGCAGCCAAACCCTGAACTGGATTTAACTCGCTGAGGTGTGGAGGTCAGTCAGGAAAGTGACAGACTGCTGTCATCTGTGTTGTAATCTCCCTGTGTGACTCGACTCACAGAGACTCAGCAGCCGTCAGCGGACAGTATCCTTCGGGAATAATTGTGAGTTCCTGTTGTAGTGGGCTGGGTTTGAAACAACCAACTGGTATATTAGCCATTGATACATGTAAGAGATGACGGTTCCTGAATTAATACTGAAATTTGTGTATGTTACAAACCTGAAATGTTAACACACGGGTTTATTTTCCTGGGAAAAGCACAGGTGCCCCAGAAAAATAGTGGATTGTCGGTAGGCAGCTATAATTAGCGACTGTTTAACTAGCTTTATTAGCATGTTTTGACCGATACCTTGCAATGCTGTTTTGCTGGGCTGAGAAATTGCCAGTGAGATTGGCAGGATCTGAAATATTTCAAATTTAGCAAAAGCCTGTCAAAATCTCTCTGAGTCATCTTTTAGCTGAACAGAAGTACAACGCAACTATTAAGAGAATGCAGTGGTATTTAAAATATTTTCAGCACTGCTTCCTCCACTTTTTTGTGGAGTTTTTGTGTGTTTGTTCTGTCCTATTCTACCCCCTCCTCAAAAATAACGTAAATCTTTTGGTCAACTTCAGTAACAAGAAAGATCTCACAGATAAGCTGACTTAATACTAGCTGCATGAAAATTAGCAGCGTGTTGGAGACAATAAATCCAAAGATTTCCTCTGCTTTAGGTAGGGATTGCCAAGTCAGTTTGGCTAGTTCGTAGGCGAGACATGCCAAACAAAAATCTGTCGGTCTGCACACATGGAACCTGGCATAGCACTTGCTTCCTTTTGCTCAAGCAGTAGTTCGAGGACATAAATAGGAGCTAAGCCTGCTGTGTGTGAAAAGGGACCCTTGGGAGGGTGCTGGGTCACTGGACTCGGTGGGAGGAGTGAGGTGGGGAAGGTGGGAAGAGAAGACATAAGTCTGCAAGGAATCAGGATTTATTAGTTCCGCTGTGTATGGCTTTGTAGAGTTGGGGCCATATGCCTGCCTTGAGTTTACAGCCAGTGATGGAAGACTTGAAATTATTTTTCCTGTTTAAAAAAAAGAAAGAAAATGAAAAAAAAAAAAATACTCTGCGAGGGAACGAGCCAAATTACCTGAATATAAAGTTCTGTCGTATGGAGGAACTAAGTGCTGTTGAAAAACAGGAATATTCTTTGAACTGTTGTTGTGTTAGGTGATGTTAGCAATAAGCTGTAGTTTAGCTGTAAGTAAAACAAATTCAGAAGGATAATTAAAAAATGAACTTCTTGAACGTTTGCAGTTCCCCACCAGAAGCGCAGGGGACTGGTTTGGTTGTGTAACAACAAACACTATTAAAACAGTTGAGGTCAGTTGTTTTCGCTGGCCCGTTTTGTCCGTGGAAAGAAGGAATGTAGTGAGTGTACTTCATCTTTTTTTTTTTTTTTTTTTTTTAAGCCTGTTAAGGGACCTTTAAAACTCCGCTTATAAAACATGGTTAATACAATTTTTCATCCTCCCCTTCAGCTTCCCACCTCCTCAAAAAAAAAAAAATTGGCTCTCTCCCTCCAAAGGCCTGCTGTACCCTACATGCTCCATCTCTTGCTATAAAAATACCGCCTATGACAGGGGCAGCATGCCCAAGCAGTCAGAGGGGAACTAGTGTTTTCTGACCTGTTCAAGGCCTGTGTGTTTTTTATGGTATTATTGGAAGAAGACTACCTTTTTCTCTTGGTTCAGGGCTTCCCCCCCCCCCTTGCCCTGAATAAATGTAGTGCCATGAATAAAATAAACACTGCTGTCAGTCTCTCTGCATATTTTTCAGTGTGCTTCATTATACAGGATTCTTTCAAAAGAAATATAACTCACAGTCTTGGCTGGTTCCCAGCACCATGAAAGGTCTTCTGGCACTTTTCTTAAGAATACGAGGGTTTGCTTCTATTTTTTATAGAAATTAATTTCACCTCCCTGCTATGGAGAATGTCTGCTGCCCTTCAGCCCAGCTGTGGCTGCAAGGGAACCCCTCCGGCACTTGCAGATTGCACGTGGTCTTAAAAGGTTTTGGAGGTGAAAGGAGTCAGTGACTCCATCAGTGATGAAGGCAGTGGGGGAAACCAACCCTGGAGTAGTAGACAATACTGAAGGAGATGTCAATCTCTAATCCTGGAGTAATTAAAAAAAAAAAAAACCAACCCAAAAAAAACCCCTGCTCTGTGAATGGCTCATTGTTAACAGCGTATAAAGCCATGTTCGTAAGTCTTCGAAGTAAGGGTCCAACTAATTTTATTGGCAGTGTTGCCTTTCTTGGTTTTGTTTCTTAGGGGATTTTTTTTGTTTTGGTTCATTTGTTTTTGAAGGGGAAATACTGTTTCCCGATAGCGATGCTAGTAATCCAGGAGTGACGCTTTTACCTGTCCCCTTAAAGGTGCAGCCAGCCCCATACAGCTCCCTGGGACAGGTCCTGCGCTGATGTTCCAGCCACCGCTGCCTTCTGCTCCCCGCTGTTGTGCGAGGGCTGTAGTGCCTTCCAGGGCTGCTCTGTGTATTTCCCAAAGCATAAGGGCTGGAATACAGGTGACGCTGTGGAAAAGTATGCATGGGCTGATGTTACAGTATAACTGCAGGACAGGGATAGGATTCACTGATGCTTTCTGTTATGAAAGCAGCACTTTTTTTAACCGGACAAAAAGCCAAGGGTGTCACTCACTGTGCTGTGTCAGTGTGTGCCTTAAGTACCCAGACCAGACGGTCAGATTCGAGAAGCGGGCACTGTGCTGTCAGCCTGTGAAACCTTCCTGGATAGTCAGTGGAAGAAGATTTTATAGGTCACCCTTCAAATTAGTTTCTTTCTGCCCTCCTCTCTGCTTCTTTTGGTGCTTGCCTCCGTTGATGTGACCGTGCTTTGAGTCCTGGCTGAGGAATTCAGTTCTGGTTACGGCTCCTGAGGCGCCTTTATGCGGAGTGGCCCTACCCTGGGAGGTCGCACGGTGCCACATCAGCTGTGGTTGGACATGGTGAAGTAGGAACTGTCGTGCACCGTTCAGCACCAGTTGTCCCCTACCAGTAAGAGATAACTGACTGCATGACTCCCCACCATTCTGTCCAGTTTTCCTTCCACTTAAAGTCCATGTCAGAACTTGCAGCTTATTCCTGTTCTATTAATTCCTAACTCTGACTCAGCAAAGTTACTTGCCTGCTTCCCATGCTGCTGATGGCTACAGAGTCAAAGTGTGCATGCCACGCTTCCCACACTATGAAAATGGACAATTTACTGAACTAAGGCACTTAAAACTACCAGATGTTTTCCTAAAGCAATTTCTTTATTAGCTTTTTGGGGTGGAGTGGGGTGGGGTTTGGGATTTTTTTCCCCAACTGCAAAGCTGAGAAAAAGCTTCAGCATTTTCTGCATTGAGAAATTCAAGGGGAAAAAAGCCTCCTTTCTGATGCCAGAGTTAAACTCTAATCACTGCTCAGCTCTCTTGGAATTTGGCAGCATACCAGTGCTTCTTCCCTTTGGTAGGTCATGTGGAAATACCGGAGCATTTTCTTAAAGAACCTCTCAGCTCTTTTCAGGTACTTGCACAGATGTAACTTTCCTGTTAGGATTCTAATTCCTTTCACACTCCTAACTACGTTTAAGCACCTTTCGTAATAAGCACCATTCAGATCTACAAAATTTTATGTATAAACATTAAAATACTTTAAAGAGTGTTAAAACTACATAAATGCAGCTTTAAAAATCTGGTTTTAAGTTGATAGTCCTATTCAGTTGCAATAATATCTCATGCTTTAATCTTGAAAATAAAACCTAAATGTGCTTAGTGAAATGAATCCACAAGAAGTTCACAAGTTTATTAAAGGCTGTATGAATAGCTGAGATGAAAGTTGAGAGATGAGGGTTGTTTTGTACAGGTTGATCCGTGATAATATTTAAAATTCTCTTTCCACTGTTTTTTTTACACCTAAATCATCAGTTGGTTTTAATTTATCACCACTGTCCTGGAGCTTTTTTCTGATGGGGAATTTTTAATTCTGTCAAAGCTGGCTTAACCGTTCTGTAAATACAAAATACAGCTCTTTGATCATTTCATGAGAGTGTCTGTGAATAGCACGCTTGGATTTCCTCCCCTCTGCTGTTTCTTCCTTGTTTTCACTGGCCAGTCATATTGTAGCTGGATATGAAGTCCCCTCTGATGAATTCAGTGATCTGATTAGCTTGATACTATGGTGGTGTCTTGAGTGCTGATCATTGACCTGGTTCCCCATTTTCTTATCCTTGGTATGCAGCCACACAATGAAATGGCAGGCTGTGCTTGAAAAGCTTATGAACTTGCAAAAACAAAGTTATCTGAAAGCAACGTGATCTGCCTTGGATGAACGCAATGACCTTTTTACTGGATCAATAGTTTTATTTACATATTAAATGTAGACAGTTTTTCCCTTCAAGTGCTGCAGAGCAGGCTGGAAAGGTGCCGTATCAGGCAAGAATGTGTGTAAAGGATTCCTTTGTTAAATGTTGGCAGCAACCTCATGAACCCTTGCCAAGTCTGTCCAGCCCACCCACCCGTCCAGGAGGATGCCAGAAAATCCCCCAGTATGGCTTGGTATTGGCGCTGTGCCATTTACAGCAAGGGGGACGCGGGCTGTACAGAGCGTGGTGCCGAAAGGGGCGTCGTGGCTATGGATGGCAATGCCGGTATCCCTCTGCCCTAGGAGCTGCCCGGAATGTCTGTGAAACTGTGGTCAGGGATGCTGTCAAGATGCTCACTGAAAATACGCCTCGCAATTGTTCAAATAACGCTTTGGGTAGAGCAGAGAGAACGCTTACTGTGCTTTCACTACCTAGGCAGTTAGCTCACTGAAGAACAGAGGGGTTTTCGTTTGTCTGTACTTCACGGCACTCTCAAAATGCTCTAATGATTTTAAATACATTTAAACTTCGTGACCTCCACTTCACAGGAAAAGCTGAGTGATTAAGAAGTTTGCTGAAGGCTGCACAGGAGGCAGTGGCTAAGCCAAAAACCAGAATCGAGAGCTCTTACCGCCTAGCCTTTTTCTTAAACCACTCGACTATCTCTCTCCCTTTGTCCTTCATTTGCCTTCTGCAATACCACCTTCTGGTTCTCTTTCAACATACTGATGTGTTTCGGTTAGAACTGCAAAAAAGTCACCAAAATAATATTAACTGGATGTTTCAAAAACGTTTTCCCTCTTTTGCTCAGGATGGTTTTTCAGAGCTGCCACAGCAGTCCCTTGAAGCAAATGTTAAATGTCTCCATAGGTGAATGTGGATAACCTGTGTTTGAAACAGCTGCGGAGCCTTAAGTTAAAAAGAATCCAGAGAAGTTCTGCTAAGCGGCAGCTACCTACCCATGATATTTCCTGCAAGAAAGGAGCTTTGTGAGACTTCTGATTTCCCCAGAGTTATACAAGAACTGAAATAAGAGACTGTAAAAACCTATTAGTCCGTCATGGCCAGCCCCGTGCCAATGCAGGATTTTCCCCTTGCATTTATGATTTCATGTTGTTAGGCTAGTTTCTTGTGACCCAAGCAGCAGAGTTACCATCCTTCTCCATGCCTTGCTCATGTTTTGTTTTTTGTTTTTTTTTTTTACCTTTTCCTGCCATTTCCTTCACCAAAGGGCAACGTTTCTGTTTTCTTAAGCACGTCTCCTAACTCTTAATTTTGTTGAGAAAATCAGCATCTTCCAGCAACGGGGTGTATCAGAGAACCCATGAAAAGACTTGCATTGGTGGCGTCCCGTCAGCTGTGTCTCCAGTTAGCCAGGCAGCTGATGGCAGCCAGAACCCCGACGCTCTCCGGAGCGCTCTCCGAGTCCGTCTCTGTGCCCTTACTTCTTGGGATGTATTTATACAGAGGCCAAGGAAAAGAAGAAAAATGTCTTGAAATTAGAAGTCACATGTCAGTGGGCAGAACCTCTAAAAGAATGAGGATTAAAGGGGCTTCCAAGGAACCGAAAGGGAGAGGCGAAGCGAGACACAAAGCAAGGGAAATCATGCCGTGGATAATCCGCAGTGTTCGTGGAAAACTGTGGTGGTCAGGCGGCCTCTTGGAGGC
Organism: Ibycter americanus; assembly: GCA_035590275.1. Classification (NCBI taxonomy): domain Eukaryota; kingdom Metazoa; phylum Chordata; class Aves; order Falconiformes; family Falconidae; genus Ibycter; species Ibycter americanus. Next base: position 12,825,874 of record JAVJGI010000036.1, read on the forward strand.
CAGGGGAAGGTCCTAGAAGGAGTAATTCATATGGAAGTCCCGCATGAGCGGTGGGAAGGGACCGGCGTAGGCTGGCAGTGGCAAGAGCTGGGGCAGGGATCGGGCCGGCAGAGGCGGCAATGGCGGGGTGCGGCACCGAACGCTTGGACTTGAGCTCGGTGCGCGGCGGCCGGCAGCCGCCTCGCTGCCTCCACCTCGGAAAGTTTCTTCCGCTGCAGCCGATGCGCCCGTTGGCCCGATCGCGTCGCCAACTCTCCCCATTCGCGGTGACGCCGCCCGCGAGGCAGCGCCTGCCCGACGCGGCGGGGAGCCCGGCCCGCCTCACCCTGCCCTCGGCGC
>JAVJGI010000036.1:12828151-12862721 GCA_035590275.1 Ibycter americanus
CCCCCCCGCTCCGCGCGGGGGTTTCCTGGCTGCGGGCCCCAGGTGCGGAGCTGCGGGCTGTCCCCCGGGCCGAGCGCTGGCTGAGGCGCAGGCCTGTAGCAGGCCGCAGTTCTCCTCAGCGCACGGAGTGCAAGAACAGAACCCCTGGCAGATGACCCCGGCCACACCTGCCTTTCCCCGGTCTGAAATAAAACGTAAGTGGCGTTTGTCCACATCCTTCAAAAGCCTAAACTCTTCGGTTTGATGGGAGCCCTGTGAGGCTCGGGGCGCCCCAGCAGCCAGGTGTGTCCTAACGCCGGAATGTGTGGTCATCTTTACTGGTGATGCTGCTGATGTTTGTTTTCATCTGATCCACTCTCAAAGTCACTTTGATACCACCGTTTTTTCAATCAACAAATGTGTTTTTTCAGGATATTTTAAAATAGATATTTTATGAAAACAACAGTAAGTTTGACATAATTTTTTTAAGTAGTGTCTTACAGGGTACTGCAAATTGTTTTCCCTTAAAATGGGTGAGTTTTTGAGGGCTGTGGTGACAGAAACATTTTAATCTTTCATAGGTAGGAACTTAAGCATTTAAAACCGCTGCTGGTTAGCATAAAACAAAGCTTGTATGTACAGGTTCCATGTAAAATACGTTGAAAGTATCCTAGGTTCAACAGTGACACAAGTTCATAGAAGACTGCGGTGATGAATGTGTGATCATTTTTTACAAACAGTAAAAAGCTGGAAGTGTGATTTGTTTTTTTTCTCCTCAGTGTAGAGTAGAATCTGTGGCCCGCAAGAGGTAGCGACGAGTGTGTTACCCAAGTAGTCTTAACAACGGGGAATAGCTGTATTTGCATGATGTGTTTTTAGGACTGAAGCCAAAGGATCTGTCATCACTGTGCAACACCTACCTGTCGTTGAACTGTTAAAAACTGTCCATGTGGTAGAAATCCTGGGGTGGTGCTGAAATAATCTGCCCTCGGGATTTTTGTTTCTGTTCCTACTGCTGATCCTTTCTGTAGGACACTAATAACTGTGGCAGGTGATGTTAAACACTTGTAATTAAAATGAGTAATTACTGATCATGAGTAAGCAAACCCTGATTTGCTTGGAACAAGTTGCCAAGATACGTGGAGTACACCTTAATTTTTCAAGTCTTGTAAAGAAAGATGGGGGGGAAAACCACACTGTGCTGGAGTTACAGATACGGGAGTTTTCTCGCCTGTTGAACAAAGACATCGCTGTTTCTGTGAATTATTAGGAAGATGTATACGTGTGGATTAGTATCTTCAGAGTAACTGAGTGATGTGCTGTGCCTTTTTAATAAGTGATCTGAGTTACTGCGCATGGTTCCTGCAGAGTGTATGAATCCAGTGGATCAGAAGTTAACAAGAAATTAAATTAGCTCATATAGGGTGCAAACCTATGTACTGTCTCAACACGTTTAGTTTCTGCACAGTTGTATTCAGAAGAAGCTCTATCTAATTCGTGGTAAGGACTGGTAGAGCAGACCGCTGGATTTTGCAAGCTGATGGAAAGTTTTAGTTTTAGAAAAGAGAGAAAGGAGAGAACACATTCCACAGTGTATTTAATTCACTTATTTGACAAGTATAACTATTTGAATTACAATGTTGAACACATTTGCAAAAATACTGTAGGAACTAAAATATCTAAGTCCGTAATATAGAACTGTAGCTCTTAAAAATGAGGAGCAACTGCCTTTGCACAGAAAGACAAGTATTGGTTAAGATAAAAGGTCTGTAAATATATTCTAGTAAAAAGAGTGCTGCAGGAAAGATTACAATGCCTGTGCTTCATTTAGCATCAGGATTTGTCTTAAAATACATGTATGATTGGCAGTCAGCAGTATCAGCTCAAGGCAAACAATTGCTGTTGAGTCTAATCTTCAGTTGAAGGACTTTCCGCAAATTAATTTGTAGTGCTGTGTGTGAAGGGTAACTGTTGGACATTGGCTTAGATAGTTCTTCCAAATGCCCATTTTTGATTGTCAAAAGCAGAAGGAATGGGGGGGGGGGAGGAACCCCATGTGACTGAAAGTAGGTGATTGTAGGGCTCTGTTACTTTGTTGTAGATTTGTCTTCATCGATTCAAAATACTGTTACAGGAGTTGTTGCAAGAGGGAAAGCAGTATGACATTTTAGGCATAGGGAGTAATTTAAGTGCTGTTAGAGGGGACAATAGTTTTAACTCATTTATTAACATTTTAACAGAATATGTCCTATAGTGTCCTTTAAAGGGGCACTGACATAACGGGTTATGATAATGATTCATGTGTGGTATTGTGCAGCTTGCTTGGTGAGTCTTATTGTGGCTGGCTTTGTCTTGACTCCCAGAGAGATTGAGTAGCACTATGGTGCTTTGTTAATTTTAGATTGGGTATGCAAACTAAAAAAACAGTATTTTACTATTTAGGGCTTCTTATTAATATTCATGGCTAAGTTGAACAATTACATAGTACATACGCCTGCCTGCTAATGGTCAGTAATATCAACGTGAAGAATAGCGAGGAAGTAATAAAAAGGGCTCATGTGGAACAGCTTAGTATTGAACCGATTTTCCTCTTTTTGAAAGTTTTATTGTTAGGTAGGTAAGCTTTTCAGAAAGTAGCTCTTCTCCTGTGTCTTATTGTTCTGTTGAAATAGTTGCGTGTATGTTTGTTTGAATCTCTGAGGAAATATCTGCTGTAACTGGGGCTGCAGCTGTAAGCCTCGAAGAAGCTCTTGGGAAGGAAGATGGTGAGTGTTGGACTGTATCAGGAAAAGAGTGCCCAGGGCTACTGGGGTGGCCGAGGCACCTGATGAGGTGTCATCAGGCAGGTGGGAAGTAAAAGGCATGAAGGGAAACGGATGGGCAAGGGGGCACTTGAAGTAGCATGGAGTGCTCGTGTTTGGTTTTGTGCTTTTTTTTTAATTATTATTTTAAAGTGAGGGTCTGAACTTGAAATGGAAGTCGGGGAGAAGCCAGTACACTTGTGTACACTAACTGAAGAAATGCATTTCCTTTGGGGAAGTTGAAATCTAGGTGGAAATCATCTCAACTGACTTTACATCGTTTAGATGGAGCAATACCTTGCCTTATGACAGATAGGAAAGATTAGGTAGCTGTCCTTGGAGACTAGAGCAGAAAAGCTCTTTAGAGTTTATTTTTATTACTGTTTGGCATGGTTTTATGTTTGCCATGCTTTTGGGGGCTTTAATACTTCCCATGGAGATTATTGTATAACAATCATACAGATATCCCTGAAAAATTTCCCTATGGGCATCCACAAATGATTTGTTTCATTTCAGTACTTTTTTGCTATTCCCTCGAATTTCCTAAGGAACGTCTCTCCTTTTTGTGAGTGTGGTTGCTGAAGAAAGGTGTTTACTGTGTGAGGAATCGGGAGGGGCCCATTGCTGTCATCTGAAAGAGATGGGCTGGTTCACAGGTACCACCTCTTTGCTGGAAATAGTTTCACTTTAGATGAGGTTGCCTGACTTTGTTTTCCTTACTGTATTTTTCTCTTCAGCTTTTCTAAATGCATTATTATTTTTCCTTGATGTTATAATTCTGCACCTTCAAGGATCTTACTGTTATTAAAGTTGGGCATAGACCTATATTTCCCACTGAAATTCCCGTGGTGAGTCATGACTACCTGTTGTTTGCTTCTTGGTTTCTTTGGGAACTGTAGCGCCAGGTGGGCTGTTCATCAGGCCACCAGATGAGTTAATGAGGAAACCGGGCAAGGTTCTGTTGGGGGCCTCGTTGGTTCTCACCGGGATCCTGCCAGTTTTTCACGGGCTCTTGATCTAAAGTAACGTCTATCACCTTTAACAGGTGGGACAATTCATCTGAAAAATTGTGCCTGGCTGGTTCTTGTGGTGGTGGTGGTGGTTAGGAATGGTTTAGCTGGGGCAGTAAGATCACAGCAACCTTTTGATGGAGGTAGCAAGTGTCAGAAAACCTGTATCACGTGCTAGCTTAAAAAGAGGGTGGCATTTATGGTGGTTAGTGATGGCCTCTGTGGCTCGGGACACCCATAGACTTTCTTTTCCTCATGTGTCTGTTCCAAATGCTACAAAAATCCATTAGAGAGATTCCTTTTAAAGAAGATAATACTTCTGCTTGGGAGGTCTCGGAGCTACAAGTTGCTGATGAGTGTACTGGGAAGTATCACTGCGTGCTTGCTCTCGTCTTGTTCTCTATAGCATATGCTATTGCCCGTCAGTGGAGGCAAGATTTTGAGCTAAATGAAATCTGGTGGGAATAGCTGTTCATATGTTCACAATTTTCAGAATAAAAAGTCCCATCTTCATTGGTGGAGAGTAGCTGAATGTTGGAAAAAGTTGTTTTGTGGCTTACTGTCATTATACATTTCCAGATCCAGAAACTGGTTAAGACCAGGGCTACAGTAAAATTCTTTGCGATCAGGATCTATTGCAATGAAGAAAACGACTCAAAAAGCCTGTAATACATGTTCTACATGGGTAATAAGACTATTGAGAATTCTCATTGTTAATTATAAAAAAAATTGGAGTAATAACATTTATGTTCCAAGGAGTAAGCTAATTGCTAACTATTACAATCTGCTTGAAATCCACTATGAGGCATTCAGTAATCTCATTTAATCATTGCTGCCTTCTTGTGCCTTCAGCTCAGCATCTCGTTCTGATCACTTCTGGAGGGGAGGATTAGATGGGCTTCCCAACCTCCCACCCCGATCCGATGCGTCACGTCGCAGGGCGTGTTTGGCTCTTCTCTGCTCCTTTCTCCCTGGGTGCTGCTGCGGTATTCCTGAGCAGCTGCACAGCAGTGTCATCTCTGATCTGCTTTGTTTATGGGTTGTTAGGGTGGTGAGCCAGGTGCTTTATAGGCAGTTGTCATTTTGTAAATTACAGGAGTTAACCAGTTGGCCACTGAATGTGATGTGCATAAACCGAGATTTCTTTCACAGTAGTTATTGTAAAGTTTGGTTTTATGTAAATGGGAGTGTTAGTTAAGCTACAGAAAAGTAGACCGTACCTAGTGGAGGTCAGTAGATGACGTTCTCTGCATGGTAAGGTCATTCTGTGGTGGTCAGGTCATTGGTCCTGGTGTAAAGCAGTCTGTGGTCTCTGTGAGAAGCAGAACACTGCAGGAGACATCTGGGCCTTCTGAGGCAGCTGCAGTGTCACAGGCAGCCCCGTACCTGATGTTTTTTTCCCCAAGTGATAGTTTCACCTTTAAGGTTGGCTTTGTTCATTTGTTCTGCACTTGGGAGGTCTAGAAACCTTCCTTATTTCTGGTGTCAATTTAATTCCAGCAAACTTATTTGTTCTTGTGTTAACTCCTCCTTACCCCTTTGTGCGCTTTGCAGCAGTTGTCTGCTCTCAGCTAGCCTTCATCTTGCTGTGTAAGGCAAGGCAAAATTGTTGTGGACTCTGCTTGTAAGAGGGGCTCTCTGGTCTTGGGGCTGCCCAGCATCCCGTCCTTGCATCGCTGAGGCAGTCGTCCCTCAGTGGGCACAACCTGAGCCGCAGGCAGCCTTTGAGGTGTGTTTTACCCACGTGTACGATGACATGTACTTCTCAACCATCTGCTTGGAGATACCTCTTCTGTTATGTCCTAGGATTGCATTGGTAATTTATAGTCATTCTGTGATTAGCTGTATCTTTCATCTTTTATTCTCTTACAATTTCCAAACAATAAATACTTGTTTATGTAAGAAATCCTTGTGGCTCTGTGTGTTGTATATTGAACTTTGATTCTCAGTGGTATATTTGTAGCTGCATTGTTTGTAAGATGTTAAGTATGACAATGGATACTGGTGATCTTCGGCATTTGGCTTTAGGAAAATGCTGTTGTTTTTTTATATTAAAAGGATCACATTTTTAATAAATATGCTTAGAAATCCTCTTTAGGTAAAACATGTCTCTTCGGTGTCTCTGAAATTCTTTGATTTCTCTTCAAAGTTTGTAGAGCTGCATTGCTGTGTGGTGATATTTTTATACTGACATTTACTGTAGAGGGAAGAATGATGAGATAACTGTTTAGCTTTGCTTTTTGTTGTCTGTGTGTGACTAAAGAAGAGACTGTGGGTGTTTCCCCACAGAAAGGCGAATGGGTTTTGGTCTCTTCCATGGTATTGCTTAACTACCATCTGGCCATGGGATGGTGTCCTGCTGCGGGTAAACTCCAAATTCCTGTTGTAAATTCCTCTCTGAGATGGTGGATAGTTCTAAATTCTGCTTTCAGAAGAAATTTCTATAAACTCTGTATAAATGTTTTATTTTTTCTCTCATTGTGAACAAGTGTAATAGTAACAGGTACACTATACTAATTGTAGATGATACAGTATGAAATGAAGTTCTAATGATATTAGTATTTGGAAAGCTACCTTCTTTTCTTGTAATCTTTCTTGTTATGTCTTTGGTTGATGAGCCTCCCTAGTGATTTAATTATCATCTTGAGATAAGACAACAAGGAGAAGGACTAGAAAATCAAGAGGTTGTGTTTTTCTTGTAATGTAACCAGTATAGGAGGAATCTTATTTCTGATGCGATTTAATGCATCATTTTGTCAAATCAACTTGCACACTTTTTGATAGGTGTCATCCTGTGCTCAAAACTGCATTTCAGAAATACCTGCCTTGCTTCTAGACCTCAACTAATTCTTTACTGAAATTTTGTATATTAAGAGGACTAGATGCACAATGAATAGGCATTTTAACAGTGGGTCAGCTGCTGTTACTGTGTAGTGGTAGTAGTCACTAATTCTGAATTAGAGCTGGATTAAAAAAAATTACACTATGATTTATTTCTTTTAATAAGTCACCCAATTATCAGATGATTTGTGTAGTCAGTTGCTTCCAAAACATGGAAGTAATGTTCAGGTTTCTCTGGGCCTTGTACTATCAACTCTTCAGGATATGGGAGGAGGAAAGCAAAAGCTGGATAACACCAACCTGATACAGAATAGGTGTAAGAATGTACAACCATGAGTAAAGTAAAGATGGGTCAAAAATATTACAGACTATGGGCAAAGAGGTCTTAGAGCTGGCATAGCACTCACCTGAACTGAGAAGCCCACGGGGTACAGAACAGCGTGAATAGAGTAATGCAGTCTTTACGGTGATGGATCTCAAGCATTGTTTTATGTAGTAGATGTCCAGGATGAAAGCTGTACTCACACTGCAGTATGTTATTAGAATGGCATAATGCCTGAAATGTGATTTCAGGTAAGCAGGGTAAATGTTGACGTTTTAATCTTACCTTGTGCAAATTAAACTGGAAGCTAAACTGAGTATCGCGTTTCTGACTGTTGGATTTAATTAATTGTAATTAAGGCTCTGCTATTTAATGCCTTAGCTTGTGGAAGAATATGATGCATTTTTAACCAAACAAGGGCCTTCAGCATTGTCTGACATTTTTAAATATGTAACTTGATAGTCAAGTGTTGATACTTGAATTACACCTGTTCAAGGACACATCTTTAAATTTTCTTTGGCTTGTGTGTATGGTCACAGAATGTTCAGGTTGCAAGTGAGCTGAACTTGTTCGTGATCGTTCCCTTCGTATAGCAGCTGTGTGCCTGGTATGTGGGAATATGTCCTGTCCTTAGATCTGGTGTTGCATACGGTGATACTTCTGCTGTAACTTTCACTGAAGTTAAACACCGTTATTTTCAAATGTTATAAATCTGCCAGTGATACAGCACTACTCATGACGGTTCTGGCAGTTTTTTGCGAAATAATTTTATGAACCGACTATAAGCATTTCTGTATGAGTGTTTTCCTGTACTTTTGTAGATTTTGCACTGAAATCTTCATGCAAGAAGGCAACAAGCACAGCTGTGAATATTATGAAATACTTAAGTTCTGCAAGTCTTTAATAACCTACAGTTATTTTGTCTTATGAAATTATTTTCTAGTTAGGAACTGATACTGCCACTTGAATGATGATATTACACTCTTCTTAAAAAAACTTAACTGTTGCGTTTAATGCTTAGAAACTTTTTATCTAATATAGATGAAACCTTTTATTAAACATTGAGATCTTTGAATTTTATATGTTGTTATCACTTAGTAACATTTCTAAAGTATTTTTGGAAAAAGTGCCCTTCCAGAATTACAGGCTGGTGTCCTAAGTCTGTGGGATGTTCAGTGTGTGTAGTTCACGGTGGAGGTAAAGGCATTGCTGCCAGTCTTACAGCTCTTTTGGTGTTAGCAGCATTTTATAGTTCTCTGTTTGCAGTGTGCCCAGTTTGTTTGCAGTCTCTGGGCAGATCTGTTCTTCAGTTATAAAATCACGTGTAGGTGGATTTGCACTTACGCAACGAAAGTTTGTGGGCTCTTTTCTATTTCGGATGAGACACTGCTGTGTAATGCTTCTAAGACAGTCTAAACAGCAAGGCGGGCTTGAAGGCTTCGTGCATTCCCCAGTACAGCTGGCAGTGCTCTTTAATGTTCTGGCCTACATCTACTTTTTTTTAATGTTCTGTTTTACCAGTATGTCTAGACTCTTTTTGCCTTTTAAGGCATGGCATCTAAGGGGGCCTTCAGATTGCAATCTTGGGAACCTTGGGATTGCAAGGACTTTTTTGCACCATTTCCTTTAAACAAAAACAAACCCAAAAAACTTTAATGGATTCCTTAGGACTACTTTAAGTTCTTGATTGTTTTCTCATTAAAATGCCTTTCTTGTTTTAGTACTTGTGGGATGTTTGATGTTTACTCAGAGTTGGGATCAAATGGGGTTTTAAAGGATACAGACTGATTTTGATAGTCTTAAAATAGAACTCTCACTTTTTAAAATAGCCTGACAGGCTAGTTAAACAAGAGACTGCGCAGATCAAATACTTGACAAATTTTATGAGTACACCTTTACTTTTTAAAACCAATTACTTTATCCTACTGTTTGTTACAGATTTACAGTACTGTGTTTTAATACTGTTTTGACTAGCCAGGTTTCCAACACAGGTTGGCCTGTGAACATGAGTGGGAACATGAAGCCAGGTCAAAAGTGTTGATTTTTCTCTTTCCTTTGAAGAGCAGGGTAGAGAATTCTCATAAGTGAAGCCAAAATTTTTTTTCTACTTTAAAAATCATACGAACATAGTTTCGGTAACTTCTTGTGTTCCAGCAGGGAGCGTGTGTGTGTATGTACCATACAGAACGTGTGTGCAGCCTGAAGGCAAAAATAGGGTAACTGTATTTATCCATTTTATTTAAATAGAAAAGATATGATAAATTACGAGTTCTTACAGCTTGACTTAATAAAATGGACCGGAGAGGATGCTGTACCCTTGCTGGAAGGTTGGGTATGGGAAGTTGGACAATGTACTGAGAGGTATCTTTCCTGGACATGGTCTATTAAATTCCCTGCACAGCTGTTATTAACAAACTAGTAAATGCTGATACAAAACTAGTGACTTCTAGTGACACTAACTATTAAACTTGTCTTCAAGACAAACAAGAATTACCAGTGATTTTTAAGGAAGCTAAGTTCTATCTTCCCCTGCCATGGGGACTGAAAGTGAGGGTTACTAAACTTTCCTGAACTCAGCTGTTAATCTATATTTTTTTCCCCTCATTTTATTTCCTGTAGTTAGTTTTTACTCTGTGTTACTATTGTAAAGCCTTTATGAGTAGGACTAGCAGCAAATAGGACTAATAGAAAAATACTACACACACACACACACACACACACACACACCCCTTTTTGCCCCCACTATGTGCAGCTGGCAGTGGCTGAGGAAAGGTGCAGAGGACTCAATGTATACAAAACTATATTCAGTGCAGCACTGAAGAAATGCATGATGCGTTTCTGACCTGTTTTTACCTAGCTTGTCTAAGAACATGATATGCAAATGCTAGTCAAATTGTGGTAAAATTGGACTTGAAGAAACTTGGTTGAGTAGTTATACTGTTTAAGAATTTCCACTTCTGTTATGACGTGATTTAATTATGTTTTTTACCAGCACTCCAGAGCGCTGTTCTGAACTTGGACGTGGACATAACTGCAACGGGTTAGTCTGCAAGAGTTTGCTTTGCTTTGTGGTGTGTCCCCCTCTGCTCCTCTGGTGCAGGTGTGGGGATGCTGAGGCTGGCTGAAGTGACTTGGGAGAATTTTACTGTCTGACCTTTGTGAGTTGCCGCTGCCTCTGAGGAACCTGCCCTGTCTTGCCGCAGGCAGTATTGTTAGAGAGACTAGCTTGTGATGTTTGGCAGTTACAGGGAGATGGCTGTAAAAACCGGTGCTTGCCAGTTGTCTGTCAAAATGAGTCTGAGACAATGAATGGGAAAATTAAGCCTCAAACATCAGGATATGGCGAAAGGCAGGGGGAAAAACCCTACCTCCTATAATTTACTGTTTATGTCCGCTCACTGAAGCTATTGGCACAATTCAGTGTACTGTAGATACGGAATAAGCCTTCCTGTTTATGAGTTGTTAGTTTCAATGTGTTGCATAGGGATTAAGTGATTAATACAGTATATAAATGGGAAAGTTAGAAATACATAACTTGGTATGTTGGGATTTTATTAATTATTATCTTGCAGGACCTGTTGCTTATGAAAATACTTTGTATTATGGTACACATGAATTATAGTTTCTGGGGACTGGAGGCACGGGTTCCTGTGGAAAGGAATTGGTGGGAGAAACTGGTTGTTCTGCATGTTTTGTTTGCCTTTTTGTTTAAAGCGTGGAACTTCAAATGAAAGTTCATGTAGCGTGGGGTTGCTACAAAACTGTTGATGGGCTTATATTTATGGTTCAGATGGCATGTTACATTCCTGTTTTGTCTGAGCTGCAAGAAATACGTTTGAATCTCATTTAAGTTTCTGTGAGGAAATGTAATGCGCCTAAAACAAATACCTCCTTGCAATGTGTCTTGGCTTCAGATTCTGTTCAGTGGTTCTTTTGGTCATCTGCTTGGTTGGATAAAACCTGAAGTACACCTAAAGTAAGAGTGATACTTTGTTTGCATTGGTTTTTTGTTTCTTTGGGTTGGTGGTTTTTTTTCCCCTCCCTGTTAGGAAGATGGTCATGTTTTGGTTGGGTGTGAGTAAATAAGACAAACTCAGTCAGGTCTGCAAAGCCATGGCAAGCAGGAATAAGCAACTTTTTACGGGTGCCAGAGTAGCAGTGGGTGAGATACCAATGGAGATGTGGCCAAGGGTGGGGGGGTCACAGCGTGACCCTTCCAGACCCAATGGGGTGCACTCCCAATGCCAGAGGACACTGGTATGAGGGGCCACCTGGGCAGTGACACTGCTCTTACAGGGAGAAAGGGGAGGAGGTGGTGGCTGTGTTTGATGCTGCAGCCCAAGGCCACCTTGTGCAGAGCACCACAGCGTGGGTCTAGTCACTGACACTGCCAGAATGAGCTGCAGGAGTTGTGCAAACCAGGGCTTTGCAACTGTCTGCGCGTTCAGTTATTACTTTGAATGCTAAAATGGATTTACTTTGAGTACAATATAAATGTAATGTGAAAAAAAAATCTAGAATTATTTAGCAGTAACAGGAAGAACTATGTTTGTGTTTTCTTTTAAAGAAAATGCAAAAAATGAAATATTTCTGTACTACAAAATACTATGTATTTGATGGTATTTGAAGTGGAATTGGTTTTGCATGTACCTAGCAGATAAGAATGTTTGTTGTGTAGGTGTGTCCCATCAATAAGCAGAACACTGGACTAATGCCTAGTTAGCAGGAAATAAGTCACTGCTTCATGTCTGCAGCCTTTTTCTGGTCTAGACGCTATGATTAAGTACACTTTTAAAACTGATGCATTTCTATTTTAGCCAGTTGAGAATCTCTTCTATTCACTTTAGTTCAGTTAATTATTTTTTTAGAGTAAGTGTTAGTTTTGATGTACTTAGTGTTTCAGAACAGCTTCCATTCTGTTGTTAATTTTGAGTGTTGATTATCCTTGTTCTTAAATATGACCCTTTCTCATAATACGCCATCAAAATGTTTCTGGCCTCAGAAATATGTTCTGTATTTACAATTGGTCTTTTGCCTAAGTTGAGAAAGGGAAGTCAGCAGTAGCCGAATCTTTCAAGGATTATAGAAAACTGCTGGAGGTTGCAAAAGATCAGCTGATTTAATAAAGATTCCACAACACTTAATGCACTGAAGTCTTGCCATGTTATATCCAAAACCAAACGAAGAAATAATGAAAACTTAAGGAGTACAGCTACAGGTAAAAACCCTGGAGGTGCAATGAAGATCTGAAATTTAAATATTCTGCTGTTATTTTTATCACCACCACCAAAACCAAATCAGAGTTGAATTTGGAGGTCTGGCTGAGTTTCTCTGGATTTGTTCAGTGTTGTATTTTGTGCCATTTAGAGCATAATTTAGTTTATCCAGGGTGCTGAATCTCTGGTGGTGATTAAGCTTCCCTCTCTGGTAAGCGTCATTTTCCTAAATTTTCTATCTTGTAAGAAAAGTTTAATACTCATAAATGACTGAAGGCTCCTTGCAGTCCAGTTACCACAGTTAATAACAGATTTCTGCTAGTCTTAAGGATGCAGACTAGGAACAGGCGGGAAATCAGTCATTCTTCTGCTTAGGGTAAAAGATGGTTTCCTGCTGGAGTAGCAGGACCGTGTTTAAGCCATATGATCCCAAATACTCGTGTCTGTGCCAGCTGTTTTAGATGTGGGAAATGCATGTGCTTTGCAAGGAATGAGAACCCACTTGGTTTCATACGTTAAGTTAGGGCTGCTGGGCCAAGTAAATGAGAACAATAAATCTAGATTTTAATTCAAGAAAGTTTAATGTCTTCAGATACTTTAAGTGGTGTAAAAGCAATTTATTTCTTCTCTATTTTGTGCATATGTATTCTGCTGTACCATTAATTTAAACAGTCTGGATGTAAAAATGTCTTGGTAGTGTGACATTCTTACTAAAATTCTGTGGGTATTTTTCAGGCAGAAAAAATGCTGACCATTTTGTGGTTTTTTGGAAATCGTGCATAATTATGTCATTTAACCACACAATAAGACTTTCTGTGGTAAAGTTTTAGATAAACAGGAAAACTCATTTTTTACTTTGTTTTCATTGCAGAGCTGTCTTTTATTTTTAGTGCAAAGTTGTTTGATTATTTTCTTCAAAAAATAAAACACGGAGTGTTCTGACAGGAAAAATACACCATTAGCAACCTCCTTTCAGCTATCTTTCAGCATTGGTGCCTGTCGTAGCACATTTTCTCCATTTTGGGGAAATACAGTGTTTTATGTCTGACTTGCCTGTGTTGCCAAGAAAGTGATGTAAATATAAGCCATTTACATAGCCTTAAGGCAGATGATTTCTTCATTAAGGGCCCTTCTCCAGGGGAATTTACAGGAAAGTTGAGATGAATACAGTAATGGTAGGAGGCTAATGTGGCTAAATTAAAGGACATTGGATCCCAGGATAGAGGCTGTCTTTCAGGAATTAAATGGCCCTAAATTGTGGTCACTTCATCCCTTTCCAGTGAGGGGCTGCTTCGCTGAATAGAGCCTTTATGTGGGGGTTCAGTGCTGTTTAATAGAAGTGTGATAGCCTCATACTGTTCACGAGTTATCTTAGCAGTCCTAAATGTCCCAAACAATAAAATTGGATAACAGTTTGCCAGTTTATTCAAGACAAAAAGCACAACAAAATCACTATTGGGAAATACCTCATACTTAATTCCTCTACTTGGAGATTTTTTTTTCTTCTTCTTCTTCTGCATCACGTGGTGGTGGTAGATGAAGGATGCAGGGCAGGGGGAGGTTTGCTCCGTCACAGAGCTAGAGCTGCATTGCACACGTTGGGCTGCAAGTCTGGGCAGACCCAGACCTCTTCCCAGCTCACCTTGGAGCTCGTTCTTGTTGATCCTGCTTTGCTGACCAGACTTCTGCATCTCCTTTGTTCAAGAAAAACGTGGTATTGCAGGCAGCCTAGGGTGCCTCTGTGTGGACTGGAGCATCCAGTAGAATAAGCAGATGTTTCCGTTGTGACACTGTACGTACTTGAAGAGTGGAAGAAGAGAAACCAAAAGCAACGGTTAAAAAAAAAGGGAAAGACAGTAATAGGAGAGTTACACAAATCTGAGGGCATTGGAGGAGTTAGGGTGGAATAGAAAACTCTCCGAAGTACTCAGTGCAGAGAAAAACAGATGAAAATGTTTGTTTCCTCCATCAGAGGAAACTTTCTCTATTGACTCTGCCCAAGAAAGCTGTGGCTGTGTCATTTGTGGGAGAGAGCAGTAATTCATGTAAGAGGAGATCTCCACCGCGTTCAACTTCTCATTTTTCCTCAGTAAACCAACCTTGAAACTTCTGCTTGTGGAGAAACTTGTCAAAACTCATCACCCTAAACTGTGAGGTGTGACTCGAAAGTGAGGGTCACCTCCTGTGGTGGACAAATGGACAGGTTTTGTTGCCTGAGATCTATGCTCTGATACGATGCTGTTTTTTTGGTGTGGAGTTTTCGTGTGTTTTTTTTTTTTGTGGTGTTTTTTTTTTTTTTTTTTTTTTTGCTAGGCCTGTAACTGCAGTTATGGGAGACAGACGCAGGCCTACACAGATCCTGTCTCCTGCTTTTCCGAAGTAGCGTGGATGACTTGTGTGACAAAGCAAGAGCAAAGCTTTAGCAGCTGGGGAGTGAGGGTATTTCTCAGTCACCTGGCGCAGCGCAAGGCTCAGCGCTCTCGGGTGGTGTCTGGATGCAGCACGGAGGCTTCCCAGGAGAGGGCTGGAGGGTCTTTGTCCTTCCTCTTCCCAAGAGAGTGTGTCTAGCCAGCATGGCAAAGCAAGGCACCAATTTTATCTTAGATGTGTGGCGTGGCAGGGGGAAGAGCATAGGAACCTCTGGAGAAATGACTTTTTAGGTCCGTGAGCCTTGGCAAGCTGTGAGCTGCGTGTAGATCAGCTGACTCAGCAGGCAGTGATGGGTGGTCGACAGGCAGTGGAGACAAACCTAGGTTAGAAGGAAGATGTTTTCATTATACTTACAGAGCTCTGTGAGGGAACAGGAGAAAATGGTGAGTGCTAAACCTGCGCTGCACTCCCCTGGAAGATAAGCTGGGGTGCTGAGGTGGCGACTGGCTGTGGTCTGTTTGCGGTGGGATGCTGGGGGCGTGCTTAGGGTCAGGCGCCTTTATGGCCATGTCAATCCAGCGGCGTTCTGGGTAGCAAAACTGTGTTCCTTACCTACTTTGCATAAGCTGTCTCATTTATTTCATAACTTTACACATGCAGAGAAAGTGAAGCATTTTTTCTCAAACATTACCACATTAACATTAAATGAACTTGATCAGTGGATGACCCATGGCCTTTGGCAAGCTGCTTTGGCTCACATTGCACTGAAGAGGCACTTGGAGCAATGAACTCCCAAGCTCAAAATTAATAATTAATAAATTTCTGAGCAATTCTACCTTAAGGTTTCATTTCATCTCTAAGAAATTATAAAATACATTTGTGTGACACAAGAAATAAAAGTGTTTGTTGTGTACACTTCGGTTTGACTTAACACAAACCATTCAAGTTTTAAGTAATGTAGCTGGTTAAGTCATGGGTTTGAGTCTATAATGTATTTCACTTTCACGTGTTCAGAGTAGTTTGCTTTTTTATTAAAAACAAAATTAGATTAATCTCTGAGTGGAATGGCTGGTGAAAGCAGTGCTAGTGTGTTTTTATAGAAGATTCATGTTATTTGTAGTTAATTGGAAGGATGCTTCTGGCAAGTTTATAAATGTGTAGGAGGACAAGATTACCCTGATGTTTCAAAGAGAAAATATGTCATATTAAAGACTGAGATTTTTTTTGTGTGTGTTTACGAAAAGGGAAGTTTCTGTGGGAGGATAGCTTTTTCAGATGTGGTGATTTGGATTTCATTTTTTGTCATAGCAGTCATTGTGAGACAAATAATGGGCAGTCAATGAGAAGGTATTATTTGCAGCACTGGCAGGATGGATAATGTTCAGGAAGGATAAAATATATTTTTATTACAAGAAAAATAGTAACACAGTTGGAATCTTACTTGAAGTATGTGTTACTAGTAAATTATATGCATGAGAATGTTCTCCTTTCCCTGTCCCCCCCAAGCAACAAGTGTTCAGATGTCCGATCTACCCTGTGATGATGATAGTCCTGTTAATAGTTGATGTGCATGTTTTCAAAATGCAGCAGCCAGTCTCCATCATAAACTGAAGCAGCTGAGGTTTCCTCCCAACCTTTCTGATAAACATACCAACAGACTTGGGCTGCCGCAACCCTGTACACTAATACTGCTGCCCATTACTTAAACTGATGGCACACCTTCACCTGCATTTGAATGGTTTGGGTTAAGTCAAACCTAAGTGTACACAACAAATACTTTTATTTCTTATAAGTGTGCGTCACAGGTAAATGTATTTTATAGTTTCTTAGGGATAAAATGAAATCTTAAGGCAGAATTGCTCAGAAATTTATTCATTATGAATTTTGAGCTTGGGAGTTCATTGCTCAAAGTGCCTCTTCAGTACATAATTTATTTCTAATGCTGTATGCAGGAAACCCTTTCATCTTTTTTGAGCTTTGACTACTAAGATGGGTACGTTGCCCTTGAAGCAATGCTATCTGGTATGGAGAAGAGCCAGTGTAAGATTTTTATCAGCAAAACAACAGAGACTCCATATGCCCAGTAGCAGTTGCTCAGCATAGCAGTGATTGGTTGTGCCAGAGTTTTTGGCTCCTTCAGCCTAGTGTTGGTGGCACAATTCAGAGCTGTTCAGATTTTTAGAAAGTGAGCCTAATATTTCTTGGGCTTGTACTACATTGTTTCTGGAGAATATTGCAGAACCATTTCTTCTAAAAGAATAAAAATTTCAGAAGTTTCATAATATATCAAAAATAGTGGCAAGAACAGTGGAGACTTTATTATATTGGAACAGCTAAAAGATCGTTTTGGCAGCTGACATGTACTGTTAATACCTGATACTGATCCTGCTTGAAATGGCTAAGATTTTTTTTTTTTTTTTTTAGAGCTCTGCTGTTGTTTTTTTTGTGAATTGTGTTCAATGTAACCTTCAGTTATGAGGCTTGTGTTCACAGGAAAGGTGGGCTTCATTACATGCTAATACCGTAAAATGAAGCTGTCTTCTGGACAGTATTTTTTTGTGTCATTGCTAAAATCACAGTTTGACTTTGATTCTGGTTTACTGAATGTTCCATTTCACTGCATGTTTTTTCTTTCTTTTTTCCAGAGCTATTCAATGTCAAAGATAAAATCTGAAGTTAAGTGTTCAGTCACTGGGTATCCATTCAGAATTTGTTTGCTGTGAATTGGCCTGCTCTATTAGCTGGCAAAAGTTAGTATGGCATGTGCTTTCTTAAAGAGAGCATGCTAAGTGAAGTGTGAGAGACTTTCTACCAAGTGTGAAGTGTGTTTTTTTTATTAACTTGTTTTGCTGTCTTTTAATCCATTTTTAAACTTAAATTAGCTACTGTATTCTGAAGTATGTGGCAAACAAAGCATGCAGGGTATTGTCCTTTACTTAGAATCACTGCTGATGTTAGTGACAAAAATGGTAACTTTTTTCAAAGTCCTTTTTCTTCATTTTGCTAGATTTGTTATAGGAGGCAAGGACAAATTAATGGATGAAGCATAAAAAGTGCTGAAAGAAAGTGTATTTGCAAAACATTATTGAAATTGGCAAAGAAGATTTAGCAGAAATTGATTTGTATTGTGGCTTCTGTCAATCATTTAAATCTATGTGTATTTTTGTACAAAGCCTTCAAATTATGAGTATTTGGCTCTGAGGACGCTATCTCCTCAAGTTCTTAATTGCCAAATTTAAGTGACTGACTTCAGTCTCAGTAGAATTTTGCGGCAGAGCAAAAAAGTGCTCTTTCTGAAAAATTTAAGTGGGTGGGTGGGGAGGTTGTTGAATTGAAACCCAAAGCACAACATTCTTAGGGCCTTCCTTGCTTGCCATGGAAAATTTAAAAAGAAAAAAAAACCACAACAAAAAAACCCAACACACAGAAAACCTCCCAACAGTAAACAAAACTGTCCATGCAGCTGTTTTTCTTTTACCAGTTATGTGTAAAGAGAAATCATTTGGAAACATACAGACCTATGTAAGTTGTATACTCTGTGGTAGCTAATCAGTGGGTTTGTCCATCGATCAGATTTTTAAGTATAGTGAGTTTCACTGTTTTATCCTAAACAGTAAATTCAACTCTTGTCTTGCAAAAGTCTGCATTTGTGTTAACTCCACCAAGATGTCTTCTGAATTTAGCGTGACTTGACAGTTAGCCCAGTCAGATGTGTTTGTGGCACCAGGAGTTTTTCCTTCATCTATTAGCTGCTCATTTGATTTTTACAAGGGAATGATAAAATATATTTTTATATGAAATAAAGTGTGTCAGTGATAAAAAAACATGAGAAAGGCAGACGGTTTTGGAGGCTGGTAGAGATCCTGAATCTATTTAAATTGATTTAGATCTCAAGTTGGTAGTGAATTTTAAATAATGGCTTTATTAAAATGTCTTTCACAATCACAGTGTATTAATACTGTGTAATTGAGCCTGAGGTTGGCTTAACAGACAAATGCATTCCATCTTTAAGTTTTGGAATACCATATCATGAGTGAAAAATGAAATTGAATGCTTGAGGTGCCATGTGCATATTAAGCCAATGGCCTGAAGGGGTTGTATGGTTTTGGTGTCTCAGTCATTTTGATGTTAGACTCCTTGCAATTTTGCTGAAGTGTATTTTGTTGAACAGAAGATATCCAGAAAGTCTTGCATTAATTTGCTTTTGTTTTTGCTCTTTACAGTGCCCTTTTATAAACTAAAATCGCACATTCCTAAGTGTAAACTGATCATGTTCCCAATGGAAATTTCAGGAATACTTGTGGCTAGTTTCAAAATGTGGAAATCTATTTATTTTTTTTTCCCACTTGTTTTTCTTCCTAGGTTTTGGCACTGATTGCATTCATCTGCATAGAGACCATCATGGAATGCTCCCCTTGCGAAGGCCTTTATTTCTTTGAGTTTGTGAGCTGTAGTGCATTGGTGGTTACTGGAGTTCTGTTGCTTATGTTCAGTCTAAATCTTCACACAAGGATACCGCAGATCAACTGGAATCTTACTGTAAGTTTGTACAAATCCTCCCTCTGTTAAAAATAGCTGCAAATCTGTTTTTAAGTTTGGTCTTTGAACTTTTATTTTCTGCTGTTGTTTAAGGTTGTGTATGGGTGTTCTTTATGCTGAGTAAAGTATACGTTTTACTTACATTTGTTTATATATGTATTTATCAGCAGAATGAGCTTTGAAATGTAGCAAGGTTAAAATACATTAAATAGAGCTAAGTAGAACTAAAAATTGTTTTCTGGTAGATTCTCTTCAAAAGGAAAAATTTCCTCCTAATGCCAGCAATTACTGTTTGTGGATGAAGTGGATAAAAGTGTGGCAAGTAGTTATTTAACTTTGACAGATGCTGTATTTACAGTAGCCTGTTGTTCTCTCTTACACTGTTTTTTTGGGGCGGTTTTTGTTGTTTTTTTTAATTATGACAGCTGTGCTACATATATTTTTCTTACACAGATTAATGCAATCATGGGGTAGTAGTGTAAAAAACCAGTGCTTTCTGTGAAAATTGGATGTTTTGAATTGGTTACACACATAACTATTAAACATTGACTGACGATGCTTAATGTGTTCTCAAATACGAGGAGTTTTAGGAAGAGAACTGCTGGCAGTGCACATTCCTTTTGTAAAAGGCTCTATTTCCATACTGTATTATGAGTTAAACTTTTCAGATTGGGTTGCATAAACACGAGTCACAAAACCAACATCTTAAGTCACTCCAGCAAAAGATCTGTCAGCTTCAAGGACAGTATTTATATCAACTTCTTCAGATGGTACAGATACAAATGTGCCTATGTTCTGTTTTATTTTATAATAGTAATTTTGTAAGTACTGTTGGAGACCAGTCCCAGAGGTGTTTAGGCTTCTGTGTGATTTTGTAAAAAAATTTTTTTTTGTTGCAATTTATTAATGTGTGCAATTTGCTGTATGTGCATTTGTAAGCCTAAGTGACTTACCTGAAATTAGACAGAATGTGGAATTAGATGATCCTTTGTACCTGTTGAGGAACTCTTCCTAAGAGTGCTTGGTAGATAATTAGATGGACTGAGAACTGTGAGTGATAACTAGGTGGGGGAGATCCAGTGGCAAAACAAAACCAGCTGAACCACTGGAATATTACTGGGTTGTCTTGCCTTTGCTCCTTTTGTCTACACCTTGCTAGTCACCACTTATCTTCGTGGCAAGCTGCAAAGCAACAGCTGCAGAGAGAAGGTAGTCTCTGTTTCTGTTGCCAGCTTGGCAGTTTAATGAGCATCATAACAGCCTGACAGCTCATAACAGCAATTGAAGACCATCTTTTTATACCACACAGTTCTGTATGTGCTAGTAGGATGTACCAGAGCACGCTAACAACTGTGTGTAAGTGCATCAGTGTCACGTAAAACATGTGATGGTTTTGCTGGTGTCATGCAAGTGGTTTCATACTGAATACTAGGTCCAGCTTGGGTTCAAAGTAAGTTTGACTGAGACGTTTTATCAAGAGACCACAGAGTGGTATGCATGGTGCCTGTGTAATGACTTTGCATACCCTTGGTTCTGTATGTCTGTACCTCTGGTTGGGTTGTTGAGCCCTGTGGCACACTTTTACTGCCTCCCAGAATGCTTTGACGATATGCTGAGCATGCAGAAGCACAGCAGCCTAAATGCAGCTCTCTGCCTTTCCCCCCAAATAATGCAGCAGGTATCAGTGTGTAACTGGTAGGTCCTTTCAGCCACTCTGGCTTCTCACAGTATTTGAGTGCCAAGAATTACCGCTTTGAGTGCAGTGTTCCTTGTCTCGGCATAGCACTCCAGTAGAGATCTTCAGAGAAAAGAGGGCTTAAAAATTCAGCCAGTTGTGGTGTGGGGTTTTTTGTTTGTTGAGGGTTTTTTTGTTTGTGTGGGGTTTTTTTTAAGAATTTTGATTTTTAGGGCAATGGTCATACTCTGAACCCCCTACCTAAATGGCGTGGAGCGGCATGATGTGGTCAGAGTTCAACCTGAAGGGCAAATGCTTTTGGTTTAGCTTACATTGCCACATATTGCCAGATCAATAGTGGTAGAAGTAAATTGTCATGATTTCGCAAATCTCATTCTTTTAGTTATGTACTGAAGATGAAATGCTTCTTCCATCATTATACCGAAGATGTGTAACAGAAGCGAGAACTGGAAGCTTCTGACTTCTGTTAACTGATGAGGCCATCTTTCCCATCCTTCTTCCTGGTATTGCTTACTGATTTTAACAATCATTAGTCTGATCAGACAGTTACTGTGAGAGGAGTGCGAGAGTATCTTCATTATTCAGATAGCTGTTATTTGCTGTTGCGGCTACAGAGTGGGATATGAAAGGCTGCTGTTAAAACACCTATGGGAGATCACTTGGGCGAAGTTAGTAGGAAATTTAAGAATGTGGAGTTGTGGCTGAATTTTTTTTGGCTTGTTTTGGCATTTTATTCTTTACAGTTTAGATGTATAGTCCACCATTATTTACCTCTTTCAATATTTAGTACTTTTCTGTGTTTTGATGGTTATTTTGATAATTTTGCAGCCTCTGTGTATGACAGTTACCACAGGAGCTGCTTTCTGAACAAGACTTCTCGCTCCTGAATGCTGTAGGAGGAAGTCACTGCTGCTTATATATAAATTCATTAATATACATGCTTTACAAAAATGACTTTATAATGGATGTTTCCCTTGTGAAAAGTCTCCGACTTGGCTTTTAGAAGCTGTGTGAGAAGAAGCAGCTGTTACAGTGCTTGAAAGAATTTAGTAGTCTTAAATTTAGGAAGAAGTCTTTCTCTAAGCACAGCTACTTGAATAAACTTCCTAGGTACCATTGGAAACCATTTGTTTTCAAATGATCTTACATATCAGAAAGTATCAGGCCATCAACTGCTATTATCCAGCACAGGATTGTTTCCTTTAATACTTTATTAAAATTAGACTTCTTTCTAATGTGTCGTGGATGTTGTCTGATGTCCACTATCCCTGCTTGGAATGAAAATGTGGATCAGTATATATTAGCATTGAACAGATATGCAGATTTACAAAATTGTTTTTAAGATGTATATTTTTAGCCATTTGGGGAGAAGAGTTTTGTTTGGATCCTAGAGGCTTGCCAACTGTTCTCATATTTTCCTGAGGTAAACGTGAAAGAAATGTGGAGATGGTGAGGCCAGAAAAGAACTTTGCTGGGGTGTGCTGGAAAGAGGCAGGTCTGTTACAGTAAGATGAAAGAACAGTCACTTGTCTGTGTTGTGCAGCACTATCAATATTACGCAAAAATGCAAAAGTTGGGGAACCTGTCAGTGGAAATTTCCATTTCCTTTATGCTTCACAGCTCAAAGGGAGCCTATTCTGCAAGGACACTGGCAAGTGGTGTAGGGGAATGAAGGGCACAGCACAGCAGAGATTCCTCCTTAACTGATGGGCTGCTACTTTGAAATGTTTGTTTTCAGAGTTAACTAATAACTGAATGTTTGCTCTAATTTTGTTTGGCTAAATTATCCATTTTTAATTCATTATTTGAATCTAATGAGATCTATAGGGAGGGTGTAAGATCTTGCAGCCAAACACATGCATGACATGGCCCTCGAAGTAGGAATGGGGTAGGAAAGTTTACAGAAGTTTTGTAGTAGCTTTGGAGTTCTGGTGAATTGCACGTGGTTTGCCAGGCTTTCTGGCAGTTACTGTCGCTGCAGAGTGGATCTGCCATAGTGCTGCAGTACCTTTTTTTTGGGGCTGGTAACTGAGATAACTTGGGGCGGGGGGGAAGTCATGGCAAATGGCTGGGAATACTGGAATTTGACAGTGACTCTTGGATAAGAATTTGTATGATGAGAGAACTCTGAGTAGTTACGGATGTAAATCATTGCATCATCAGCCAGTAGAACAGACTATTTATATTTTGTGTGTAGGAAGAAATCTTCCGACAGATTTTGACCATTGGTTTTTCTTTTTAAACATCCACTGGAGCTCTGGTGTAATGTATTTTGTGTGTGTGTGTGTAGCTCTGAATGCAGAGTTTTTCAGCCTAGAGCAGCCTCAAAGTTGAGGCACAGAACTGAGCACAGCACAAACTGACTGAACTTCCACTAATCTTACTAGCCTGGAACTAGTCCCAGGGAAGCACTGTTGCAAGGAGGAGACACGAGGAGTCAGGTATGTCTCTTAGAAGACACAGAGCAGTGGCTGTATTTTGTGTTGCCTGAAAATTTATTTTGTCTTTGCAGGCTTTTTTTTTTTTTCAGTTGTTGCACTGATGAAACCTTTTGTGCAAGCAACTGACACTTGAAGTAGTTGGCAGAAAATTTTATGCAGTGCCAGTATGAGAAACTGTCTTATGCCAGCCTTGGCTCTGAAGAGTGTAATTACAAAGCTGTAGTTCAAAGGCCTTCACAGGGCAATCTTGGTTTTTTTTTAAAAAATTATTTTTTCTTCTGTTTTGAAAAAACATCTTTGTTTTCTTTGGCTTGTTTAGCTGTTGAATGAGAAATTAAGTCATTTGTCACATTTATGTTTACTGCTATCAAAATAGCAAAACTCATTAAGGATAAAAATGAATATTTTATGAATTTTAAAAAATTGTCAGAATTAATTTCTGCTGGGTTAGTGCTCTTCATGGACAGTTCTCATTCGGTGCAGCATGCTGTAAATGATGCATTATTCTGCAACAAATGCAAACACAAGTTTTAAATACCAGAAATACTCCATGGTTTGGTAGTTATTGCTAGTAAGGTCTGTTGCTCTGTGACAGTAAGAGCTGGGCCTGTCTGTGTACAGGGCTGCTTATTGGAAAACATGCAGGGAGAGCAGTGAGGAGCAGCTAAGAAAGAACTGAGAGGCAAATCAGTAGGTGATCTTCGAGAAACCAAAATGAAACGGGGATTGTAGAAGCATTTGTTCAGGAATATGTTTTATCATCTACAGTGGAGTTACTACATCTAACAGGGCTTGTATTCCAACTCAAAAATAGTTAGAAGTAAGAATAAAATCATATGAATCTTCATTTTAAGGCCACTTCTCATTTCTTCAAAGTCATAGCTTGTCCCTGACCTTGCAGAGAGCTGACTAAGGTTTTTGAAAGTTGCTTCTGTTAATTCAGGGTTTTTTTACATACTTTGCTTGAGATGCTGTAAGTAGAAACAGTTTCCATCAAGTGCCAGACACCTGGGACCAGATGGAAGTGCTGAACAGGAGCACCTGCAAATGAATGCTGGAGACCTTTGGAGGCTGCTGTGTGTGACATGGGACCCAGGGGACCTTCAGCCTTGTGCAGGGGCCAGGCAGCATAGCCCCACGCTGTGAGATGGGTGCTAAGGTATCTCTGCACAGCGTGAATCCAGCCCTCTGGGTCACTGACGTATTCCTGAAACCAGTGGTCACTGACTATTTTATCAGGGGGAAGTGATG
Source organism: Ibycter americanus (assembly GCA_035590275.1). Classification (NCBI taxonomy): domain Eukaryota; kingdom Metazoa; phylum Chordata; class Aves; order Falconiformes; family Falconidae; genus Ibycter; species Ibycter americanus. The sequence continues at coordinate 12,852,618 of JAVJGI010000036.1, forward strand.
CTTATGTGAATCTTGGAGTGACAGAATCTAGTGTTTGAATAAAGGTTCCCGTACCTATGTAAGCCTAAGCAAACGAGAAAAAAGAGATGGGAATTCATGCTCATACAGCTAAATTTGGTTCTTTCTACCTAGGGTTTATTTTTGCTTGAGAAACCATGTTTGCATTTTTAATTGTGGTGCAAAATACTCATGCAATGTTTAATAATGTGGTTATGGAGTAAAATTATGGGAGTTTGACCAGAGGTACTTGGTTGAGAGGACTGACTGGTATGTTTGTGAAATTTAAATCGATAGCTTGTACAGAAACAAGAAAAAGTTCCTAACCCTTGCAAGTAAAGAAGTACTGGTTGGTGGAGAAATTAGGGGTGGTGTTTTTTGGTTTGGTTTTTTTTTACAACAGCAGCAACAACAAAACCCAAACAACAATCGCACTCCTCCTCTTTTCTCCTGCCAACTGAAAAACAAACCACTAAAACCCAAACAGAGCTAAAATGAAATTTTACTTCGGGCTCTCTCTTTTGTAGAAAATAACCTGGACAGCAGCAGGCCACTACTATCAACTTTTGTGACAAAGTCAAGCTTTTGGAATGTGCAGGCTTCTTTTCCATATTACGTTCATTTAGCTACTTTAAAGTCCACATAAATGTAAGCTCTTGGATTTCAGAAAGCAAATGACAAAAGCAACCACCAGTTTAAATACCATATTTTTGTTTATACAAATTACAATTGCAGTATGGCCTTGTCTCCCTTTTAAATAGTACCTGGTCACTTGTGCAGTCTCTTACTTTGCCACAAAATACAGGATAAAAAGGCAGAGCATGTATTTTGATTGAATGTCTTTAAAAGTTTGCATGTGTGAAGTCGTGGAGAGCAGTGGATAAAGGTATGTGGGTATTACTGATGCCTCTGAGCGTCAGAGCCAGCTCCTGGTAATGTACCAAACTGGAGGACTCAACAGAAGCTTTCAAAGCTGATGTGCCTTGCAGCTTTCAGGAGTTACTTAGTGGGAGTTTTCAGGTCTGTTAACAGACCTCTCATTCATAGCACCTATTCAGCTTTTCCATCCTCATTAATCCAGGAACTGTACCTGCCCAGACCATTAAAAATGAAAGACTGTAGGATGCTGTCCTTGATTTTCTAGAGTTTCCCACCTTTACAGCAGAATCAGCAGAACAAAAGCCTCATCCTCTTTTAGTAAAATGTGGTCTTGGCATAAACCCATCTTCATCCACCAGTTAAAATGCATCCTGCCTTATGCCGCTTCGGAGTGGGACATAGGTGGTGATGGCAGTAGCAAATATATGTCCTTGGATACTCTCCTTTGGACTATTAGTATTTTTTTGCTAATAGTAACCAGCGAGTGACTAGAAGTCAGTCTTTCATTTTAAATAATTTTGGAAAGAGAAAGGGAGCAGCAGCAGTCTAGAGTGGATTTGTTTCAGCTCATGGATTTTATTCTGTTATGGATGGCAGCTTTGTACAGTATTTTATGGCACAGCATACTGTCTCATGAGGTTGCTGTAATTTCAGCAGAAATTCTTCTATCTGTGTGATGTGGTTTTTACTTTGTCTATAAATATAATAGCAAGAACTTCAGCTATATCATGGCCAGATTTGAAATGGCTCATCTTTTTTCAATTAGTTTATTCTTTATTGTCACGATTATTCATTTCTCTTACGTGGAAAAAAGCTACATTATTTTAGGGAGTGTCCTTCTTGAGTTCTTGCTGTAGTTCATTCTCTTTTGTTTCTGCTCTGACTTTGTCCAAAACCACTGTATTTTTTCTTATCTTTCTGCTTTAATAAGTACCAATTTTTGGATTAAAACCCTCCACTCATATTTGCATCTGTGATAATACCATTATAAATGTGTATGACAGTGTTATTGTTGTGTGAGTGCTCCTTAAGCTCCAAACAATCTGATCCATGGCTATGAAAGATTGTGTTAGTGGTAGCTTTTTAAGAAACCAGCCTTACTGTATGAATGTGAATCAATTATTAGTTGCATTAAAAAGTTTTGACCTAAGCAGGGAAAATGGAATTGCGGAAATAAGTGGCAGCCTCAAGGTGGAATCAATTCTTTAGATTCAAATTGGTGGATTCTTTGCAAGGACAAACTTGATTTTCTTTGTAAAGAGTACAATGAAATAAAATACCAGTGATGGTGACAAAGTTTCTAATGTACTTGCATCTTTTGTTTCCTGGAAGAATCATGACAGAGGCACCAGCAGTCTAATTTCAGCAGTATTTCATATTCTGCAGTATCTCAAATTTCTTACAAGCAGCCTTCAAGTCAATTTGTAGCTTGGGGACAGATGATAATGTGTGTTGTGCTGTGGATAGGTCTAGCTGTCTTGCTTGTACTGTTCTCCTTTGGCAAGATGATAAAGCTGACAGATTCAAAAAGTCAGCAGGTCAGCAGGATTAATTAATAAGCACATCTGACCCCATAAATCGTAGAGCATTATGTGTCATCCACTTAGTCTTTAAGTATGGTACTAAGGAAGTACAAAATGGTGTCTGAAAAAATAGGACCTGGATTATAAGAAGTGAAAAGGTGGAATATTAAGCACATCTTTGGTTGGCTGTTCTGATGGCTAGTTCCCTTACAATTAAAACTTACTTCAGTTTGAATATGACTTTTGTCTGAACTTTGCAACTGTTGATTTTGTTACACTATTAATTTTGTTGTGCTTTTCTATGTTAAACTTTTAAAACAACTAGTATTTTTTGATTTGAACACTGGAGTCTTCATGTACACAGCTCAATCTCTTTAATATTCAAAGCAGTTTAGGTTCTTTGCTTCATACTGTGAGAAATTTTCTTCTCCTTTCAAATAACTTCTGTGGCTCTTCTCTGTACCCTGTCCAATTTTTCAACATACTTTTAAAAATGTGGATACCGGAACAGGATGCAGCATTCCAGTGTCCCTTGCGAAGGTAAGATTACCACATTACACCTGTCGTGTGCATATGTCCAGAGGAATGTATAAGTGATTTTTTCCCTTTTTTTGCCATGGCATCACATCTTGAGATGCTCATCTACTGTAATTACCAATTTCTTCTGGGTTATTTCTTCTAGGATTTTGTCTCCATTCTGTAAGTCCTTCCTGCAGCTGGCAAATGTACTCTGTTAGTAAAATACACAACTTGACCTTGGGTTGAACTAATTTTTTAAAAAAAAAATTATTCAAGAGCATAGTTGCCCTCTCCTCGGTATTTAGTTTCAGCGTTCTTGGTGACATACATACATGTACTGTAGAGGCCTGATGAATGTGTTGAATACTGTTGAGTCTGGTATCTGTTGTCATATTTAGTGAGACTTCCCCTCTAGTGAGACAAGGTTTGTGCAGATGAGGACTGCAGCTCTTGTTGGCAATCGCAGAAGCGCAGTTAGAGCTGTTAAACGCAGAGTTGGAGAGGATACCTGGAGAAATTATGAAATGCCATTTATTTTCTAGTATCTCCATTCTTGACTTTATCTCTGCAAAGCAAGAAGTTATATAATGAAAACTGGAAAAACTATTTAATAAAATTCCCATTTTGTTTAATGCTGTAAGTACCAGATAACATCTGTCTCAGTAAGCTTGAACAGAGATGAAGAGTATCTCTCTACACGCTGGCAGGTGAAAAGATGGTAGGAGTTTGAGAGCCACAGTTTGCTTTTGTTTCCTTACTATTTGGTAAGACAGTTCGGGTCTTACTGGGCTTGTGAAATCAACATGTGGGTGGAAATAGCAATCAACAATGGAAGCCTCTCATCCCTTGGGAAAGTCCCCCTTTTAGAGGAGGATCGGGCCACAGTGGTACATCATGCAGTTTATCCCCAGATACGTTTAATTTTGATAACCAGCTGTTGCTGAGTCAGTACCCTCAACATAGATAGTTTTCCCTGTGAATAACACAGTGCCAGGAACAGTTGGTTTTTACAGTTACTTTCTAAAGCATTCTCCAGTCATGGCTAGAAAAACAGATGTTTTGGGGGTGGCTGAATGACAATGGTCTTTTCAAAGTCTTTGTGCTATGCGGCTGGAACATCGTCATGGGTTTCATACCCAGGGAATAAGTTCAGATTTGTATCTTCAGTTTTCTTACCCAGGGAATAAGTTTAGATTTGTATCTTCAGTTTTTGAAGCATAACTTCTTACAGCACTTCACAAGATGCACTTTGGGGAAAAATAAAATAAATTGAAAAATTCTATTTGTAGTAAGTGGAGTAGTAGGAACAGGAAGCGAGCCTGGCTCGCATGTGAAAGAACAGAGTCAAGTAGAACAAATTTGTCCTTGAATTCTAATTTAAGAGTGGTGATGGGATATTTTTTAATGGTGGAAGTTGGCATGTTCAGTGTAGTTTTGTTGCGTTGCTTTTTTTCTTTAACTCAAAACTGTAAGTTGCACAGCGAACTTGTGTATGGGTTTTCTTTCCATCCCTTTTGTCTGTGATGGTAATTCACTTCACTGATTTCATGTTCCTTCAGGATATTTGTGCTGAACTGCCATTCCCTGATTTTTCCACACCCTTCCTTGCTCCCTGACTTCACCTATTTATTCAGTTATCATGACAGTCTGTTATTTTGTACATATGTATACTGCACTGTACATACACAGTATGTATCATGTTTTAAAAAAAATGGTAAAAGATGCTCTGAGTAACATGGTGAACAGGTAGTCCCCAATGAATCTAGCACTTTGTTTCTTCTGTTATTTTCATGTGCCAATTCCTGAATTTTTTTCTCAAGTCAGATCAGATAGTCTTGTATTGACATAGTTATTCTTGTGCTATTAACTGCTGTTCAGAATTCTTATTTATGTTCCATTGATATGTTAATGACGCCTCTTTATGTAAGGCATTGCAGCATAATCTTCTGAACACTGTGACATACACAGCGTATATATGTAACTAAATTGCCTGTTGCCTGTCATTTTTCTGTGCTTGGAGCAAAGAATTTCCCCTGAACGTAGGTGCCCTTGGGGTGTTGCGGTGCATATGTTCTAAAATGTCTGCTTGAAACATCAATTTTATGCAATAAATATGTAAATACTTGTGTATTCTCACAGTATGGGCAGCTGTTATTTGTAGAAATAGCGTAGAACATGCAGTTTTCTCCAATGAAGGCCTAAACATTCATGACTTTTTTCCTACAAATTCTTTATCTGGGCAGTGCAAGGACCACTGCTGTGATGTGAAAGAGACCGCGGGGTTCCTGGTGTGGTGAAGTTTGATATTCAGGTTACTTCAGCATCAGCTGAAGTAGAACAGCTTTACTCATTGTTTATGCTGACAGTACTTTTCTAATAAATCCAGTAGAAATTGAGGTAGTGCATCCAAAATCTGCACTGGTACTTTCTACGTACGTGCTATTTGACTTCAGTTCACAGACTAATGTGCACGCATGGCTATGTTTCCTGTGTAATAATCTTTGCCTTCTTTTGTATCAGTGACACACTGCATAGAAAGTGGGGAAATAGTGCTGTAGTTCTTGTTCTAACCCTCTTCTGTTTCATCACTTATAATACAAGCAAGCAAAGAATCATTGTTTAATAATGCTAATGAATTTATTTTTTAGGATCTGGTCAACACTGGACTCAGCACTTTCTTCTTTTTCATTGCCTCTGTAGTACTTGCTGCTTTAAACCATAAAACTGGAGCAGAAATTGCTGCTGTGGTAAGAATTTGAACTTCTTTATATATGACTCTTCTATTAAAACTAAGAATAACTTTTCCCGTGTGTTCATTGAATACTCCTGTTGCCTTTGCCATCGCAATTTACTTCTAATTTTACAGGTGGCTGTAAGCTAATTCTGATTTTAAAAGTATTGATGTCCTTTGAGTTGTTTGTCTTAAGGCTTGAGGCAAGAACAAACAGAAGAATGACTTGCAGAGAACCCTTTTAACAGTTGAACGTGCCTTGCCTCCTTATAGCTAGCTCAGATGATACTGCTCTATATTGCAAGCCTACAGAAAAGATAGAGCCAAAAATTCACAAGAAATTGGAACTGCTTACACAATTTGCTGAATTCTTCTTTCTCTTACTACAGATCATTTTTGTTCTGTGAAATATAGTAGTACTTCAAGATTTCAAATCTAGAACAGTAAGTTCAAGCAAATTAATTTTGTGCTTGAATTGGCAACCTTTTTTCTTTTTTTCTTTCGAACGTGGGTATTGAAAAATCACACAACAGTTCTGCAGAAGTATATAGGAGGAACTGCAGATCTGCTCCTTCTCCAGGCTGGTGGTCTGGACTGGTCATCTGCTCTCTTGTCATTCGTTCACTATTATGTGCACCCTAGGGAATGAACTGTTGGATGAAGATCTGTATCCTTCTTTACAAGAGATTCTTCCGTTGAAGTTGCATTGCAGGATTTAGTTGTCATGTTTGTAGACAGAGAACTTTGTTTTCTGGGATCATTGATCTTACTTGCTTTTGCAGATTCTCTAGTTCATTGAAGAAGAAAACCATCAATTTTACAGGCCAGAATGACTTGTCAGTGCAAATAAAGTAGAAAACTAAGTTTCTGAGGAATTTGTTGTGAAACTACAATTGTTCTTGTTTTCAAAAATTGTCTTTGACAATTCTTTCTACTTTTTGTAGATATTTGGTTTCTTGGCAATGGCAGTGTATGCTGTGAACACGTATTTAGCTATTAAAAAGTGGCGAATGAACAGCAGACAGCAAAATAGTCGGCAGACCAGTGATTACATACGTGCTCGGACAGAATCCAGAGAAGTAGATCATCGCCCTGAGATTCAGCGTCTGGATGCATGAAAGCGACATTCCAGTGGGACTGCAAAGGGAAAAGAAGTAGTGCTTAACTCCCTCATGGAATAAAGGGTTTTTTCATTATTTAAGGAAGAAAAGGAAGATCAGATGGTGGCAGAGAATGCCCAGCCCCTGCGTATGTGCAGAGATACATTGAGTCAGAAGCTGTTGTCATGAAGGCAGTAAATGTTGGTCATTGAAAAATTGGATCAGTTTAAGATGTTCACATATATATACACATATATTATATAGCTTATATAATATATATTATATATATGTTTTGAAGTATGTTACTGTCTTGGATTAACTGCACAGTACTTTCCTTCCCTCTCCCAAGTGCAAGCTCTGAATATGCGTGTTTCTGCCACTGTGTCTTTGTCTGTTATAAACACTAAGACCCAGCACTACATTAGTTGGTTAATACAGCAAAGAAATCCACCGAACGTAAATTTTATACATGTGAAAAGGAAGTGAGACACAAATAGCAATAACTTTAGCCATGTATTACATCCAACAAACTCTCTGTATCCAACCTGCTGTAGGTGAACCTTCTTTAGCAGGGTGTTGGGCTAGGTGATCACCAGAGGTCCCTTCTAACCCCTGCCGTTCTGTGATCCTGTGATCTACATGCAGCCTTGGCAGTGCCGCTCAATTCTCATCTGCAAGATCTCCTGCAGTTTCACTGTTGGTGCATTTATATAAATGAAATGGACAACCATTTCACATTTTTTGTTTGGTGGATATAGTGTTGAGGTGGTTACCCTATGGGTTACTTGGAAGTTGGCCAGATCTGAACTTGTGCAAAGTTAGCATGTTTACTGAATGGTCGCCATAGTGCATCAAGTGCAAGTATGAGGTTTTCTGCTAATGTTGGGATACATTCTATTTTTTTCATTCCAAAATGGGAAAATAAATACACATGGGAGGCAGGGTGGAGAAAAGGGGCTTGAGTGGCACAATAGAGAAGGAAGGGGTTGTCATCCAGTAGACTTGCATTCAAGTCATGGCTTTCTTTTTTTCCAGGTTCAGCCTTCTGAGAAGCATAGGGTAAGCAAGAACTAGCAAAAAATTATGATACACTTTATAAAGTGTTTCTAGGGTTGCAATATCATGATTCATGTAAGATAAATACTTTCCTTTTTGGAAGACTGGTTGTTTCTTCTAAAACTAAAACTGCTAGTAGTAGCTAAAACTGGTTGGGGTTTTTTGTTTGTTCTTACATTTTTTAAATTGGGTGCTTTGGCAATTTTCTCCCCTAATATGTCTTTGAAAAAATCAATTTAGATAATTGGAGGATAATATAATTGCATTGATTTTTTTAGCAATAGTTTTACCTAACTGGAATTTTCTTATTTTAGTGAATCCAGTGAGGAGGATATTTTCTCTACTCAAAACTCAGATTCTGTAGTAATCACTTAGACAATATCATAATGTTATTAGGAAGATGTCTCTTGATATTTTTCTGGTCTTTTTATTGGTATTTTTATGTAATCCATTATTTGGCATATGCATGCCTGTGTGTTACATGAAAATGTGTGTGGAAGGTCTCTAGGGCTGAATTCCTTTCTGGTGTAAGTCGATGGAATCTTTGAAATCAGTGGACCTGTATGGCATGTATGCCTGAATTTCTCACATTTGACTTGAACACTTTTTGCATGGTGTTCTTAAGTAGCTGTACTCTTAAGTGGATGAATGCAGTTAACTGGAGTCTTAAGAACAAACAGCAATATGTTGCAGATAGGTCATTTTTAAACATGAAAAACGGGTTATACCAAACAGAAGATCAATAGAAGTGCCTGGGCTTTTTTAGTACCAGAGGGAACTGGGATAGCGACAGGTGTGAGCCTAACGCTGCAATGTTCTGATCAAGCAACAGAGAATTATTTTGATGTGTGGAAAAAGAAAAGGTGACAAAACTCATGTCTTTTCACTTTCAATTTACTAATACCTACAGTGCATTTCATCTTAGTGGCTAAGGTGAAGATTAAAATTCGGAAAGAGTTACTAATGAGGTTAAAGAAAACTTGCATTTTCTTAATGAGTAATGGTTTACCAGTTACTATAGTAACATGTCATTGTGCTTCATTGAAAGTTAATGCCAAGGGAACACCTGTTTAAAAAAAAGATTGAACCATGTAAGCCAACCTCTAGTGTTGGGTTTAGAACATTTTACTGAGGTGGTGTCTCACCAAGATTACTCTGCGTTTCATGAAAAGTAAAGAACAGTTCCATGCTCAGTGTGGTATGAAATAATGAAGTTTGTTATTGACAGTGCAGTTGTTACAGCCCTGCTGTTTTTCAGCAGTGCCTAGTATTGGCATAGTTTGCAATGAGAGTTTGTAGATATTGTCAATTATTAAAAGAACCTTTTAAAAAGTAGCCAAGCATACCTAAACTGTCATTAAAGCAGTTTGTATGAAGATTGTAAAAAAAAAACCCCCAAAACACAACACCAAACCACCAACAAAACCAAACAACAACAAAAAAACCCCAACATGAAAACAAAAAAAAGAAACCCCAAAAAACCAACCCACATCAGAAAAACCAACCCCCCCTACTCAAATACAGAATATTGTCCTCCAGAACATGCATGCTTTTAGAGTGGAATCCTCCTCTGAAATCAAGAAGCAGAAGTTAGGTGATGCATAGGAAAGCTTTCTTTTCGTTAGGAGTGTATCCTGTTTGCTGGTTAACGACAAGGGCTGAGATGGTGCGTACGTACGTATGTAGGAGGATGCCCCATTTCTCACCTGTGCTCATTCTGTTCAGAGGTGTGGAAGGTGTCATGCATCTAAGTTTATGAATTTGGTATCTTTCAAATCCATATACATTTCCTCACCTAAAAAAAGGATAACTTCACTGAGCTTTTTCTGGAGTGAGATCATGAAAAGCTTCTATTAGCTTTTAGCTGGAATGGCAAATGTAGATCGATGCAGTTATACTTCCAATACAGTGTAATACTTCATCGTGTAGTTCAGCATACCTGAACGACCTTGTGCGGTTTTACATGTAAAGTAAGTTTTCTTGAGCTGAGAACAGTATGCCATTATTTATTACTTACATCATGACTTAAGCTTAGCACAGCTTTCAGGGTATAATTCAAAGAGAATATTTAAAAAATACTACGTGATACACTTTGTAAAACAAAAACAAATGTAAATTTGTAATTTCCTTATTTTGGGGACCAAAGATTATTTTAGTATTGTACAGTATATACTTTCTAAAAGTCTAAGTTAAGCATTTATTACTCTGCAGAGACGTTATTTACTATTTGGATTATATAGAAGGAAAATAAAGTAGCTGTGATATACAACTCAATTTGAAACATTAAGATCACATGAAT
>JAVJGI010000036.1:12862733-12887962 GCA_035590275.1 Ibycter americanus
CCCCCCCCCCCCCCGATTTAATTTTACATGGTATATTAAAGAGGTGGTAATATTTTAAGACTGTTATCCAGACTGCGGTCATTATTTAAAAAAACAAAACCAAAAACTCCAAAGGAAGAAAATAGAATAGAAAGTTTAAATTTTTTTTAAACATGCTTAGAAAAGTGACATTAAATTGCTTCTCCCGGCCAGTTAATCTTGCTTGTAATTTCTAAGCATATAGTGATAACTCCTCTTAGTCCTTGAGTGCTGTTTAGCTCCATAAAGGGACTCAAACCCCACTGTAACTAAAACTAAATTAAACTAAACACTGATTTAGATTAAGTTAAATCTGAACCTTGGAGGAATGAGGTGCTTGAATCTGTAATGGTTCTGATAAGTCCTCTTTGTCAAACTAAGCCCTTGGATGTGCAGTGTCTGTGTATTTCTGCATGTAGAAATGATGGTAAATTTTGCAACCTATGCACAGACATCAAAAGATTAAATAAGATATGATTGGAATAACAGCATAATATTGTTGTGTAGCGTTATACGAAGGTTTTCTTCTTAATGCTATGTATGTTCAGTTTTGTCAGCCTTAGTTCAAGCTTGTCGTACATTCTTGTAACGATGTGCAAACTGCCTACAAATAGGAGTTTCTAAAACCATAATTAAGAACTGATTTGACACTTCCATTGCTTCTTGGTAAAGTTGATTGCTTCTTACTCTCCACTTGATCCTTTCATTTTGTATCTTCATGCCTCAACTGTCTTACATTTTAATATTTGATTTTTTTAAGCCTTCTTCATTGATCTGTCTAGTATCTGCTCCAGTGTAAGGAAGGTAAGAATACAGCCCTCTTGCTTAACTATGATACTCTTCCCTTTTATGACAGCTTTTGATGTTTGGGCTGGATGTGCTGGGGGGAATTTTATTCATTCTTCTGGGACTTTGGAAGCTAGCTGGTATACGGCATGTGTGCTGTGTAAGCTTTCCAGTAGGAGCCACATGTGTAGAGGTTGAGAGGATTAGAGGTTCATCTACCTCTGCCTTTTCTGAGACAAGGTACTGGCTCTAGAGATTTGATGTATATATTCCAGTCTGTGTTATTCATGTTGGGCTTTGTATTCAGAAGTGTTGCATCAGCAGTGAGCTGTGCCTTGGAAGCAGCTTCTCATTTTTTGCTTAAAGATGTCTCTTACATGTGAATTAAATAATATTGGGAATGTGGGGTGCTGCTTCATAGGTTTTGTCACATACGTTTCACTGTGCATCTCATGATACCATCTATAATTGTTTTATCTGTTTGTATTTCGTTGTTGATTCTAGAAAGACGAGGGGAGAACTGGGGAAAGTTTCCAATCTTCCCTAAGATAATCTTACTTTACTCCCTGCCCCTCCCCCACCCCCCTTGTGGATTACTGTGTACAGTGTGATGGTTGCCCCTTCCCGACACAGCAGGTTGCATGGTTCTTAAAATGCTGTGAAATACAGCAGCGGAATTGATGTGCTACAAGCTGCGTGTGAACTGTTAAGACTGAATTGACCACTAGTTTCCCATGAATTTTAAGGTCCCTAAACAAATCTGATATTTGGCACCTTTGTGCCGTTTTGGGGATGTGCGGGCACAGCAAATGCTTGTGTAATACATGGTTTTATTAATGCAGCCTCCCCCCGCCCCCTCTTCCTTAATTCTTGTTCTATGTCTGTTACTTTCTTGTCCCATGACAACTTTGTCAACATCCGTAATTGTGCTCTTTCATGAGGAAAACCCCCAGAACTCAAAATAAGAAAGAAAAATGTTTTTAGCGCATAATTAAAAAAAAAAGCAACCCCCCCCATGACTCTAATAGCAATTCAAATAGTGTAACAAATAATATCCTGTCTCCTGCTCAGATAAGATACTCAGTAGCTTTGTACGTGAAAATCGGAACATAAAGAACAGGTCTTGCACTGAAAGTTCTGGAGCCAAATATCTTCAGCATTATTTAGGATAAATAAAAAGGCACAATCTGATCGTGAATTTGAGATGTGATAAAGGGTGAGAAGGAGAGAGAAACCCAAACTTGTGCTTTAATAATCCAGTGCTTTCAAAATGATATGTGACCATTAATAATGCCCAACCGCAGAAGGAAAGATTGCTTCTGGACTTTATAGAGAAGGAGTGACAAGACACCTTGAATCAGTACTAAAAGTAGGTGTGGAAGTGTTTCTCTGTTCCAAACTCTGGGGCTGTGCTGGCTCTGTAATACAGCTGGAGAGGTTCTGTGCTGACGTTGTTAATAATGTATCTTAAAAGCTGAGATATGTTGACAAACCGGTGTGATTATCAAATAACTTCTGCTCAGCTGAAGTGTGGTAGTTGGTTCTGAGACCTGCAGGACGTAGGTGCTTGCATCACGAAGGGCTCTGCATCTAGAAGAAAGGATAGTTTCAGACTAACTTCTGCTCAGCCTCGTTGAAATGAGTTGAGCTGTCATGTAGCATTTCTGAAAATTGGGTACTTGGTTCTTGTTTATAGCATAAAATGATGGATTGTTTGGAGGGCCAACAAAGCTCAAAAAGGCTGTGCAGATAGGTGTGTCGTGTGTATGAATTTTCACGGCAACAAAAGTAAGAATTTAAAAATGATGCTGATATGGGTACAAAACCTAGCAGAATGTTTTAAAATACTTTGTAGAGATTATGCCATATTCCTCTCTATTTTAACAGAGGGAGTTGGTGAAAATGAATTTCTACAAATATTCAGGAAATCTCTGAATGCCACTCTAGAGTTTTTCCTGGTATATTGTTTTCCTTGTTAGCCACTTGGCCACCTGGATAGATCTGTTTGACAGAGTCAGAGTGGTGCTGTCCAACCTGAAAGGGTTCCTTTGTTGTTTTGGTCTTATTTTTGCATTGTCTTTTTAAAATCTGTCTATAATTTAACCATTTGTATTCTAAAAAATAATCTTTAAAAAATCTGCTTACACTGTGATTTGTGATAACCTTTAATTTAGTGTATACAACACAATCTAATTTTCTTTTGGGATATGCAGCTTTCAAAAGTGTCTTATATGCCCAGAAATGAAAGTTGTCTATTTATCATGAGAATGTGATTAAAGTTACCTATTCAGAATCCCAGTGCAACTTTCAGATGTGCTGGATGGATGTTAGTGAAATTGCCTTTTAATCTCTATGGGTTAATAAATATTTTTTTATAACTAGCCGCAGATATTCCTTTTTAAATTATACTTGGCAAACAGAAGATATTTAATTTTATATACAATATACATAGTTACCTTGATTGACATATTTATAACATAGAGCTTTGTGTTTACTATGAAGGTTTTATCTGTATACCATGGACTTCATGGGTAAAATTTTAAGAAGCCAGTTAGCATATATGGAAGGATATAAAACTATCTCCATGAATTCAGAATGAGGACATAGGAGCATTTTAAAAAGCAATAGCCAGATTGTATTAACAGAGTATCTGGGTTTTTTTCTTATTTTTTGATTGGGGCTGGTCCCTACAGCTATTTTAATAACATCTGGATGTGAGTAACAGAACGAAATAGACCATCTGCCTCTTCTGACTGTCACAGACTATTGTCTAGAATATGGGAAATTTCAGGGTATTGTATTTGTTTTGCTTTGGACAAATGTCTCAATAGACATATTTAATTAAAACCTTCATGTGTTTGAAAGAAAATACCCTCTCTTAACTAGGCTGATTTACCACTTTTGGTAACCTTTTAATCCCAAAAGTACTATTGTCTAAATGTTTTCAGTAATGTTACATTTATCCTGATGTCTACAGGTTACAGTAGTTCTGGCTAGCACCCTTCTATTACAACAATTGCTACCTTCATTTTTCTACTGTTTATACTTTAATCTTGAATGTTTACTGGTTTCTACTTGTTGGATATTGTGGAGGGAGAGTGTATCTTAGCACTACAGTTTATCCAGCTTTAACTCATACATCACAGTTCTGGAGTAAGAAAATATTTTGATTTATATATTGTGGCCAATTTATTGCATTTTAAAATGATTTCTATACTTAAGACACAACATTTATGACATAATATAACGAATGACTTAGCTAATCATTATATCTGTCTAGACTTACTTTCTTCTGTGTTAGTGACATTTTGAAACTATTTGTATATGTTGAAGTTTGTAAGGGTTCAGGAACCCACAATAAAATAGTAAAGTATGTATTTATTTCTCATTGTAATGCTCAATTTTGATTTGAAAGTTGACGCTTTGTATGTCTTTTCACGGAATTGTAAACAAATACCGAAAAACTGCTTCACCTAGGGTGCCTTCCATGTATGGTATAAACACTTGTCATTCACAAAAATAGAGATGTAAATTTATTAAACCAGTAAACACTATTTTTGTAATGTGAGTCACTAATGCATCTCTGGCTTCATTGTGCTTTGTTTCCACTAATAGCAGATTTATGGCTACTGTAGTCATTGACTCCCCTTTGTGCACTAAGCAGTAGATCTGATCTCATGGTGAATCACAAGATTGTATCGCTTTTGCTCTGCCTTCAGCTGCTCCCTGAAAGATGGAGAGAAAGCACGTTGCTGATGTGAGCTAAAGGTACTCCAAATGTCTTTCCTTGAGACTTGTGTAAAGAGATGTGCAGTGTGGGATATCTATATCCTCGGTGCTGATTCTGGGTCCTCTAGAAAAACGTAGCAGGTGTATGCTAAACATTCTGATTCTAGCTCATAATTTATGATTTATGGTGTCCACGGAAGGAGTAACCAGGCCTGCTGGAAGAACTTTATCCCTTGGGGATATAGGTCCTATACTGACAGATTTGTAATTGTGATCAGCTCAGAAGTATTAGTTGAAGTAGTGGGTTAGAATTCCATCTCTGGCTGAGCAAAGGGGATGCAATTTTCCTTTTATCATATGAGCACAAGTCTGCTGTGTAATACCCTTGGTATTTTGCTTTTGACATAAGAAATATTGCAATGTTTTGCCAAGGAAAAATCTTACAAGCATACTCTATGTGCAAGTGCAGAACCTGATTCTGTTGTCCTTACTCAGGCAAAATTCCCATTGACTTAGGGGACTGCAGATCAGCTACCCATTTATCACCACATCTTGATGAAGGATTTGGAGAATATCGCTAGTTAGCAAATGTCCGTACAGAGACAATGTACAGTCTTGAAGCAATTTCACGTTATTTTTGTAAGTGTTCTTGAAGTTCTCGAACTGCACAGGAGGCCAGCTGATAAAATAGATGCTTTCCGTAGTGGTACCTACCAGCTGTGATCGCTGTCTTCTCAGTATCGACAGCTGTAACTTACATGTGTAAGTGTAGCGTATTCCAGCTCTGTATGAGAAAGTTGTGCTGGTAATGCCTGACCAACTTCAAAGGCAAGGTAACTCTACAAGAAAACTTAACCCACAACTTTTTTACACCAGTAATTGTTTTTCAATATGTCCTGTGCTTCTGTTCTGTTGGTGTTTATGCTAAACAAAAAACACAAGCTGAAGAATTGTAATGTTTTGCAATACAGAAAGCAGTCTTGTTTTTAAAATCCATACTGTTATAACATAATTTAAATGGTGTATTTATCAATTCTAAATGTCATTTTGCTTTTCCAGTCTTTTGTATATGGGCACAACAAATTTTGTAAAAAAATTTTTTTTTATTTAGTTAGCTTTCTGTCTCTTTTTCTTTCTGATATTTGAAGATATGAGCTCTACGGATTTTCACGGTACTCTTCTGATCACGTCTTCATAGTGGTAAAAGTCTGTATTTTTTTATGTAGGGAAAATGATAGTTTTCTAACACTTACCTTGATCAATATAGTATGGAATCATTTGTGAAGGACTTCCTGTTTAATAAATGGACGTATTAAAGTACTAAAACATTGTCTTCATCTGTAAAGGCACCATATAAACTCAGTATACTGAGTGTCGTGGTTGATAAGTTGGTAATTCAGTAAGTTCAGTTGCTAAATGCACTTTCTGTGCAAGAGAACGGCATGGGGTTAAACATCAAACCAACCAACCCTGTCTGAGTGGGTTTTTTTGTATTTGTGACTCTCTCTGACAAGACAGACTTCGTAGATGCAGGAGTTAATGAAAACCCATGTATGAGCAGTCCTTGATGAGAGGTTATATGTAGCAGAAAGCGCATGGAACTGCTTTCTTGCTGAAGTGGTGGTGGTGGGCTGGCTGTTGTGGAAGTTTCTCCATGTGGTGCGCTGTAATGGGCTGAAATGCTGTATCTTTTGGTTTGCAGCATCACGTTCTGGACCGAAAAGGAATTTTGGGGCTGAAATGCCAGAGTGGGTGGGTAATGGTCTGCCATGTCATGGGCTGTACATTGCAAGTCCTACCTTAATGCAGTCAGGATGTTTGGTATCCACATGCTTCTGGTGCAAGGTGAAAGCACTGAGTTAATAAGGGTAAGAAGTGTGGAAATGCATGGATGGTTGAATGAGTGGTGTTGAAAGATTTGGGAATACGGATGATGCTCTTAAAACGCTGTTTAGGGATAATATGCATGTGGGGAGGTGGACGGAGGTGGTGGTACGATTGAGCTTTTTTACAGAAGGATTCACTAAGGAGAGTCAGGTGCGTGTACAACTTACCTGCTACAAGGTGGGCCAGTTCAGTTTGCCGGTATGGGGCTGCCAGTAGTGGTAGATTCTCCTCCGTTATGGTGTTGCATCTGCTGGACCTGCTTAGAGATCAGGCCTTAATGTAACTGATGCTGTTCAAGAAAACAAAGAGTTAAAGTGCTGGAATTAATGCCATATTGCTGCTGCTGCTGTTATCGATGGTGTTGCTTGGTCAAGAGAAGCTTTGTTAGCTGTCAAATTAAAAAAAAAAAAAGTTTTTTTCTGTCTAACTTCTAAATACTGAATCTTCCTTTAGTCTCCTGGGAAAGACTGTAACTGATTTCTTAGTTAATGGATCAGGCTAACAAAATGTGATGGACAGTATCCAAAACACATGAAACAAAGCCACAAGTATTACCTGGCCAAAATTTAACACTGGAATTGCTGTTTTCTTTTTCAAGGAAATAGATTGAAAAATTTAGTTAGGCTTTTTTTAATATACTTGAATTTTCTGAGTTATTTTACCTTCTGGCCTAGAAGTTTTATAAAACATCCAGAGCAGGAATCTGAGTTGCAGTGTGGATATTTTGATGCAGGCCTGTTTATTTAGAAATAAGGGATGGTGTCTCCATCCTGACTTCTAAACCAACACTCCATGCAAAAAGGTGACTCAAGCATCTTGTAACAAGATTCACATTTTCTGTGCCTATCTAAACTTCTGCTTCTTTGATGTATTCTTTCTCTCTCCATATTAAAAAAAAATAATCAGAGGATGGCTATAGGTGGAGCTGCTTCTTGCATTTTTACATATGCATGATGATACGTATCTTGCATTTGCTCTTCAGGGGCAGTTTGTATCCTGGTCTTTGGAATGAAGCCACTTAATTTTATTATTTTTAATCTCTGACAAGGTTGGTCACAAGGTGCTTGCTATGAGGTTTAGCTCAGCCTAGTAGCATATGTATGTTTTCTCATTTATTTATGCATTTTAGAAGTGTAGGTGTCAGAAACATACACTGTTAGCGTTTGGTTGCAAGTACATGCTCACTTAATGGTACAGGCTGCTGGTCTCCTAGCAGGGGAAGATGCAGCTGTAAAATTCAGGCTTAGAAATTTCCACAATGACCACCTACCAGAAGCATAATGAATTAAAAACGTCTGCTCGCTATGCAGAGCATTAAATTGTCTTCTGCCTTCCAACACACCAGGCTGGTGGAAGCATTCTTCTCAAACACCACATAGGCTTAGATATACTGCTTTTCACCTAGTATCTTGGAAATTACTTTGTCAGTTGGAACTTTTAAGACTTACAGAACTGTGAACAGTATGAGGTGAAAAGCCGAATTAAGTGGAGTAATGGGCAGTGTGTTAAAATGACAGTCGAGCCTCAGTCAGAATCTAAAAAGGCTGCTTGGAAAGGTGTTTTTAATACCTTAATATCACCTGTCCAAAATTACTGCACAAGACTGAATGAATCCTCCACAGATACATATAAAAGCTGTTCGATAGGAGGAGAGAGACCTTCAGACAGTGCGGGAGGTGTATGAAGCAGTTCATGGGTGATGCCAGCGGATCGCTCTTCCTTCCCGTCGGTGGCTCTGATGCACAGTGTTGAGATGACAAGGCTTCTTGCGTTGCTTCCACATCGATTTGTTACACACTTGGTATTGGAAACTCTCATCGCTCCCCAGGTTTGTCTGCTGCCGAGTGCTGTTCAGCAAGCACGGCAATTCCAAAGGGAAATAGTTGTGCCCTGCTTGTGACGAAGGCACGTATTAGCCTATGTGGGTTCTGGAAATGGTTCCTGTCTGGAACAAGAATGTGTTATGACTGAAAAGAGATGCTTGATTATGACCCTGCTGAATAGGAACTTCAATAAGGCATCCATGCTGCAAGCGTAGCATTGTGCTTGTGAATCCTGGACAGCAGAGAAACCAGTGCTCATGCTGTTTCGGTCTTACCAGTTGGGGAAAAATAAGCATGCAAACACAAAAGCCAAAAAACCAAGCAGACTCGGAGCTTAGTGTAATATTGCTGGCAGGAGATGAACAAAAGACTCAGTCAGCCCCTCCCCAAATCAGAACTGGCTTTTAAAGTAATTATTTTCAATTGAATTCTCTTTTCTGAAATTATATCGATAAAATACAGAAGTGTATTTTGCTTCTGTTGTGGGAGCCAATCTTTTTAAATAGAAAGCTGGAATCTTGCACAAGCACTTGACCCTGGGACCAAGCTGCTTAGAAATAAATGAAATCATCAAATACTCGAATGCTAGTCGCGAAATTCTGTGGACAGGCAATTCACTGCATGCCTGCTAAAGCAGTCCTGAAGCAACTAATGAGCAATTTTGTTTGCCTTTTCTGTTTTACTTCAGGAGCCTTCCAATATGAAAAAATGACTAGAAAACCGTAGCAGATTTGAGGTTGTAACATGTCTGTGAAGGGTGAACCCAAAGAGGGTTGCTGTTTACAATGTTACTAGTTGCCAAGTAAGAGCACTGAATCTCCGATGTCTACTAAATATGCTAAAACTAATTCTTGGTTAAATTCTTTCATGCTTAACATGCTGAAGATGAAGTTTCTCCTTTGCAAGATGTGCAAGCATGAGTGACTGGTCTCCAGTGCTGGCTCCGTGCTGTTCTCTGCCTTCCCGGCACATGCATCTTACCTGATGGAGTTGCTTGCAACACCGTTTCTCTCACTGGTCAGAGGCAAGGCAGTAAAACCAGGTCTTAAAATAAGTAAAGATGCCCAACACTTCTATTAAAAGAGGTTTAATCCAGCATGGTTTCTAAATATTAGCCATGTACAAGTTTCCAGCTGTGACATGCAGTACATTTTCTTAATAAAAATAAGAGAAATACAAACCCCTTGAATATAAAAAATGAGCCCAGGTCCCCTGACGTCACAGTGGGTGCCAGTAAAATATGACAACAGAAAAGAAAGGAAGGTAGAATTCCATACAGAAAAAGGTGCGAAGAGCTTTTTCTCATAAAAGTGAAGACAATTTGTCACATTTAGAAGCAACGGTTTGTTTTGCTTTGATTCTGTCAGTGGTCTGGAAAGAAGAGAGGTAGGAGCTGCCCGTTAGGCAACTCTGAATCGGGCCAGCACCTTCCCAAGCACCTGCTCGCTGTTAGGTACCGTGGTTCTGCCTGTCAGCAGCCAGCTGCCAGCAGGGAATTGGAACCCAAGTGGTCATTTTTTTCCCAAAGGAAATCTGCCTTTGTTTTATCCTGGTGTTTCATTTACTCTTGTTAGTACCATCTGCTCTCATTTTAATTACTTTTTGTTAAGGCCACCTGTTCTGGTACTATATTAATTTTTTCTTTAATGTATACAGGTTTCTTTGAAATAGACCTATCTGCTGCCATATATAAGGAGCATGCCATGTTTCTTCCAAGCAGTATGTGTCTATAGGTGGACACAAATATTTCAACGTAGGTTATGCTAACCATGAAAACACCTTCTTGTAAAATCAGGCGGGTTTTCCACCAGAATACTAGATCACAAGATAAATCATGTCCTTCCAGGGGGAAAAAAACCAAACCTCAAACCAAAACAGAAAAACACCCCCCCCCCCCCCCCAAAAAAAATAAAAGGGGTGGGTGTGTCTCAAAAATGATATTCATTGCAGACATTCTTTAGTTTGGAGGCTGGTTTTTTGCCTTTTCACAGTGGGAAGGATGTGCTGCCCTCTTGGGGCCCAGGTATCCTGAGTTTTACAGTTTTAAGTTTACAAACAGTTGTGTGTTTTGCGAACCCAGTGGACGAAGTCCAGCACTACTTCTCATGGGAGGACCAGTGTTTGCAACGGAGCATGAGATCAGACCGTGATATCTTGTGCACAAACATTTGGAGGCTTCGATAGGCAAATACTGTTGGATGGTATTTGGCAAGCCTTCCTTACCTGTATGTGCAAACGTGTACAAGGGCTTCCATGCAAATGGTAGGAAGGGAGCTGGTAAGACAATGCCTCATCCGTTCTACCTCGTATCGGTGGTGAAATTGCAGAAGATGGGATGTGACCCCATCCATGCAGCTTAAAAAAAGTGATACTGAATGTTTGATGAGCCAGCTACCCTGCAGCACAATTGTACTTTCAGGTTTGCTCTTGCTACACGTTTCCAGTTGTCACTTTTTCTTGTCACAGATAGGCAGTAGATACAAATGTATTGAAACCAACGTGTTAACTATAACCTATGCCTTCAGTGCTTGAGATAGCGGAATATTCAGATAAAGAAATACTGTTAGTTAATCAAGAAAAATACAAATAGAGTAGAGGCTTTCCAAGCCTCTCTTCTTTGGCACAGCAAGAAGTATAAAAGCTATAAGTGTTAAAGAGTTGGAATTAGAAAGCGTATTAAAAGCTCCACTTATATGTTTAAAATACTGTGTTCCTGTTTACTCAGTACATTGTAGTGCTGAGTGAGGAGGGGCAACAGAGAACTGAGATGTGTTGTTTGGATACAGACCTTGGGCAGGTTGAACTACTGTAAAATCCGTAGCTCTGAAGGAGCATCTAATGGCATTGGGAATAGTCTCCTTTTCCCCATCACTGCCCTGTCTGTGCTTTGGCGATTCCGTAAACAGTGAGGTGGAAAGAGGCTACCAAGGCTGAAATAAAGGAGACATTTCAATCGGCAGTGCGTTCAGCAGAGAGGAAAGTGCTTGGTCATCTTCCCTTCATGCTTGGTTGGTGTTGGGTTCTTCAGTCGGAGTCAGAATCTGAGTCCTCATCTGAAATTTAAAACAGGGAATAGTGAAAATGAAAACTGGGAATCTCCATGTCAGTTTTAGCTTTTGCAAGGAGAGAGATGTTGCTCTCCAGCAGGTGTCTGCTTCAAAGGTTGTGACATATTTAGGAAAAGTCTTGTAAAATGACAGTTCTTGCTAACATGATGGAGCTTTAAATAGTGTTTCAAAGGACTTGAAAAGTGCTGCTGAGAGAGACTCAGAGCCCTACAACAGAGGTAACAGTTGGGGGGAGCAGAGGTGTTGCTGTTAGCGTGACCACCAAGAGGCCCCCTGCTGCAGGCGTGCTTCCTGGGCTAGGGTATTGCTGCTTGCTGTCGGGCATGGTTACACGCTGCCCGTTACACGTGTCTGAAAGCCAGAAACTTTTAAGATGTTAAGAAATCCCGATAGGCCTACAGAGGTACATCTTGCCCAAGCTCGAGACTCCGCTTGCAAGGAAGCAAGGGATTCCTGGGCTCAGCAGCTGAGAGCCCCAGTGTGAAGGTCAGTCTGGTGCCGGAGGAAGGGTGCTGCAGGGCAAAGCCCTTCTTGCACGGTCACATCATCAGCACAGAGCTGCGCGACTGCGTATTTGTAAGTTTATATATTTCCATCTCTAGGGAAATCAGATCTAATCTTTTGCCTAATTTTGTACCCTTGTCACCTGATCTTCTTCTGAGTAGGGATAAACAGTGTTTAGTCCTTACTATGATCTATTCCTTGAATTTTTCTTTTGTCTCTTTGGCCTAAAGCTTTCAAAGCATTTAACAGTGTACTAAAATACCTAGAAAAGACGGTTAGCATTACTATATAGCTTCTAGGATTCTGTACGCATCTTGGGTGTTTTTGGTTTTGAGGGGTTTTGGGGGTTTTTTGGATTTTTTGTTTTACAAGTGGGGAACAGTCTTTTTCATCTGTGCGGGTGCGCTGAGCAGTGTCCCCGGGGCACGACGCCTGGTTTGGGCTCCTGGGGTACTGCAGAATAGCTGCCTGTGTCCTGACTCGGCTCGAAACGGGTCTGAACTCCCAACAGCGGGTCCCTCTTTTTACCTTTGTCTGAGTGGATCTGTCTTATTTGAGGTAGGCTGTACCTCCTATATTAGTAAGAAATTTGATAACAATCTTGTTGATTTTATGCTGTGTGGCCCCTGGGTTTCAAGGCCGTTTACCCACAGATGGTCCCAGCTTGACCCTGAATAACAGGTAATCACGGTAAAGAGTTAAAGAGAAAAGCACTACTGGACTTCCAAGACTGTGGACTAATGGATTTCAGTTGTTATTAAAAAAAGGTTTGTTTTTAAGACATTTTGACGAGAGGATAAAAGTCTGTGCTGCACAGTAATTTCTATAATTGGATTTGGGGCCTTTCAGAGTTAGATGGCGCAAAACTGTGAGAAACTTAACATTCCTGGCTTGCTAGTAATCTTTATAAATGACTGAAATTCCAGTTGTTGTACTTTTTAAGACTAAGCAGCTTCATAATGCAGCATAGTTGTGGAATACAAAACCAAGGTAGCCGAGAACAGAAACTGTTCTTGCTGAGTGAGTGCTCTTGCTCCCCTGTGAAGGGTGAAATGGAGAAGAAAATCTCCTGTTACATATTTGTATAACCCAAACGGGGAATTTTACCCACCTTCTGACTTGCGCCCTTCAGGGGAATCGGAACTGCCTTGCTTGAGAAAAGCAACCAGGTCATTGAAGGTTATGTAGAAATCAATGGCGTACACTATTGTGGCTATAAATCCAAACACCTGAAACAGCAAAATAATATTCTCCTTGGTAACAGGTCACGTCCATCAATGACAAACTGAAATAAGCCTAACTGACGCAAGAAAAATTATTGAAGAAAACTTGGGCTTGGCTTTTTTTGACCTGTGCCTTTCTAAAAAGGCAGGGAAGGGAATTGTGTCATGACCCATTGGCATCAACTAAATCACAGCTCGTTTCCGAGCAGTGGTCCCTGCAGCTGCAGAGGTGTCTGTAGCACCTCCCCAGGCTGCCTCCCTCTCTGGCTCTGGGTATGTTCTGAGCATCAGCGCTGGCCTGGGCTGGGAGCCACAGAACGTAACCTGCACCTCTGTTAGCCCAGGGCGTCTCTGCGCCACCAAGAAATCACCTCAATTTCTCTGGAAATAATTTTTTTACTGGTTTGCAAGGAGACATATCTTGCAGAATGAACTAGACTGAGATAAAATGCTTCTGAAGTTACCTATTTAGGGTCAAAGCAGCAGCAGTGTGGCAACAGTGGGATGGTTTTCACTCGAGAAGCTAGGGTGAATGCTATGTTGCGTTGCTCCATGTCTAGATGGAGTGACAAAGGTTAAAACAAGGTCTTTGTTTTGAAATTGTGTTGGACTTGGGATGGTTTGGCAAGGGTTGCTGGCTAACACTCCTGGGTATTGTTCTTCCCTAGCTTTTAAAATTATTATGCAAATTTTATTTATGTTGCATACATTATTGATGCTTCGAGTCAAGTTGCAGATGGAGAGGCTGTATCTTATTTCTGAACACAAAATACTGATGACAAAGGCTCTCTCCTGCGCACTCCATATACTGGAGGGTAAAATGACACTGCTGCTCTAGCTTCAACTCATCCAAGTAAAATTAAGCAGTAGAAGTAGGAGGTTGAAATTACTTAATATAGACTGTCCTTAGTAGTTACAAGTTTGATTTCTTTTTTGTTATTATTCTCTTCATTCAAGGATCTTTATGTTCTTTGCAGGAACAAATTTATTTTCCCTGTACACCTTCCCGAAGTAGTACCGTTAACATAGAGCAACACTGTTAGGATGAAAAAAACCCTATTAATTGATTAAAAACCCATTTTTCTACGTAACTGACCATTTTTTCCTTGCTTTAGGCAAATCTAATTCTCATTTAGTTCATTGAAGAAACTTCTGCTACTTGCAGTGGGGTGAAAATTGAATTGTTTCTGAAGTATGTCCATACACAGTTCACTGAAATACTGGAGTGGAAAGCTCACATCTACTTACTCCTGCTGCTTTAGATGCTCCATCGTTGTATTTCGAGACAGCAGCAATTGAAATGGCAAAGTAAATGATGGCAGCAGTGACGCACCGCAGGAAATCCTGTAAAATAAGATTATTATTATATAATATATATAATATATTATTATTATATAAACCAGGCTCCGATTAGTCATGTAATTCCAACACACAAACTCCTCTAAAAATTATTTCAGAAATGACCACTAAACCCCTTTGTTGTTGCGTCAGTGGACTTGCCTGATTCTGGAGTATGACCTGTACAGCCTGGTATTTTGTAGCGGATGAATTGCTCATCTGGGAAGTATCTTTAGATGGGAGATGACTGGAATCTTGGTATAAGCTTCTGCTCTTACAGACGTCGGTATAAATCCTACTTCTAATGTGGTTATGTCAGGCAGACCTTTTTTCAGGCTGAGAAGGGCTATCTTCGACGTTTAACTTGGGGCACTGCAAGGGCTCTAATGGAAGAATCATTTGAAGTGCTTTAAAGGGTTTCATCCCTAAGCAGAGCTCCTGTGGTACCAAAGGCTCTGGAGGATCATACCAGTTCCCACCGGGAACAGGCACGTGCTTGTTCCTGTATAGAAGTACCCCTGCCTGTAGGAACTTCTCATTTAGGAACCAAACACTTTGTTTAGTGTTTAAAACTATGATTTATACTTAGTGTGTATACTTGTAACTCCAACAGCTAGCCTGAAGCGAGCGTACCCATTGCTGTCATCAAATTATGGGCTTCTGTGGTTCAGACTGTAGCTTGGCTGGGGGAGGCTGTGCCCTGTAGTACAAGCAGTGATGTGCTGCAGCAAGGGCGTCTCTGAACTGTGTATTAAAGAAAGAGCTGTGATTCCCAGGGCACGTGTAAATCATGTGAGATGCAATAATGGTATCTCAATCTGTGTTCACAATTAGACCTTCTGCCTTTTCAGAACAGATGGATGAGTAAGAGAATGTCTCAAAGCGCAAATCCTACAAGAAATTCGACTCCTCTGAAGTCTGGACAAGGTCTGTTCTCTGCAACTGGAGTATATTATGGTAATAATAAACATACAGGTGCTTTTTTTTGGTTTTAGTTCTGTAATCAGATGCATGTAGAAAATGGGAAAACAATGCAAGTGAGATTACCAGATGCAAACCACGCACACTGTCGAAGTCACTGCTGTTGTTTTACCCACCAGTGGCCTTGCTAATGTTATTTTTATACACTGAGAGCTCTAATTCCAATCTCACTATGATGAACTATTGCTAGACAGTACCAAAAGAATCCAGATCGATTAATTAGCATTTTTTTGAAGTATTTGTACTGCTAGACAGATGCTCCCTTGGCAATGTATATTTGAAGCAACAGAGACATCCAGTGGCCGGTGTGCAGTAACCTCCTGCAGCTGCGAACCTGAGGGCTCCCCAGTGATACCCAGTGATTTCCTTGCGTGGCTGAGCATCTGCTGGCAAGAGCTGCAGGGCTCTCCCCCTTGCCAAAAGCAGCTGCCAGTTTGTTTGCATGTGAGTATGCCTGATCTCAACAGCACTTACCTGAGAATTTGAAAACATGTTAGTATAGCCTGTGCATTACTATATAGCATGCCTCAGCTTCCTCATTTGTAAGGGTGGTAATATTAAGGAGCCCCCGGCAGCGGTCAGACTTAGTTGGGCTGATGTGGCTTGCTTCTGAAGATCCAGCCCTAAGCCATTTGCCTGGAATGGCGCATAAATTCTGTGCTTCAATAAAACCATACTTTGTGTCAGCACCAAGAAAGCTATAGGATGTAGTATAGCATAGTGTAAAGTGTGCTTTGGGACCTTCTGAATGAGAGGCAATATGGACAAGCTTCTAATAAGGAGGTGAAGTCGTTAACAGCCTAAACTCCTGTACAGCGCCTCTTACTCATGTTATGCTCTACAATTACATTTGTGTTTTTATATTGCACATTTCACTTACCGTCAAAGGCCAGTAGAGTCCTTTAAACTTCTCATTAAGTTTAGAGGCGTAGGCAAAAAAAAGAAATAGTGCCAGCAGAAACTCTAGGAGTGGTGCCATCATGAAAGAGGCAGCTAGAGATGCAATATAGCAGATAAAGATGATAAATGACAGCACCTAGAGTAAAAGGAAAACTCTAGTTATTCGCATGAAATA
Organism: Ibycter americanus; assembly: GCA_035590275.1. NCBI lineage: Eukaryota > Metazoa > Chordata > Aves > Falconiformes > Falconidae > Ibycter > Ibycter americanus. The sequence continues at coordinate 12,879,166 of JAVJGI010000036.1, forward strand.
GAAGAGCCTCAGGCAGCTGAGCAGCTTTGAAGCGTTATTCTCCCTGCATGTTCCTGTCAGTGCTGCTGGTGATGGCATATCGTGCTTCCAACTTTTTTTTTCCCCCTTAGGCCAAATGAATTTTCTCATTTAGCACGGAATAAATCTAAAGTAATGGTGTTTCTTTCAGTGTGTGTGAAATTGACTTTCCGGGCTGCTCGGTGGATTTGTACCTCTCCAGTCAGTAATTTGCTCTGGCTTGTAAACAGTTCTGACAACATAATTCTGAAAACAGAGTGGGGCGTTGCCAAGCAAGCACAGCTTTAAGCTTTCAGCGGTGACAGTTCTCATTTGAAACCCAAATCATTGCTCAGATAGCCCAAAGTAACTTAGCATTTATAATCTTCTTAGAGTTGGGGGGAAAAAAAACCAAAAACTCTGCTATTGATGGATAGATAAGAGCTGAGAACTAATTATTCTGTGATTTCTGGAAGTCTCTGGTTTTAGTTTTCCAGTGTAGACAGCTGTTTTAGAGAGTAATAGGATAGCTAACTCCCATAGATCTGTTTTATTTCTGTGATGTTTCCTAACTCTACAAAAGAATAAAAACGGCATTTGTTTTCCCATTCAATTAAACTACCTTTAAAATGTACTTTATGGCTCTAAATAGAAAGTTTCACAATGGGAAAATGGCTAAAGAAGATGCTTTTTTACATAAACCAGACTGTACCAAAGTGCCGTGCTCTCAGCTACTGTATTTGTGAAAGCGGGAGCTGAGGGAGCCACGGAGAAACTTAGTAAGAAGAGGCTCCAGCCCTTCTGCTCTGCTACCTTGCGTGGTAACTGGTTGCTGTTTTCTTCCTATTTAGCTTAAAATACAAAAAGTTGCTAGTACATTGAATAAAACATTTTCTGCAAGTGTGTTATGAGCTAGTTTATACCTGAGCTGCTCTATTCAGTCTTCCCTCCTGGAGACAAATCCCTGCCTTAGCAATGCTCGGGGATGCTTTTGGTCAACGTAGCAGTAGGTACTGTTTGAGCATTAGATTAGAAGGATTTTTTGAACTTCTAAATTTGAAATTGGGATGCTGACTTTCTCATTCATATAATACTGAAAACAGATGTATTCTTTTCCCCCAGCTAGCACGTCTGAAGGCAGATGTGGCTTCTTGAAAAGCATAAATAATGTTTGGACTGTGACGATCAATGCATTTACTTCATTAAATTTCAGATCTATGAATTTCTTTGCTTGCTGCTACCATGTGTTCCTGGGAACCACCTGTACATCAAAAAAAATCATTATACTTGAATGATAAGGCTCCTACAGTTAATTATTGATTAACGATTACTCCTGTGAGAGGTCAGTCAACCCTCAAAAACATGTCTCAAAAGAGCCCATGTAGGTTTAGGGGGCAACTGAGCAGTTCAATCCTGTTGAAATGATTTGTTTAATTAATTAACAAGCCTTTATTCTAAGCCTAGGTTTTGGGGAAAGCAGCCAGTTCTTGACCTGGATGACAACAGCTGGAGTATATTGTTTTGATCTGTTAGGACTGGGTGGTAAAGTTTGAGAGGATGTGATATTTTTAGTAAGATACTATATTTATCTTTAAATGTTTCTATCTATGCATTGTTCTTGTTTCACTGAGTTGTAAGAAACTGATCTGGTTTAATACAGAGAGTTCACTTCTGCATCAAGGCCTGTTACCTGATAATATTTACCCTATTTGTTGTTATTTATCCTATTATTATTTGCTTATGGCTTACATAGGTTTTCAGCAGGTTTTTCTAGAGTTCTGATATAGCGGAAGGAACTCATTCACTATATCTTATCCTTAATGTGGTATTTTATTTCTCTGAAAGAAAAGTGCCAAGTACTGTTTGAAGAGAAGTAGATGTAACAGAACTTGAAAATTGCTAAGAGGAGAGAGGACTTCTTCCTCCTTCCTATCACACTGCCTATTCCTTTTCCACCCCTAGGGAATAAAACCAGAAAGGACTGGACTTCAAACTTTGTGAATCTGCTTCACTGGCATTTGTGGAACATAATGTAGATGTGGTTTCATCTTTTCTTGGTTTAAAAAGAAACCACCGTGTAGTTAGGATGCTTTGTCTTTCTTGTTCTGATGCTTAAAAAAAAAATCTCTTCCTTTTTCTGGCCACAGGAAAGTGTGTGACAGCTGAGATGTAGAGACAGAGAAGTGTGCTGGGACGAGCAGCAGCAGGGAGATGCATTCGGGATAGGTCCTGCCGACCAACCATCTTTCAACAGCAGCACATCAGACCTGAACTAAACTTGGTAGATCTCTTATGAAAGGATTAAATGCAGTGTTAAATAATACATCATACCGCAGCAGCGAGAGGAGGCAGAGGCAAATCTCAGATATGTAAGTTGAAGATGCACAGTAGAGATCACTTTGATCTCGATTCTGTTTGATACAGTAATTCCTGCACTCTGCCTGCCTTTATGCAGAGAAAAAGTTGTACTGTCAGAAGCATTAACTGTTGGGTGAAATGAAGAGCCTTTCTGTTCTCTTACGATCAGCCTGATGGTAGTTTGTGTAATGTAAGATTCCCGCTGTCTTTCCCTCACCCTGACGGCCCTGGGCAGGTCCACAGGTTTGAAATGCAGTGCAGTGCCCTGTTTTGTTGTCAAAAAAGGGTGAAAAAAGAGGATGAGGATTTGGAAGAAATCTGTTAAGAAAAGAATCAAAGAATTGAAAGTTTTGGACCCAGAGATTGCACAGAATCTGTCAGTTTTCCTTGGCTCTTTCCAAGTACCTGATGAGGAAATAAAAATGATGATACTGGAAGCAGATGAAACACAGCTGTCAGTCCATGATTCAGAACTTGATCGGACCCTGCTCTGATGTGGCAAAGGATGCAAATGGACACTTGTTTCGTGGCAAGAGCACACCAAGGGGCTCCTGCTCTGGCGTGCTGGTGGGATTCCTGCTTCGGTGCACGGTAAGTTGCTGAAGAGACAAAAGGATCAGTCTGAGCACTTCAGCCTTCTAACTCAGTCAGATCCAGAGAAGCTGGCACCTGGGGAAACACCAGCTGTTCATTTCAAAATCTAGTTAACAGGCCAGTTAGTCGCTCAGATGATGAACACTAACGGTGCTCTGGCTGTCACCGCTGTGCTGAGTGGCGGGTCTGAGTCCAGCCTGTGCCAGCTCTCTGCTCCTGACCCTGCCTGTCAGCATCCCCTTGTGCAGGGGAAGTGCACATCAAGGCCACCTTAAAATAAAAAATCATGCTTGATTTGCAAGAACCCCTTTGCTTTCAGATGGATTGTTGATGATAATAATAAAAGGGAAAGAATCTGACATGAAGTGTGATAATTGCTCTCCAGTTAAGTGTCGTTCCTCATTTTGGAGGCGTTCAGAGACTGAAAAGGTCCAAGGAAGATTTTATGTGACATAGACACCTATAAAATAGTGGACCAGATTTTGAGAATGAGGGTTTGGAAGATTTAAATTTTTTTCCCCCAGATGCTACAGCCTTCATTGAGGCAAGGCTGGAAGATGCTGGAAGGGGAGGCAGGCACACATTAGAAAGAGCAAGAGAAACAAAAGGAAGGAGGTGCCTGAAGGCTCTGTCAGGTGATGGCTGTGGTGCCACAGCCTGTTCTTTGGTTTTCTTTTTTTTTTTGTCTCCTCAGTGGCGATGTCTCAGCCCTGATGTGGTTTTTAATGCCAGATCTGCTTGGTAACTTGGGCACAGCCCTGTGTAATACAAGAGCCCACAAAGCTGTCAGCTTTCAACGATGTTTCTCATTTCTCGTTTGCTTAGAGCTCACTTCCCCCTCTGACAGGTCGAGTGCACAGACTCCGTCAGCAATATTGAATATTATCCATTATTGTCTTTTCTGAATTATAAAAGTGAATAGGTATCATGTTATCTTGTCTGACTATTTAATTGCAGTGCCACTAACTGCAGCATGTGATACCATCTAAAAATTTGGTAATTTAAAAAATCTCCTTCTTCTCCTGCAATAAAAACACCGATGTGCCAGTCTGTACCCAGAAATAACAAACACCTACTGACTTATTTTCCAGACTTCAAGTCTTTGAGACAAACATCTGGCAAACTGAAAGTTGCTCTAAAAATGACAAACCCAAAAGCAACCTTCAGACTCTAGCCTGAGCCCTCTAAAGATGGTCAAATGATCCACTGAACATCACGATTGTTCTGCACCTTTTTTCTTGAAGCTGTGTGTTTAAAAGTGGTTTCAGAGAAAGGTCAATCAATGGGATCTTGTGATTTTTCTGACAGCTCTGTGTCTGTGTTAAAGAAAAAAAAAACACAACCAAACACCAGCTAGAGAGGAAGTTGGTGAGGGCTCAATGCAGTTGCAAGTTCATTTCTAGCACTTTCAGACTCAGAAAGCGCTGCTGCTTGTGGGAGTGAAAAAAGCAGGGTGTTTTAGCAGCTTTGTCCATTTGTATGTACACAGTGGGGTTCTTTTTCCCTTGGGATTGCATCCTCACATCGGTAGCAGCTGGGAGTCTGAGCTGTTCCTGCACTGTTGTGGAAAGGTTAATGGGATTGTTGCCAGCTTCACTGTGGACGAGTATTCTGATGCAGAAAGTTCTAGTGCAGCAAAGAACAGAACAGGATCCTTTCACAGTCTGGCAGTGGTAAGATTATAAAAAACCCTGGTAGAAAAGAAGCCTGTTTCTTCATTGAGCACCTTTTTTGTGGGAATGAGAATGTACATAAAAGAGAAAGAACTATTACATATTACTTTTTTTCTTTTTTAAAGGAACTTCTTTGGTATTGTGTTTCAAAAATTAATTTTCTCCCACGTAATTATTACTTAATATTGTACTGCTGCGCTGCTTAAACTGGTCAGGCATTATGAAGTTATACTTTGCCATATAACCAGCTTGCAATTTAAGGTATAAAAAATAATTTGATACAATGGTTAGAGAGCGCTGTGCCCCTGAAGGGAGGGAAGGCTGCTGAAGTGCTGAGGTCATGGCAGAGCGTGAAGGCGTTTGTCTCCTCTGTGCAGGGAGAACAGCCCCACTGCAGCCCGCTGGGAATGCTGCGGATGCTGGGAAGCAGCTGACATCAGTGCACGCTGCGACACACGCCCCAGCACCCTCCGCGCCCTCCGCTTACCGCTCGGCGTGGTGGAGTGCCTGCCCCTCGCTTCGCCTCCACGGGAAAGAACAGGTTTGCTTAAACAGCTTTAAAAGCGGCTAGCAGTGCGCTCTTTTGGACAAGAGCGCGTTTTGTTATTGTTTACTGGCAGCCAGAGGAAGTAGATGGCTTAGTGGTCTCTGCCATTCAGCAACTTCTTCCCCGTTGTACTTGGCATGGAGGTGAAGTTTTTGGTTCCTCCAGAATCAGCTGCAAGAGTCTCCTCCTGGCCACAGACCCAGAGAAAGGCACAGGGGTCTTCTTCAAAGGAGGCTTTGCACAGAGCAGCTGGAATTTTCAGTTATGAAGGTCAGTTCAGAGTAGACTGAAAAGACAGCAGACAGGAACAGAGACAAACGGGCACGACGATTTCTGCATCCTTTGTGTGTCACTTTGTAGCGACACCACCTTACACGGGACCACCTTACATATTCATACTACATTTTTATTAAAAAAATATGTTCTGCCACTGCATACTGGCTTCAGGGGACTAAGGGGGTGCCAATTAAAGCAGTCATGAGGCCAAACACAAAAGCTTGCCTGCAATAGCTGGTGTGAGCAGCAGAATGTGTAACTGTGGATCTCACCTGGACAAGCTCTGGTGGCAGATACAAGAGTGGCTGTTAAATGGTCCAACGCAGGACAGAGGGAACTGAAAAATGCATCTCTTAAGGGGGGGAAAGAGCATGGCTGAGATGCTGACCTTCAAGACAGCAACTCAAGTATCTAGGAAGAACAAGACTGTTGAAAATATATGGAAGAAATAATGCTATGGGGGGAGAATAGAAAGGAAAAAAGAGAAAAAAATTAACCTGGGAGATAAAGAATGGTGATGAGAAAGTGCAAGAGCAAGACAGTGAGAATAAATAGGATCAGAAGAGACAGCAAAGCTTATGCATGTACTTCATGTTACTGCTTCTTTGTGGCTGTGTAGCTACCCCAGGTGGAGTGAAAAATTAATAAGGCAGGAAGATCAAAAGGAAAAGGAACTGGGGGGGGGGACGGGGACGATACATTCTCCTCTGAATATAAGATTTGTGATTATAATTAAGCTGCTAGCAGTAATCAGCTGCTTCACCAGCCTGACCTGTTGTAGAGGCAGCACCAGAGTGCCCAGACCTGCCAGCCCACAGAGCAGTTTACGTGCTGACATGAAAATGACACCTCACGTTGTAAAGATCCTTACTCCATGTGAAAATGCGTGTAAACGTTATTTTTAAAAAGTGGCTATAGCAGTTTCCTTCAATCTGAACACAGCAATCCTGACCGGCCGCGCTGAGCTCCCACGCTGTCGGTGCCCCCTCCCCTGGGTGGCCCTGAGCCGCGATGTGGGTGCCGGGATGCCCGGCCACCTCCGGCAGCGCAAGGGAAGGGAACAGGTGGGCATGAGTGTGGCAGTTGTCTTAATTGACAAAGTCTGAGTCGGTCCGCTATAGCTTATGACAGCTGAAACGACCATTTGGCAGCCACTTCTGGGCAAAATAGGACTTCTTAACGAAGTTCCTTCCACCGAGTGCACAAGTAGCACGGCCGCTGGGCTGAGGGAATCTGCTGAAGCCAACCCCTGTTCCCTTTCTCTCGTGCACCGGAAAGGAGAAGTTACGGTTATACCATCCACCCCAGCCAAGCTATGTCTGCAACTTGCTGCCTTGCTTCGGCCGTGACGTATTTTGTAGTATATGGTGGTTTGCTTTTTGAATGTTGACAAAACTGACTTGGCACTTCCTGCAGCTGAACGGAGAACGGCTGATCTACCTGCAGAGGCGCCGGTATCTGCGTGACTTTAAAGACGGAGGAATAAAGCATGCTGCTTGTGACTTGCCAAGCTGCTGAATAATAACGCGACAAAGGGATCTGGTAACAATAATGAGAACCCCGTTTTGGTTCTGAACAAAAGACACTATTGAAAACCCGTATCGCATGAATATTATTTACATACATTTATGCAGAACCCAACCCCACCCCACAGCAGTACTGTGTCAAAGAGGAAAAATCAAACGTTCAAGACAAAGCTAAAGATGAAACACAGATTTAAACTATGATAGATTTAACTTGGACTCATTTTCAATCATTTGGCACTGCATTTCTCTAACTGTATACAGACTGGATTTGTTATGGGGCCTGTGTTGTCTTCAAGGACTCCTTCTGGCAAAGCTGGAGACAACTGGAGAGAAACTACTGCTGCCTCCCCTCCGCCAGGAAACGACATCCTAAAGCACATGGGCTGGCCCGCAAGGAGCACGCAGAAAGCTTCGCTGCAGCTTCAGACAGGATTTTAGAGCTGCTTTCAGCCAGCCAAACCCTCAGGAAGCCCTGAGTGGCCTTACAAAGGATAAATCCCTGTTTTGTCAAGACAGAGCAGTTTTTATTTACTCCAAGGAGGCATAACCGGTGCTTCTCTACAACAACAAAAGGGTGAGTCTGATCGCATGACCAAAACAGTATCCCTCAAACATGTCATCATTCAGAGATGTTAAAAAGCCAGGCTTTCTGAAAGTCATAGTTTACTGGCTGTAAGCTTGTATAGGAAATTCCAATATAATGTTCCAGTACATAACAAAAAGAAGTGCCAAAGGAGCAGGGTTAGTTGGGCTTTGATACCTTCTGAATGTGTGGGTTTGTAAACTACAGATGGGTATGAGCAACAGGGGGGTACCTGGAATTTTTACAGCGTTTTCAATGGAGCTGATACAGCCTGTGGCCGCCTGCTACCCAGCCCGAGGTCTGTGTTCCCCACCGCGTCCTCGTCTCCTGAGCAAATGGTTTTTCCTCCCAAAGCCAGCCTCGCACCTCCTGGCCGCCCTTCCCCGTGCTGCCTGCCACCGGGCAGCTCCCACGGCCTCACAGGTGCCTGGGGCTGGCAGGGAAGGGCTGGTCAGGGAGCCTGGCGCCATTGCCTCCTCCTGCCCCTGCCTTCCCTACCTCTTGCTTGAGTGTCCTTGTTCCCCTCCCTGAGCCAGCGCCGCGGGTAGCCAGGGGCACCAGCACCGCTGAACAGCACTCCCTGTACCTGGCTGCTGGCTTGGGCTCTCCCGGCATTTGACGACCGGCTCTCAAAACTCCAGCTAACATTACAGAGAACTTAGGTGTCCAGATCTCTTCATTATTTCTGGTATAAATGATGCTGAAGGTCTAATCTCAAGCCGCTGACTTCCACTGAAGATTCAACTGCTGACTGCGGAATGCCCGCTGGCCAGGGGTAAGCGTTCCGTGCGGGGTGGGGGGCGTTCGGGGGTCAGGCTCGCAGCCGTTACGGGTAAAACACCTGAGAGCGTTACCCCAAAACTCAGGGGCCTGTAATTGCCGCCAGCCCCGACCTCGGAACCTGGGCCCGAAGGAGAAGCCGCGGCGCGTTCCTGGGGGCGCGGCGCGTCCATGGCTGGCCGAGGCGTGTTGGAGGGGTGGCTGCGGGGTGCTGGCAGGGTGGGCGGCCGGGCACAAACGCGGCTTTCGGGGCGCTCTGGGCAGAGGCTGATGGCGGTGCCCTATGCCGTGCCACCCACGGGAGATGAACCAGTAAGGACTTCCCTGAGGTACTGGGGACAAGCTGTGGGGCCCGCCGTGCCCGGGCCGTGGGGCCAGCCGTGGCCGTGGCCCACAGAGATAACGGTGGTGGGTGGGCGCCGGGCTGGCGCTGGGGGGGGGGGTTACCGCCCAGCGACGGCAG
>JAVJGI010000036.1:12892417-12916516 GCA_035590275.1 Ibycter americanus
TTGCGGAGCCGCAGCCAAGGTGCGGCCCCGTGCGCTGCCGCTGCCCGACCTGCGGGATCGGTGATTTTGCACATCGCGTTATTAAGCGATGGGGAACCTGAAGGTGTCACGGAGGGGCTGGCGTTAAGAGACGCGGTGTAACTGGAAGTTCCGGAGCCCTCCTTCCCGCTGGTAACTCCTGTTCGTTTCCGTTCTAGATAAACATCTGATAAAAGCAGAGGCTAGAAAGACAGTTGTAAGTATTTGCATTTGGTTCAGAAAAATATATAGAATGTGCAGCCTCTTCTTTTGTTACACTCTGAGCGTGTGTGCTGGCATCCGTGGGGCGCGGCTGCTGCGCTGCGTCGGGGGGCTCCGTCGTGGGGTCTCACCGGCAGGAGCCCGCACGCACCCAGCGCTGCGGCTTGCGGTAAGGTGCCGAGGGGGTTGTGCAAACGCGTGGTGTGGCGGGGGGACAGGCGCCGGTTTGGGGTCGCTTGCGTCTGTAGCGTTGCACTTGCCCTATACAACCCTACCTGTGAAGCTTGGGGTTTTTTTTTGTATTTGGAATCTCATTACTTTAAGCTATAAATTATTTAAGACAGCTGAAAAAACATAATCTCTTAGTTTATTTTAATAGAGCAGGTTTCTGAAAGTGTAATGCATCTTAAGGTTTAAGCTGTCTATGGATACTGAAATTATTACTTCAGTTGGCGTTTAAGTTGAAAGTTCAGCGGAAGCCTCTGCGGTGAGCTGTGGCAGATGGTGTGGGGAGCAGCAGCCCAGCCCGTGACCCTTGGAAACTCCTGGGGGTGGTGGGAAGAGGGTGGGAAGTTGGGAGCAGGGGCAGCAGCCGGCTGCAGGGGTCCCAGAGGGTGAGGCTGCCCCTGCCCGGGTGGAGGGACAGTTGGTACCTGTGTGGCAGGGAGAGAAAGTGTGGTGGTCTGTGGGGAGTCACAGAATCCAAACCAATTCCCGATGTCTTCCTATAAAATAATCTTTTTACATTTTAAGGAAATAGTATGCTTGATATGGGAAGAGTATATTTTTACGCATGCTGTTTAATACTATGTGATAGCACGGTTTTTAAAGGTGATGCTCTTTTTCACCAGATATGTATTGAAGGGAACATTGCAAGTGGAAAAACAACATGCCTGGATTATTTTGCACAGACTACCACCATTGAGGTACTGGATGTACATTTCTTTTACATTTCTTCATTTACATCGTTAAGCTGTTGCTCATCTTGTGGGCCAGTGCCCCTAAGGGTGCACCTCCCCCTCCCCCAACTCCTTACCTTCAAATTGTAAAAGAGAGATTTAGATGGTATGTAATATAGTACTAGATGCCAAAGTATCAGTAAAAACTGTGGATTAGAGTTTGTACCTCTGTAAAATAACAGCAGCCCACATGGACTGGGCATGTTTGGGCATGCTTGTTTGCTTGTCACTTACATCTTAGATGTGTTTTGTAATATGCAGAGTAAAGACGAAGAAGTAATGATGTAAAAATACTGATGTCATGTAACTGAGATCCCAGTAAATGGATGGCTTTTTTAAAAAAATGAAAAATCTGTTAGAATTGTTTCTGGAGATTTCTTAGACTGGAATGATATTTAATTTCATATTGCTTAGAACAAGATGAAGGGAAGGGCAGGCCTACTGTATGCTAAACAAAACAAAGATCAAACTTCAGTGAGCAGTTGCTTTTGTGTACATTGGATATTAATACTTTTATAGTTGTAGACTTGTAGGGTTAAATTAAGTATTTTGAATACAAATGTTTTTAACATGGAGTAATTCTTTTTAACAAGGTTTTGACAGAACCGGTCACTAAATGGAGGAATGTTCATGGTCACAATATCCTGGTAAGTGGCAGGAATTATTTCTGCAATTACAATCACTGTTCTTTTAGAAAGACATGCACAAGGACTTCTCACTGATCAGCAAAACTGTTACAAAAGGCGTGGTCATAATCTTATACAGCAAAAAAAAAAAAAAAGCTCCGTGATGCAAAAGATCTTTTACTGTGATTAAGACATGCATATAATAGAAGCATTGCGTATCAGATGTGGTTGTGGCAAGAACCGGGTCTTTTATTTGGTATGAGCTAAAGAAATTCACAGAAAGGTAAGCTCCCAGTGTGACAGATGTTTCTAAATCACCTTATGCCTATTTCAAAGAAGGGAGGAACACCACTCAGAAAGTGGGGGGTGGATCTGATCAGTTGATATTGTTTGACTGCTGAAGATAAGGAAAATCCAGTCCTGTGAGGTGTGGACAGCTTCTCTTGTCTTTTGGGCAGTCATTGTTTCTTGGAACCCTTTCCCACAAGTATGTCCCTTTGTCACAGCTGTGCTTGCAGGCAGCAGTCAGGGCTCTTGGCTACGTCTGCAGATAGGCTTTTGCTGGGATGGTTGGAGTGGTTTCTGATGCCAGTCTTCCCTGCTTATATGATCAGCTCCATTGCAAAAATCTCATTGCTGGCTGAGATGTGTATCTACGCTCAAGCTCATGTGCAACGTGCATCAACACAGTGGTGTGGATACATCCCAAACCACACGTGCCCAAACGTGTATTTGATACCATCACTGCTAGCGCAGGTCCTCTGAAAAAGTAAATTCTCCCTACTAGGAGCTGCTGATGCTTTACTTTCTTCTTATTAGTAGAGGGGTGGGGCATGCTTGGCTGTGTCTCACATCATCACAGCATTCTGTGCACTTCAGAATACTTTCTCATTCTGATCTTGGGCAGGGGGAAAAGGAGGAGGTCAGATCTGTGGACTGAAGCCATGCTGCTGACTTAAAGCGTGTCACCTCAGCAAACAGACAGTGAATGATGTTTTATTCTGAGTCAGATCTTTTCTCTGCTTTGCAGGATAGACTGTTGCTTGGAAGTGTATGTGTGTATGGAACTGCAGCGATCAGAAAGAGTAGAAAATCTGAGAACTGCTTTGAGGATCCTGTGGGAAGAACAGTTGTCTGTGTTAAAAGACACCTTTTCTGAGGCCCAGACCATACTTAGGGAAACCATATATGCGTTTCTGGATGGACTGGGTATATGTCAGAGCACAGAAGTAGAGTAGCAGAAAATATTTTTTTAATTACTAAACATATTTGAACTGTCTTAAATGAGCTGTGCCTCGGTCCTGACTGTTCCAGGTGCAGAGTAACTACTTTCTGTTGACTCCAGCGAGCGTTCCAAGTGCCCTACTTAGTGACTCTGAGGACCAGGACTGTAATTCTTGTGTCTGCATTGTGGAGAGCAAATGATCACGGAATTCTTGTCAGACCTGGCGTCAGCTGTTTTAGCACACTTTGTTTAGAAATTCTGTTGTTGTGCAAAAGCTTACTAAATGCCCAACTTCACTTTTTTTGCTGTTTGACCTAACGAAAACACCTGTCTTGCTTCCATCTCTAACTCCAGGGCTTAATGTACCAAGATGCATCAAGATGGGGGATAACATTACAGACTTACATACAGCTTACAATGTTGGAGCAGCATACCAGACCAATGGTAAATGAACATATTTTTCTTTTTAATTTAAAAAAACATTAGATGCTGTTATGAGTAATAAATCTTTTAAACCTTGTATCCAAAAGTTAAGATGCTGTTTGCATTCTTTTTTTTGTTTCTGCAGTGAGTTTGAATTTTTATGGTGCAAAGACATTGCTGATATGCTCAGCATGTGCCCCAGGGGTGAAATATCTGCCTGCTACCTGCTCAAACTTCTGCTTCCCCAAACTAATATTGCTTTTCTTGCACCACCCTTACGAGCTAGACTTGCACAAGTCTATTCATCATCACACGTCAGTGACTTGTCTGTAATTAGTGTCTATATAAATTCAGCTATTTCAAATCTTTGGCAACCATCAAGTAATTTTAAAGATAGTGTTAGTATTCATTCTACTGCTCCATGCTGTCTAGCACAAATTCAGCTACTGCTTCTTGTGTTTAGCCAAAATACTTGCACTAAAATTTTCTATTGTTTGTTGTTTTTTTTTCCAGATGGTTTGCATCCTCCTATTCTTGTAATTTTTTTTTTACCTGTATCACTTCACACACACTACCTTTTAACAAGACCTGTTCGTTTCTCTTTCCTTCAGACACCTTTAGTTACTGTCTGTGCTAAATCTTCCATTCCCTGATTCCAAGACCTGATCAATGGTGCATGCTTGTATCTTGATTGTTCTTGCATTGTATTTTCTGAGCTTGTGTCAGGGCAGACTTTCAGGAGTACCACATACGATAGCGATACCGCGCATATAATTGTTAGCTTTTTGGGAGAGGTGTATTTCCAAGATAACAGAGACTTCATTCTGTTGCAGCAAAAGTTCATTCAAAAACTCCTAAGGATCACGCTGCATTTCAGCCTGAATTTTGCTGTCCTTGCCATTTGAGCCTCACTGGAGCAATTGTTGCTTCCATGGTTGTTAATGTGCATAATGAATACCTGGTTGGAAAGAGCTCTACCAGGATTGCCTTGCTCTGCGGGGGCCAGAGAGTGTCAGAGAATCTCTCTTCTCCAAAATGAAGTGCTGTTTGAACACATGCAGATCTGGCTAAGGCCAGTGCCTTGTCAGTTGTGATTATTTCTTATAAAAAGTTCTGGTTTCTTGTTACAGTTTTTCTGATGTTAGACCTGTGCTGTTGACACAGCAACACACCTGACAATTCAGGTCACAATAATTCCTGTTGCTCTGCAAATCCTAAGTGGATTGCTGCTTTTTTGTGCCCCTAGTTAACTTCAGCTGCTCAGCAGCATGATTCTGCAGTTACTTTTGAAACCTGTGTATGAGTAACAAATTAGTTATGTAGGCGTTTAATAACGTGATAACCATAAGTAAGATTAGGAATACTTGTTTTTTGGCGGTTCCCACCTTCCCAGTAAATTTGTTTATCAAAACATTTTCAGTTCTTCCAGATCTTACATATTTCATAGTGTAAAGGACATGGTGTACAGTATGAGCTTGAAAAGAAGCAAACAGGCTGAAAAATGTAGACTTGTCTTTTGTAGGTTTCCCCCATAAGAATGATGGAGAGATCAATTCACAGTGCAAAATACATTTTTGTGGAAAATTTGTATCGAAGGTATGGTATATGGTTTTCTACTTTCTTGGCTTAATTAGATTAAAAAAAAAATAATCTAATTGACTCATGATTTCTTTGGTAATTTGCATCTAAGTGGTCTGTGAAGTCTCAGTTCTTTGTTGGAGTGGCAGTGTATTTTTATGGGACGTGCCGCCCACTGGTAGAATAAAACCTGTAGGACAGGGGCCAGGCGAGAGCCTCTTTCAAAAGTGCTCTTGTGTATTTAGAACATCTTATTATTTAGAACACCATTTACTGAAGTTATCTGCTCTCCAGCTGAATACAAAAGTCGTGCTTAAATCAAAGCAAACACATACTGAACAGGTAAAGAACCAGGAGGATATAAAGAATGACGCTGTAGGAGGGAGAGAACTAGATAGCGTTATCCAGCCTAGCATCCAGGACTGGCATTTCTTGCAGGCAGGAGCTTGAGTGACAAGCGGGAACTCGAGTCACATGTTGTTGCTCAGAATCAGGATTCATAGGATCAAAATAGACTGCAAACCTTGGTAGGCTAGTGAGTAAAGAAAGAACAAGAGCTGTTTGTCTCTAAATGTCACTTTCTGAATGAGGTCCCCACCCTGAGGTGGGCTTGGGCCAGGGGAAGAGCAATCGGGCCAAACACAAGTTATTTTATTCTGGGGCATAAGATTGTGGCCTGGAATAGAAAAAGCATTTATTACCTGGCCGATGTATAACTCGCCCATCTCGTAGTAACTAAAATAGGGCAGTAATCAGTACTGATTTTTTTGTGTGTTTATTTTTGGGTGTTTGTTTAGAATGCTGAGCTTCTGCTGAGAAGTATATATAACAGATTGTGTTTTCAATGGATTTTTCAGTGATCTTAAGGGACAAAACCAGTTTCTTCCCCCTGTCTGCAGGGAGAATGGCTGCATGCCACGAGATGGCATCCGTGCTACATAAGCTGCTAGTCTGTTACTGGAACTGCTTTGAAAATTGAGAGAGACACAGTAAGATGTGAGGCAAACAGAAAAAGACATTATTTATCCCAGTCTGTATACAATGGAAACGTACTGGAATGTGTCTTGTTTTTAATTACTGACATTTTTCTTTTCATTGCAGACAAAGTGCTTTTGTTCCAAAGGCTGAGATCTTTGTTGCTATGAGGCTGTCTGCTTGTTTCAACTCTATGTATAAATTTTGTAATAACGTTTTTAAGGGTATCTAAGATGTTTCCTGGCCTCAGCCCTTTTTAATGTTGGACAGAGGCATTTGCTTTGTTTTGTTACAGCAAGCTAGAAGCCAGCTGATGCTACCAATAGCAAACCAAGATGTGATACAAGGGTGTGTGAAAGGATTATACATAAAACAAGGAAAGATTTGGGCTACATGAAAATAGCCATTTTGAGTCACATTAAAAAAATAAGTAAACTTGTCCTTCCTCCCTCTTATCCTGTGTCCAGTGGTGGCTAAAAGGACCTGAAAAGAGTGTCAGAACAGGGTAAGCATTTATGATAATTTCTGAGTACGTCCAGTAGCTTAGTTTAGGGAATTCCTTATTCAGCAGTGGTTTCTCTGTATTTAATAACCCACAGGGAATTTCTTTTCCATGAACTGTCTGGTTTCCCCCTAAGCTTGTGTAAACCTTTAGTTTCCAGGACATCCCATGGCAAGCAGTTCTATAGCTTTACTCCAGGTAGTTTGATCACCACCCTATTCTGCGTGTTGTAGTTCTTTAAGGATCATCTAGACTTGTCTCAAAAACTAATACTTACTTCTCTGTAAGTAAGGAAAACTGCATATAAGAAAAGACAGGATGATTATTGAAGTATGAAAATAGTAGTAACAGTAGAAATGAAGTCCGTTTCAGAGTTTTGAAAGCACGTGAAATCTCACAGTAGGAGAAAGTGCTGTGACATAGAGGCAGTACCCCTGTGACTTTACTGTAGAGCCTATATCAGGGGGTAGGGAAAGTCACCTTAGTAACCGCAAGTTTGTTCATCTGCCTCAGTAGTTAGCACAGCTTCAGAACAAATGATGAAAGAAAGAGTAATTAAAGCTTTGAACAAAAATGTAAAGTCAGTGACCAACAACACATCATGTTAGACTAATCTAGTAATTGTGTTTTGTAATGTTCCACCGCCCCACCCCCCTTGAACAAAGGCATTCTCATCGATCTGAACTGAAGTTATGTATTTATCAAGTAGGTTTTGGGAGACTTTCATGAACGATGGTTCATAAGTGCAGAGGCTGGTGGTATAATGTGATAGGAAATCTCATTGGAGAGAGATACTGAAAGGGGATGTGTCACCAAGGAAGGAGGTTACTCATGTTGGATCAGCCTTTGGATTGATGCTTTGGTACAAAGGGTGAGAGTATGCTAATAAATTCTGTCATTCCATTGAACTGACAACGGTTCAACTGTAAGGTGAAAGATTTTAAGTTGAAAAGCAGAAATATATACATATATCTTTTAAAATATTTATAGATCGATAAAAATTGATTACAAAATAACACCAGTTCTGTGTAGCCCAGAGAAGAGTGAGTATGGCTCTTGGAAGTATCTGGCAAAGAGTTTCCAGGAGGGAGATGGAAATATTGGTGTTTTTGTGCACAGCTTTTATGAGAGCTTTTTAAAATTGCTTTTTACACTTCTAACTGCTCGTTTATGATCTGTGAACTAAAATAGAAACAGGTGTGAAGCTGGGATACTGGCATGATCAAAAGAACGGAAAGCCTATTTAGAGAGACAAAACCAGCCTGACATACTTGTATAGAAAAGTTGGGAGAATACACTTGTCACCTATGGGCACACTGGGTGCAAACACAAAAAATGGGAGTTGCTGAAACTGGAAGACTCTAATAACAAAGGAATAATTAGATATAAAAAGGCTGTGGATACATTAAGGGCTAAAATTAGAAGATGGCGTCTTAGCTATCAGAGGAAGAAAGAGAATCTTTACTCTTTATACTTTTATGTAGCAGGATAATAGTGCCCTGTGGCAGTGGAAAGGCCTTAAAACGATTGCTTCCCATGCAGTGGTTTTTGGTTCAACTGCTGCATGAAAATTTCAAAGATCATTCTGTAACTAAACCGACTTTGCAAAGGAGAATTCCTTTGTATCCTCTGGAGGCTTTTTCTTCCCTTGTTACTATCTCCTAGAAAGAATCTTCTGTCTCTGTAGGGGAGTGATCCCAATTCTTGTGTAGGGTAGCCAGCATGCAGAAATCATGCAGAGAACACAGGTGAGGTTGTCCATTGTAGAAATTGACTTATGCCTGTTTGGTGGAAGGTCTAGAAAACAAAACTGACCTGATGTATCTTTAAAATTTGCTGAAAATGGTATTAAAAAACCTCCTCAGGCTCAAGCTATTCAGCAGGTATGTTCAGCAAAGGGATTGTTAAATAGCTGTCTGGAAGGCATATTCCCATTAACAGTATGTAAAAATTAAATACAACTTTTAAAATTCAATGTAAGACTCGGACTGAATGGGGCAAGCACGCTGCAAAGAGCAGAGCTTATTTTCTGCTTGCTTTTCTGTAAGAGAAAGTATTGCTTAGGGTCCCAGTCTTAAAGATGTAGAAGAATCATTTGTTATTTCCAGTCCTGTGGCAGGGGGGCTGGAACTAGGTGATCTTTAAGGTCCCTTCCAACCCAAACCATTCTGTGATTCTGTGATTATCCAGGGGACTCTACTGACAGAGGGAAGGCGAAGGCATGGTGTCTGCAGGGCAGGTCAGTGCAGAATTGACCTGCACATATTTGTCTTTTAGGGTAAGAATAGCAGGGCTTTTTCTTATTTCTAGTTCCTTTTGATGATATATCTTGGAGAAGAGTAGCAGAATTAGTATTTGGCTTACGTATATGCGTGCTACCCAGAAACATACACGACTGATATATTAGAAGAATAACAGTGAATTATCCCATGTTTTGGGTGCTTTGGGAGGCAACATATTCAGCTGGATGGCAGATAAAGAAGGGAGGTGGTACGAATATGGGTTTTGCTTTCTTGTATACTTAAGTGGAAATACTTTTCTGGATTATCTTTACTCTGTTTTGCCAGTGATCAAAGCATGTTGCCAGAAGAATGGTTTACAAATCTGTGGAATCTTTTTCTTCAGCACTATTTAAAATGTTGCAACTGGTCTTAATCATTCAGGTGGAGAGGACAGGAGCCTCTCAACCCCATCTCTTTTTTACAAATTTCTGTTGCAGAGGCATTCAGGAAAGAGTGTGGAGTATGTGTTACTATCACCAGTTTTGAAGAGAGACTAATGTAAAACTAGTAATATTTGACTATTTAGGAATATGGTAATAAGTGAAAATTTTGATACTAGTAAAAGCATAATACATAGTTCTTAATATGTCCTCTGTAGACTACCTTTTACATGAGTTGTTTGATATTTTATTATTCTTACTGAGATACTTTGGGACAGTTGTCTCCGAGATTGTCTGTGTGCTCTGAATACAGAGTTCAAATTAAGCGTATTGGGTATTTCACTGCTCTTTCCACAAATATTTCTTGCAGTGGCAGTAAATCTTATTTACACGGTGTCACTGCTCTTTACTGTGGCTTCTGTAATGAATTGTCAGTGCTGCTTAGTAAATCAAGCCTTTCTGGTGACATGCACTGTAGTAGAGACCAGACAGATTCGAAATGATGCCGATATAAAGAACTTGAGTAATAAATACCATTGACAGTAATTTGTTGTTATTGTATAAATGTCAACACGGTAGTATTTTTCTTGTTAGTCACCCAGTAATTATTTCTTAAGTGTAGTGGGAAAGATAATTAATGCTTGTAACTGTTAATAATAGGAACTTTGTGTTAGTGCTTTTTCAACAAAAAGAAAAAAATTTGGTCTTTCTGTTGTGTAAACAATGCTTTATGAGGCCTTCAGTTTGGGTGGGCATAATATTGGTCTTGTTTTCATTTCATATATGCTGGAGTAAATTGGGAGTAATTCTAGTCGGGTGAAAAAAAAACCAAAAAAAGAGTTTAGAATTGATCTGTGCATGCTTTTCAGTGAGTGATGACTTTTATGTTTATTCAGCGGAAAAATGCCAGAGGTGGATTATGTTGTCCTAACTGAGTGGTTTGACTGGATCCAGAGCAACACTGATGTTTCAGTTGATTTGATAGGTAAAATTCTGATGGGATCTGGAGGGGCATGTTTGTGGGTGGGTTCCTTACTGGGAGAAAAAAATGTTCCTTGGGTCATAAATATTCATATTATTCAATATAATGGTGGCTGCAATGTGTAGCATCAGATAGCATGAATTTGTGGATGGTTCATGGATTAACAGTAGTGCCAAAGGGGAGGTTCAGTGGTGGTACCCAAGTCAGGGTTCTTTCCTTCTACGGTCTGTGAACTAAGTTTTTTCTTTGCTTTTAAAGCTGATCCTTGAACATAACTATTATAATTTTTGTTATGACAGTTTATCTGCAGACTTCTCCTGAAGTTTGTTATGAGAGGTTAAAGAGAAGATGCAGAGAAGAGGAAAAGATCATTCCTCTAGTAAGGAGTTCTTTCACTATCTGTGGTTACAATGAACTTTAAAAACATAATGATTCCAGTCTAGAATACTAAAATCATATCCTGAGTGTATTGCCAAAATGTGGTCAGTTGTTTCTACTGCAAACTAAAAACTTCAGTATTTAATTGTGATGTATTTTAAAAAATTGATCTGTCGTGCACCCTGACTTTCCCAGGCATTGTGTTTTAGTAATCAGTGTACTGTAGCTGACTGTTTAGGTGCAGTATTAATCAACTGTTAATCTCTTCTAATATGTCAAAAAGCAATTGCTTTTATGCCCTTTAATGATAGAAAAGCACGCAGTTGAAGAACAAATACCTGTACATGCAGGCACTGAAGATTTATGTGGGCACTTTCTGTTGTCTGCTATTACCAGGATGTTTCTGTGTGAAAAGTGTCTCTGCTTGTCTCTGAAAAGAAGCAACTTCTTGAAAATTGCTAGTGTGGGAATCTGCTTAAAAATAACCTGTAGCAACTGAGTGATCACCTTCTGTGTCAGTTTACAGAATGGCCCTTCATTAAACAAGTTTTGTCCTAAAGAAAGCCTAACCAGAAGTAAATGTAGTTTCAGAAACCATAGTGTATACTACAAAGGTAACTCTAGTGTTGGGTAGTTCAGTAGAAGCAACTGACAGTTGAAGATACATGCAAAGCACCACAGTTTGGGCCATGTGAAATTCTGCCCTGGAAAATAAATCCTCGCTGTAACGGATTTGAAGAGACATTGTGTTACTTCACAGCTCTGCTGAGGGGTGGGGAGGAGCAATTATGAATGACAAATGTTAAGTGGTCTCCATGAAAAAAAACTTATAATTGATGACAGGCACAAGTGCTTTTAGAGGAAAGTGAGTCAGAGTTAGGAGAAAGTGAACTGGGAATTTTAGGAAAATGTGTTGACACAGAAAGAGCCTTCAATACGTATTCTTTGCAGTCTTGCCCTTTTCGTCCTTCCTTCTCTTTGTTGTATTTTTCTCTGCAAAATCTTGAGCCCCGTTATACCTATGGGAGAGAAACATGGTTCTTGATCTTAAAAGGAGCCGAGAGCCCTGGGCTTCTGCAAGCTGTGTCTTTGAGGTTCTTCATGGAGTAAAACCTTATACTGGGAATTAATTTTTCTCAGAAACCTTCTGATGGTTTTTATTGTTGTTAGTGGAAATACCTGATGCTGGCTTTTATATATAGTTCTTGACTACTTACCAAATGTATAAAAATTGCAATGTGTGTTTCATCCCTGGGCATATGTGTTATTTGAACACCTCTTTTCTAGGAATATTTAGAAGCTATTCATCAGCTCTATGAAGACTGGCTTGTTAAACATACACTGTTTGAAGTTTCCTGCCCAGTGCTTGTGAGTATTATTTTAGTTATAACCAGTTAAGCATATGGAGGATTGTCCTCTTCAAATACTAGGAGTGTTACTTAGTGGTAAAAGTAAATTTGCTTTTCTAGTAACCTTTGGAGAAGAAAAACCTCAGAAAAATGTTTACAGCTATCCATAGTGTATAGCATAAAAGTCTGGTCTTGCATCTCTTTGGTGGAATTTGAGGGTCTGTTCGCTGTGATTGTTTGCAGGATCAGGCATATCGCTTTTCCATGAATGCCGGATTCTGAACAGAAGGCTAATGGGACAGGTCTCTAGGAGTGGATCACTTTGGCTTCAGTGGTAGCCCTGTTCTATTTTGCTCAAAAGCAACCATGTTTTATGGTGTCAATCACTTCTAATGTTCATGTTCTTCTTTTCAAGGTTATCGGAGCTGACCATGACGTGCAGAAAATGATAGAAAAGTATGAAGAAAACCGGGACCAAATACTAAACCCATATAATATGCAACACCATTTATAGAAGTCTGCAGTTGTTGTATTTATAAAACATGTTTATTAAGTCTGGTTTGGGGGCAATTTTGAGTATCTTTAATATTTCTAGATATAATGGGTTTTGCTTTTGAGTTATGTTTTGTAGAAAATTGCGCACTTACTGCTATGAAACGTTGAGATACGAGTTGTAAACAGATTATAAGCCGACTCCCTTTCATGTTTTTAGGTTCTCCATCAGCTTTACTGTGTCAATTCTATTCAGCTAAAACACGGCTGTTTCTCCCATTTCCCACTTCACAGCTGTTTTCTAGAAGTTACCCAAGTTTCTTCCTTTTTTCCCCCAAATTTCCCTATTTTTGTAATTTGAAAGAAATGGTTCCATACAAGAGGTGGGATGTCCTTTTTTATTATTAGAGGAAGCAAATGAAGTGCATTAAGTTGAAGTAGCTTTGTTAAAACAGGTCTTACCAGGTTGAAATAGGAGGTCTTGCTCTAATCCTGCCTACACTAGTACAGTTTCATTGAATTCGCTAAGTTTCTTCTGCTTTACATGAAATCACGATACAGCTCTAGTTTTGAAGACAACTATGCACTAGTATACTACCACCAAATTCAGTGGCAAAAAAAGAGTAAGTTTTCAGAAGTGATTGCAGGATGGCTCTGAGGCTTTTTTTTTCAAGCCACGTTTTTAAAAGGGCTTATTTCTCTCTGGTATTCACGAAATCACTAGCCCTGCTATGGCTGAGTTGAGGAATAGTGAAAATACAGAGTACACAGAACTGTATTTGTTGTTCCTTTTAAATGGTTATAAAAAATCCTAGAATTGATTTCTTAACTGTTTTGGATTCTTCATTTGTACTTTCTTCTATGAAGAAAAACGCAGATGGTTCTTTGGGTTTATATCTTGGATCAGTTTATTGTGACTTACAGGTACTTGAGGAGTATAGATTTCATTCTTGCACTTGTTAGCTAAAGTGTTGAGTTGCCCTTAATTTCTGCTTTACCCTCTGAGTGTTGTCTTCAGGATAATCCTTTTAATGCAGCAGTTCTGCCTGTTTTCACGTTACTTTTGCTGTTCAATTTGAAAGGAATGATTCCTGAAGTAGAGTATACAAATTCTTTTTCCACAATAGTTTTGGTTGGTTTAACTAGAGCAAGCAAGGTTAACAGTGCTTTAAAACACACTTCTATTAATATAGTTGAGCATCTGTCATAGCAATGTAGGGAACGCTTCTAAAAATGGCTAATGTCCAAAACTTCAGTTAGTATTTTGATCACTTATTACAGACATTTGTCTGTAACTTATTGGAGAATAGAAATTTTCCGTTACTTGGCTTTTCCGTGTTCCACCTGATTTTGAACAATATCTTATGACATTAGTTTTGGAGATTGCTTCACTGCTTTTATTTTGTAGTTTAGTGGTAGCTGGTTTTGTGCCTAAAAATTGTAGTATTGAAATGACCGCACTGTTCTCCAAATCAGGAAAGGCAGTTAATTTCTTGTTATTTCCATCTGGTGGGATTTATTTTTTTTTTCCCAAATCAGTACAACTTAATAATGATCAGTGCACTGGCAGAGCATTTCCTAGTGAAGTACTAAATTCGTATACCAAAGCTTGTCAACCCAGTATTGGCATTCTATTGTTCTGTTATAAATCTTTAGAATTCTAGCTTAAAAACAAGATTTTTGCATGTTAAGTAATTATCTCTCTTACTGAAGCTTATTTGTAGGGGGATGGTAGTCATTCTTGAAACCTTCTGTTAAATTTCCAAATTTTTTTCTTCTGTAAGAGACCAAAAGAACTATTCCTTTGGAAATACTTCTATAAATTTGAAATTCGGTCATCTGTAGTTTGTTCTTAATACTAACTTCATTATGGGTTGCAGAAGCAAAGGATGTATATTTTGCATACAGTCCAGAAAATATCACTGAATTGTTTTGTACAGAGAATCTTAGAGTACAAAGAATGTCACTGTTATCTTTCAGCTGTTGAAAGAAATTTATGCATTTTGGTCAGACTCCCCCCCCCCCCTTTTTTATTATATTAATACAGTAGTGGATGGAGGTTATACATAGTCATAATTATAATGGAATATAAAGGAATCATTTATATAACTTAACTTATTTATTAAAAATTAAAGATGTGATGTCTACAGAGAACATGTTTTTATGTTTTGTTAGCTATTATTTTACATGTATAGATTTTCATATTCAGGAAGGTTGGGGTATTTAATGAAAACTGGGAACAAAACCAAACAGGTTGCTTGTTATGTGTCATAAATGTAAAATGTTTGTGGTGTGTTATAGATGTGTAGATAAAAATACTGCAGTAATCATAAATAGCTGTTTTTACGTCTGGAATTTATTTGCTTTTGTTTCTTGAAATCTTTTGATGAGGGGAGGGGGAAAAAAGGGCAATCAGCCTTAGTCTTACATATTTTGTTTCTTTTACGACTGTCTGAGAAGCAGTGCTTGGGTAGCAAGTTGCAAAATACCATAGAAAATACTCATTTCTGTAGGCAGACTGAACTTCAGTACCAGTGGAATGGATAATACAAACAGGCTGCCACTTCTCTTGGATTTTAAGGTTTGGTCGGTAAGTGGGATGTAGCCTATACTTGTAGACTGAACCATATGTAACTGGTTTTGCATACATTTTGACTGTTCTGGAGTATATTGTAGGAATACATGAGATGAGTAAAAATTGTGGGGTTTAATTACTTTCATCACAATGAGTTCCACATCTAAATTGCGGTATGTGTGAAAAGTGATTATATCCTTCTGTATTGCCTTTATTACATAGTTCATCTGAATAGATGGATGTCTTCTCCAGACTTTGGTATTTACTTTGTCCTGGTCAAGGTGTCTTAGCAAATCTGTAACATCTGGGAGCAGCATATAAATTGACTTGAAGTAGGACAGAGACACTGGCAAAACCAAAAACATTTAATAGTTGCATTCTGTTAGCCTGGCCTTCTGTGTACTTTCTTCTAGCAAGGGGAAGCATGTTTAAGGGATCTTTCGTGTTTGATTAAACACTTTAGAAGTGACTGTCCAAAACTGTAGGTCTTAAAAAACCTTGAAAATTGTTTTCACCAGTGCAATTAGTAGCAGCACAATACTGCCAACACCAGGAAATAGTCCAGCATCTCTCTTCAGTGCACTACTTCTTGCAGAGACTGTCGGAAGTGCTGGCTATTCTGCCATCAGTTGCTATTGAAAGATTCAGACCCGAAGGTCTCTTGTCCCTCTCCTGCATAATGGCTTTCCTGGTAAGTTACTGTCCTGTTTCATGACTTGGAGAATCCAGTCTTTCCTGTAGTGTATGGAGGTTTAAGTAAACATTGTGCATTTCTAAAGCAGGATAAAGTGAGAATTATGATGGTGGTTTCCCCCCGCCCCCAGCATTTGAAGGGGCTGACAGAAAGTTGTGAGCTTTTTTTGAAAAGTTTAGTTGCAGAACAAAACCTAGCAGTTGGTAGATTCTTATCTAAGAGAAAGGTAGTCTTCTGTCAGCTCCAGATCAATTTTTTCATTGATCATTTATTATTTTTTTTTTAAGAGGCTGGCGTGTGATAATTATTTGTGCTGTATCAGGATGAGGGCACCATTTTGTTAAGCGTTCTGTGTACACCTACAAGAGTGATCTCTGTCTGAACACATACAGAGGTTCAATAAAGAGAGCGATGGAATAGAGGAGCTCTGTTTGTTACCTATTGCATACATACTACTTGACTTTTATTTACTTTTATGCCGGAAGGCTTGGAGTTGAATCCTCTGCTCTACCCTCGAGCCCTCTGCTTGGTAAGTGATACATTCCTTCCTCGCATATACCACAAGTGGTATTGAGGTGTTAGAACTTCTACTGTTGTTGCTATATTCATTCCCAATCCTAATTTCATTTTGTTACCATTTAATGCTGTGAAAAGGAGCCTTGTAGGATTTAATTGGCTATCTCACTTAAAGAGCTGTACGAGTTAATTTCCAGTGGGTGGGACCTTTAACTGTGGTGGTGAGTTACTGGTGGTTATTCTCCCAGTGTTTAGGTACAAGTCAGGTAAAATATGATAAAGCAGTGTTTCAGAAATTGTCTTTGTGTGTTGAGACAGCTCTGAATGATGATAACCTTCATCACTGCTTTGTCCCTTTCCAGTCCCTCTCAGGTACGCTTTGTTTGTGTCTCAGGGAACTGTTTTTAAGACTGTTGTTTATAACTGTGAAGCAAACTGTAAATTTTAATTCATTTAGTGTTTGTGTGGGGTTTTGTGTGTGGGGTTTTTTTTCCCTGTCTTAATACTGAAATTATTCGGGTTTCATTCTTGGCTTTAAAAACAAAAAGGTTTGTTCTAAAACCAAGCTATGCTTCCTGAGCACCTTAACTCAGGGCAAGGGTGTATGTGTGATATGAATGTTAAGGGGGGAAAATGACTGTTGTAACAGACCCTGCAGGGAGAGGTTGTGTGAGTGAGTATCACCCAGTTACCAGGTCTGCTGCCTGAGCTCTGTGCCTACACTGATCAAAAGAAAATTTCTCTAATCCAAAGCTTGGGAGAGCAGAGCCATTCGAGGTGGTTGTGTGTAGCATATAAATTTGTGAACAGAATTGGCATTGTGCCTCTATGATGGAAAGACATCCAATCAGTCAGTAAATCCCCATTCAGTTCATAGACAATCAGGACCAGCTGTAGCACAATTGAAGTTGACAGCTTACCAGAGGACAGGCACACATTTTACAAACACAAACCACCTTCCCTTAGAAAGGGGCCCAGGCAGCCCTCTTGCTGGCCAGCAGTGCTGCCTCAGTGGTTGCTTTTGTTTTAATTAGCCAAGGAGAGGTGCAGTGGTTATTGCCAACAGGGACAGGAGGGCACTGGTAGATGGGGTCAGAAGTCTTATGGTCCCCTTTTGTCTGTCCCTCTTCTCAGGTCTGACTGTATTAACAACTAGGATTTTAAACCTAGTTGCACCTTACTCATGTGGAAGCAGTTGCACAAAGGACTGCTGCCTAAGACCTATTAAATATGACTTTTAGTGCAGCTGGTTTTCAAATCCTGTTTCTTCACAAGCATCTTCAATTGTAAAAGTTGTTTCTTGAGACCCCATAAATCTGCAAATACAAAAGTAGTTTCTAGTACAAGACCTCAAACCCTTACCATTTGTACAGGAAGAGAAGTTAAAAGTGTTCTTGCAGCAATGACAAACTTGGGTGGAAACATCCAGAACACTTTTAAGTGCATAGCAGCTCTCCCTACAAAGGCAGATGGGACACTTATTACCAGTCCTGGCCAATCTGCCATAAAGAGGAGAGTCTTCCTTGATCCAGGTACTCAAACATAAACAGGAGGTGGATCCTCAGAACATGGCCATTTTGTATTTAATAAATTTTGTGCAGTTCAACTGTTTGGTGGTCACTGTTCATCACTACTCTCTCCACCAGTGTTCCTGTGACTTTGTGGAGCAGTGGTGTACTATTAGCAAGTTAGAGCTATGCTTCCTCTCTTCTGGAAGACCCTCTAAATATTGTTTTTTCCCCCCATGTGAGGTTGTGCATAAGCTCCTGGAGGTGGAAGATGCTGGTCCAAAACTCTGCTCAAACGGACAAAGTGAAGATCTATGTCTCCTGTACACCAGGTAGCAGGAAGATGGAAATAACTGCACAGGCCCCTGAGGGGAAGTTTAGTAAAGACCTGAGTAATTGTTTCCTCATAGTAGGTGTTAGCAAGTTTAATGAAGGCCAGCAGTATGGCATTGATGGAGGTAGATGCCCAAGATAGTGTCTTTTCAAGTGTTGGTCTGTAGTTCCCTTTTGTATTGGTTTTTCACATGTAAGTTGCTGCTAAATACTTTTCCTTGTACAGCTACAGTAAAGATAAAGGTGGGATGTTAGGTATGTGGATCCTGTAGTACTCATGGTCATCTTAATACTTAGGAGACACCTTCATTTGTGATGGGAAAGGGTTTTTGCAGTTTTAAATCAGAGTTCCTGAATAATGGACACAATATGAGATTTAAAACACATAATTTTAATAACCCCCACAGGGGGAAAACATAGCTTATAAAACCAAAATGGTTAGGAAGAACAGATGGGTACTTGAAAGAAGAGTAAGGAGATAGCGTGGGTTGACCTAGCCAGCAGCCAAGCACCTGCACAGCTGCTTGCTCCCCCCTTCCCCAGCAGGACTGGGGAGAAGAGCAAAATCAAGAGAACTTTTACGCTGAGACAGAGGTTTAATAAGTGAAGGAGAGAGGGTGGGGGCAAACAAGTGATGCCATGGCAGTAACTCACCACCTCCCACAAGCAGACCCATGCCCAGCCCATCTCTAAGCAATGGCTACCTTGGAAGACAAAACCCCCAAGCTTTTGCTATCCCAGTTTTACTGCCAAGCAGGTATGGTATATCCCTTTAGCCAGTTCAGGTCAGCTGTCCTAGCTGTGCCCTCTCCCTGTTCCTAATTGGGGTTTCTAATTTTTTTTAGAAAAAATATCTGTGACAATGTGCAAGCACTGCTCAGCAATAACCAAAACACTGGTGTATTTTCAACAATTTTAGCTAAAAATTGCAAACACATCACCTCGGGGGTTGCTATTAAGAAACTTATCTCAATCCTAGCCAGAACCAGTACAAAAGTATAATGTTCTTAACATCTGTTTCTCCCAACCTCTTGCACAGCTGAAGGCAGGCCTGTCACTTGATGTTAGCTTGGTCAAAGTTTTATTCTTCCTACACTGCTGAGATCAGGTGATGACAAAAAGCTGGTCTTTACATTTTAGCTCCTGAGGTTTTTCTAGTGTAATCCATGTGCTCCTCTTTGAATTTTTGGGGGATGAAAATCAATTATAAACAATTTATACCAAATTAATGTCAGCTAATATTTTAACTATACATAAGACAACACATTCTTAGCATTGATGTGCTACTGGAAAAGTTAGTTGAAGCAGTATTCAACTGTCCTTCTAGGTAACAAGTGCATAAAGAAGCATCAAAGATTGTGCTGAAATACAGTACCAGTGACTGTGTGCTTTTCTAAATTTAATTAAATGCACTGTATGACAGAGCTTCTCAATGCTGGGACTTCAGCTTACAGCTGATCTGACCTAACAATCCTGCTCCCTTTCCTTCTCAGTACAATGCTCACACAGCACTCCCACCTACAGGGTATCCCTTACCCTGACTTCTGCAATGCTCACTGGGACCCTTCTCTGATCTGACTTTTTTCCTGCTACTAAAATGGCAGGTTTTTTCCCCACCATGAAGTGAGATGAATTGGCTTACGGAAAAGTCCAGTGAACTCCAGAGCTGGTGCAAACTTAAGTGGCAGGAACAGGGGCAACAGAAATGGCAGCAGCAGCTGGATGTTGCTCTTCTGGTAGCAGTGAATGATTATGATGCTCAGTGCTTCTCTTGAAATTTGTGGTTGTAGCCACAAAAAATGTTGTTAACAAGTGAAGACAGGTATAAAATCTGCAATATGGGTTATTGCCTCTATAAAACCAGAAGTGTTCACAGGGCTATTTCCTTCTTTAAACCTAAAGGAATATTATCAAACTTTCTAAACTTATTTTCAACTGAAAACAGAAGCAAGATTAGCTCAGAGCACAGCTTCATAGAAATGTAATGAGTTAACAGAAGTACACTCCAGTATAGCATTTGTAAGCTTTGAAGTTGGGTCTTCCAGTTTAGAAACATTTACCTGTTTTTATCATTGTACAGCATGTTATACTCAAAAGAATACTCCAGGAATAGGTCTGTAAAGGAAAAAAAACCAAAAAACCAACCCAACCAAAAACCCCTAAAAACAAAACAAAAAAAGGAGAAAAGTATAGAAGTATGCTTAACTGAAGAAACCTGTCTGGCATTAAGTACAGCCAGAAGGAATCCGACTAATGAATTAAATAGATTTCAATTTACAGATGTTATCTATGCTTTAGAAAGGTGACCACTGAGGTTTCAGTGCCCAAGGTTCCAGATGAGAGCGGGCCATTAAGAATTTGCTCAGCTACTTCCCTTTTACTGTCCAAAATGGGTGGTGGATTTTTTTTTTTTTTAATAATGTTTTGACAAAGCTAATTATCTCCTTGAAAACATGATCAAGGCCACAAGCAAGAGGAAAAAACCCAGGCAGATTACAAATAAAGCACTGGTAGAATCAAGGGTGATGGGATAACATTCCTTGGTCGGTTTTGTCAATAATGACATAAGGCTCCTGGATTTCATTTACTTTCAAATTGTAGTTCTCCAGCTTTACTTCACCGCATTCAGAAGAGTCACATTCAGGCTGCAAGAGGTTCCTTCTGCCCTGTGCATTGGTCCTTCTTACACGCGAAGACCGAACATCAATACTTTGTGGTGGAATGTAGGTGAGGTTAGGGGGCTCTCTAATGTGTCTGAAGCACTCAGAAGCTGTATGTGCATTAGAAGTATCCATTAATAGTCTCTTGCTATCAGAACCAGTAGTGGAATCCTCCATGTTCCCAGTAGTACAGCACAGATCTGAAGATGGCTCAGTATGTGCAGCTGCTCTGTTCTGCATCTGAGCATTAGTCAGATAAGTATGTTTTATTTTGGAGTGATTAAGTTCTCTTACATGCCTGTCACTTTTACTTGCATATGATACTGACTCAGGTTGGCCAGTTTCCTCTACTGGATACAGAAGGTCTTCCTGAGAGTCCTTGATCTGTAGTTTTGTGAAGGTTAAAGGCAGCTCACAAACTTCCTCTTCCCTAGGGACACTGCAGTTTTGGACAGATGCAACGTCCTTGTATGGCAGAGACTTCAGCTCACTGGGTTCATCTGCAGGGTCTGCGTCTATGCAATTTATGGCATCGTTAATTTCTGCTTCAATTGATTCTTCAGGGACTTCTTGAGCTTCGTACTCCAAAGTGTTTTTGCTGTCACAAGAGCTGTCAGCAAATATTGCAAAGGCTGGCGGACCGCTTGCTCCTGGTGAGAGTGGCACAGGCCTGATCTCATTTGCAGTTGACTCTGCAGTGACTGCCAAAACACATTCTTCACTTTGACTGGCTCTTGGCTTTTTTTCAAAAGCTTTTGGAGGAAGATTCTCACTGAAAATAGGTGTTTGTCTTATGACAATGTCACTATATTTGATCAAGAAGTCCTCGCTGTCTGAGCATTTGCCCGGAAAATGTACAGTGTTGATGACTTGCCTTTGGTGTTCCTGAAGCCTGTTAGTGGATTGAGCAATTGCTAACTGAGGCACGTCATCTTTGATCTTGAGATCCTCAGCAGTTTCAAAGGATATATCGCTATTAGTTGAAGACTTCTGTTGAGTAGCAAGGCACAAAGACATCTCACTGTTTTCTTTATTTTCTAGATTTTCAGCGTCTTCTCTCTGGGGTTGATTCTCTTTGTCCTTATCTCCATGATGCCGGTGCATTTGTGTTCTCTTCTGTAGGGTCTTCTCCAAATTGCTATGTTTTTCTTCATTTGTCATTTCAAGGATGGTTTCACACTCAATTCTTGCCAAGAACATTTCAAATGCAGTCTGCTTTGTTTCCTCATTGTTTCTCTTTTTGACAAGTGAAAACTCTGTTGCTGTTGTTGCAATGTAACCTATTTTCTCCAGTACTGTTTTTACAATGTCATCTGGGAGCACAGATTGAATACAGTAGACAAAATTACCGGTGAATGTCTGAAACAGAATGCAACATTGTAAAACAGATGAACACTGGGGGTGGGGGGTGGGTGGAGGGAAGCATGAAAGACTTCCTAAAAATCAAAAGTACTTAACAAATGACTTACATCTTTTAAAAAAACTATGTTCCTAAAAGCCTGAATTTTGAATCAAAGTGAGGCTTTTCTAACAGCATTATTTTGTCAGCCTCTCAAGCATTATAGCTTTGCTATAGCACATTAATTTCAGTTAAGTTATGCCAGTTTAAACCTGCTGAGATACTGGCTAAGAGCATCAGTATTCAAAACTGAATAGAGTAAAAAATCATTTTAGTCAAACTACAGAAACTCAGAAATAAGTCTTATGTACTCTACTGAAGAACAGAAAATTTTAAATGATTCGTAGAATAAATCACTGAGGTCTAATCTTTTCCTAAAGAAACAGACATGATGCACTCACTGTGCTAATCATATTTCTTAATTGGTGACAAGACTGTCACATTTTCCATGGTTCAGACTCCTGCTTTAACTCTACTACCCCTGAATTAAGCTGCCATTTCTTTGAAAGCATCTCTTTGAAGGGAGACGATTCTAGCAGAAACACTGCCAAAACACAACTTGAATAAAATGTTGTTGCTGTGTAACAACTTAAAAAATTGTTCAACATCTACCCCAGGCACGAGGCCTAGTTTGTAAACTGGAAGTGGTTTTTGGTTTTGTCTGAAACACTATGATAGAAGAGACTATGTTGACCTAAGCATGACCAACTCCAGGCAAGTCAGAACAGAATGGAGGCAGGAATGCAAAGTCAAGACTCCAGAATCAGGGTACCTTATTTTCAGGCTGCCCAGACTGAGACTTACTGACCTGCTTCCTAAGGCTGAGACCTAAGCGTTAGTCTCAGAAGCACATGCTTGGGGGAGGACAAAGCTGACTCCAAAAAAGGCCATTAACCTAAAAGGCCATAATACAATGCAGGACACTGAGGCTCAGTCCGTTCTCAGCTAAATTTGTCAACAGTGTCTTTCACTCCCCAGCTTCTGTTTCTTCTAGAGGGGAAGTAAAGTGCAGGCACGGCAGGGGCGTGACATCAGAGCGGGTGAGAGGCAGGAAATGTGAAGCAGTATCCCACATATAACCAGTAACTTTTTATCAAACCTGTATGTACACAAGATACTAGTGGCTGTCCAACCTGTGCCTTGCAGTAGAATTATTTCAGGCCTTCAGCAGGCTGTCTTGCACTTTGGATTACCCACAGTAGTCTTCAAACATTAATTTTAATGACACCTAGGATTCTCATGTTATGAAAAAGATGAGACCACTAACTGTAGACCTGGTTATCTTACACTTTGCCCTGTTTTAGGGAGATGAATGAGGAGAACAGGAATCTACAGCTGTTTGAGAATCCGCAGATGGGACCTATGGTCAGGAAGGAGGAAAGAAATGGCTTTTCCTCACCAGCACCTGTTGCTGTAGGAAGGGAAGTAAGTTTGCATCCTGGGTGTTCAGGGATTTTGTTTAAATACAAGTAGATTTTGCATGTGTTGAAGACCGCTGTCTCTTCCGGACCATGAGACGCGTTCAGCGTGCTAGGGAAGTAGGGTAACCTTCACCACCTTGCTGCAAACAGCAACAGCGTTTCCTCTTTAGGAGGGGGTTTTCCTACCCACTTCACCAGCTGCACTCACCAGAGCTCGGACAGGTGGCAAGACCACCGGCCCACTTGGCCATTGGCATCAAACTGCAACAAAAGGGACACCTAGCGCTAAAAAGCATCGCCTCCTTACAGGCAAGCAAAGGTTAAAACTCAGAGTAACGGCAATCTGTGCCTTTCATGGTATCTTTTTACTTCTCCACTGTCTCGCAATAACCGATGATAATAATGGCTGTAATAATAAGGATGATCTGTCTCCGTTTCCAGCCCTTTGAGGGGCTCGGCGCTCCCGGGAAGGCCCCTGAGGCCCGGCCTGGGCCAGGACAAGGCCGCCGAAGGCCAACGCGCACCCCGCAGGCTCGGGGCACCCCTAACCCGCTCGACAGGGGCTCCCAGCCGCTGCCCCCTGGTAGGACTGGCTGTCCTGT
>JAVJGI010000036.1:12917076-13022112 GCA_035590275.1 Ibycter americanus
CAGGCCGCGCTGAGGTGGGGGGAGGCCAGGCCAGGCCGCGCTGAGGTGGGGGGAGGCCAGGCCAGGCCGCGCTGAGGTGAGGTGAGGCCACGCCAGGCTGCGCTTAGGTGAGGTGAGGCCAGGCCAGGCCGCGCTGAGGTGAGGCCTCTCGCTTCCAGCTCCGCGGCTCCGGCCACCCCGGGCCCGCTCCTGCCCCTTTCCAATGCCGTGGCCCCAGCTGCTTTCCCAGCCATCCATGGGCCCACGGAGGGAGGTGTCCGCTGTGGGCTTGGGGAGGTGGGGCTCTGTGCTCAAGGTCTGGCGTGAGGGTGACAGCTGCCCTAGTGGTAACTGCGCTGTGGGGTGCAGTGGGAGCCTCTGTAACATAACCCTCTCCTCGTGTCTGTTTTGTTATTCATATTGTATGTTGCCTCAGCTGAAAGAGACTTGGGTCTTCTGCTATGGTGGCTGGAGAGTTTCCTGGAAAGGGTTTGAAATGGAGGTTGGGTCCAGCAGCTGGAAAACCAACCCAACTTCCATCCAGATGGTTTTGCTAATCTTGACTTTCTGAATCTGAATTTTAGAGTCGCTTCCTATGGCTGCTACAATGTTGTGCACCTGTGTGATTTTATAAATTAGTGTCAGTGTCGGCCTCCTGTGACCTTAATTTTCATTGTAGACCAACTGGGCTGGTGCCTTCAGCGGTGTCTCTGCTGACTTGACTTGCTGCAAGTGTGAATTTGACTTGATGGTTTTTTAATGGCTCGTCTTATTATAGATTGTCTTCATTACACGGTAGGTTTTAAAATGAGTATCTGTCTCACTGTTAACCACTGGGAATGTATGGCTTCTCCTGATTAAGTGAAATCTCAAGCTTGACCGCAGTCCTGTTTCTTTTCTTGCAGAAAGTGGCTGTATGGAGTTGCAAACAAACTGGTTTTCTCTCTGACTTTCCAGGCATGAGGGTTTTCCAAAAACATATGCTTTTGATCGTCATTCCAAGTGAAATGTCACTAGGAAATACTTTTGTAGAATTTGTGTATGGATAAGTGCTATATAAAAATTGCTGATCTAGCCAAGAGGGAAGGGGGAACAAATCCCCATACTACCACCACATGTTAAAATGAGGCCATCTGGCCATCTGCCGCGATGTCTGCGTTTCCTCCTCTACCATATGTGCATGCATACACAGACAAGCTTGGCTGTACTCTTAGCAGGGCGCCTGCAGGCAACTTAGCTCTCTTCTTGCCATATGCAAAACTTTATTGACCCAAATGAAAGGGTTGGATTTCACGTTTCTGCACACCCGCTCCCATAGGGGTAGGATTGGATTCTTTACGCTTTGCAGTTCTCCTTAACGTATAGAATAGCTGCATTTTGTTAAATCCTGGCACATTTTAGTAAACGATTCAGGGAATCTTGTTTTGTTGCTGGTTCTTTTGAGTGTTTCACTTCTCAATAAAGCATATTTGCATAATACAGAAAATACTGAGTTGTCTCATATATCTACCTATTACTGCATTGTTATTCTCTGAATTAGTCTCCCAGTACAGCCTCCAAAAATGGGATTTATTTTCTGTGTTTTGAAGGTCCTAATACTTTGAAAGCCTGTTTTCTAAAAGGGAAACTTAATCACTTCCCTGGCATGTGGGTGTGGTACCAATCCTGTCACTGCCAACAGGGCAGAGTACTTGCCCATGACCTAGGTGCTTGAAAGTCCATTTGCAATTCCCTGAGCTATGAGGTCTCCCATCTTGCTCCTCCTTCTTCAATAAGATTTTGAAAGAGATTTCAATGAGGTTTTGCAAATAAGTTTTGCTCTTTTCTGGGTGTATTAATTTTGTTTATTACTGATTTTGGTCTCTTGCAGAAATAAAAAATCCTGCTAGGAGCAAAGCTGTGACAAAATAATCTTAAGTTTTACAGGGTTCTTTCACTGCTTCGTTGTCATCTGAATTTAATTTTTTTTTAAAAAAAGTCTCTCCATTGTGAATGTTTTAGTTTCATTTGGAGTGTAACAGAAGATAGACTCTATGAAAAAGACTACAGCAAGGCAAAAGCGTGGTCATTAGTTCTAGGGGAGAAGAGGAATTCAGCAGAACAGAATGGCCGCTTCCAGCTGCGTGTGCAAACTGTTGCTGTTTCCCTGGAGTTCAAAAGATACAATGCCAGTACCTGGTGAACTCCATCAGCCTATACACCTGACTATTTTTTTATTGCTTCTCTTCATTGCAGGTGGGCTAATTTAGACAGAGAAGGGCTATTGAAATGATATTGATAGGAAATGCAGGAGAACAAATAAGAACAAATAAGCATATGGACCTGTCTGAAAATCCGGGGTGTGAATTTATCGTATGCTTATGAGTTCAGTAGCCAGTGTTCAAGCGTGCATTACTGTGAGCTATGGAAAAGGGAAATAAATATGGACTTTGCTAGCTGAGAAGAAGTTTTAATGCATGAGATGCTGTTCGGGATTCAGAAAACATGGATTTAGTTTCTAATCTATCTACAATTCCCACTTCACATGTAGCATATCACTTCAGTGGAGGTAGAGCTGGGGGTGCTTGGATGTAATTGTGATGAGTATTTTCACTGAAAGCTTTTTGCTGTGACAACAGTATGGTGTTAGAAATCGTGTAGTTGTCACTGGTCACTAATGTGGTCTGGGCTAAGAGAATCCTCTTTCCCAGAGGGTATTGGCAGAACATCTAGGGTTTGGAGGCAAAAGTACAACTGACAATTCCCAGGCCATGAAGCAGTGTCAGACAGTAATAAAGAGAGGACATGGAAAGCTCCCCTAGAAGGAGAGGACTGAAACTTGGCCTTTTCATTCTCAGTAACATGTGGAATCTTTCTTTCTCTGCGATGTATAAAATACTAATTCTCCGTTTCCCCTCAATTCTAGTATCTCATTTCTATATAGCAGTGGGGAACAGCTTTCTATTCTCTGTCATGCAAAATCAAGAAAAATAATAACCAGACCTTTTAACTTGCTTGTTCTTTTTTTGTAGGCAGTCAGGTTTGTCATCCTCCTTGAAGTGTACAGCTTCAGCCTGGACTTGGTTTCCTAACAGACCAGTAGTGAGTGAAGAGCTATTTTGAATGTTCTAATAATAATAGCACTGTTTATATTCCCAGGCTGTTGTTATTAATTTTTCTTCTTTTTTTCCTAGTAGTGTGACAGTATTGGCTCACAGTTAGGCCGTATTTGTTTCAGTCTAATTCTCAGACATTCTCCTGTAGTCTTAACAGGTCGTTCTGTGTCGTGTTTGTGAATTTGAGCCTACATTTCTCAAGTGCGGGAATTGTATTTGCGCTCAGTGACCTGTACCTTGTGCTTTTCAGGCTGTTCCTCTGTATCTTCAAATTCCAGTCCTGCTCTCCTACATACTCCTGCCTCTCTTAGTTTAACATAAATTGCTGATTTTTAATAGGTCCATTCTCTCTCAGAGCTCTGAAATCCTGCAACACTCAGTATTTTCATTAGGACATAGGTGATCCCACCTGATGCATCCTTTCAAACTAACAGTAATTGATACTCCCTTGTATGATGATGATTATTTTAATTTACAGAAGTCTGTGGTTATAATTTTATGTAGAGAGTATGTCTTTAGTTTAAGGAGGGGAATGATTTGTCAGACTGTACCATGACCAGTTAGATCAGTTTGATGTGGTTTCCATTCAGGAAATACTGTTACATACCTTGCTGTGCTAAAAAATTAGCTGTTTGAATATTTTTGGGAAGATTGGCTTGTTATTTCTTGCATTTTCTTTTTTCCCTTGGTGGCATGTTGCCATTTTCCAGTCTCCTGACCTTAGTAATTTTCAGATGTACCTATGTATGTGTTTGTGAGGGTTTCTGACGCTTCTTGAAATGCCTGAGAGTATTTCAAAGGTAACAATTTTCACTGCAGCAGTATTGTAGACTCTTCCCTTTCTGCTCTTGCTGAGCTGGGCTGATCCTGGCTGGGCACACACGGACTCATCTGCCTGAGCAGGAGAGACCTGACTGCTGTGATGGCAGCTTATTCCTGTGATCTCTGACAAATGTAAAATCCAAATGTAAGTGGCTGAACTGTGATGTTGCTTAGTCAACAGTTGCTTAGTTGCCTGATTAACAGGAGGCTAAGTAAAGGCTGTGGGTAGTACCAAAGTGATACTGACGCAATAAAAAGCACAGAAGCTATTTATGTATGTTCTTTACTGAAAGTTTTGTGTAAAGATCAATATACTAAAAATCAAAGCAAAAGAGATGACTACAGAAATACAGTACTGTTATCGCGTAGCAAGAAACAGCATGTCCAAACAATTTTCTTTCTGCTATTGGTCATGTAATAAATGAAAGGCCTGTGTTAAGCCAATTTTAGCACTGGCATTAAAATTATGTGAGAGTTTGCGATACAGTCTGATAGGAGGATGTGAATTTCTTAAGAGGAGCATTAGGAGACACTGTCAACTTTGCCAAAAGTTTTCTGAGATCTTAAATATTCTCCAAGAAATGAAAACATGTTCTTACTGTATGATTACTAGAAATCTCAACACTGTTCCAGTTGTAGTGTTGGAAGATGTTAGAGCAGCTTTAGAGCTGTAAACTTCTCTTTCAAGTATTGTCTGTTTGCAGGGTTAGATTCATAAGCTTTTTTCCCAAAACTTTGTTGGTATCTCCTCGTTAAAAAGATTAACAAGAGTAGAGAATTTTAAGCCACTCTTGCAAGTGATCGTGGTAAGGTAGCATACTCTACTTTTAATTCACAGTTGTTTTTTTTTTTTTTTAAGGTATTTGTGTATAACGAATGATGTAGCCTATGCATTTAGTGGTAACTTACAAAAATGCTGCAGTATGGAAGTGTATGTTTTGGTTTGCTTCCATATCTGCGTGACAAAGGAGCTGGGATTATTTTGATGGACGAGCCCCTCATTGTGAACTCTATGTAGTGTGATAACCAGATCACTTGACTTTATAAAACGGTATACCACAAGAGGGAGTAGTCAGCTGTTGGTAAGTAATGCTGCTACATACAATCCAGATCGCAATGCTAAGGATGCTTAACTGGTACCAAACGAAGAAAGACTTTGATTAGTTTTCTATAATCTTAGTAATGCATCTCTATCATGAGGTAAAATACAAATTTCCCATTTTCATCAGAGGCCTACTTAAAATCAGCTTACTTTGTAAACCACAGATAGAAAGTTAGTGGAAGGGCATGAAATCCCTGTCAGGTTACAAGCCTAACAGGTTGAAAGGATTTTCCAGTATGCACAGAAACTGTAAACATCTGTAACAGAGTAGAGGCTTGCCTGCCAGACGTGAAAAGCCCTCTGTGCTTGTCTTCAGAAGAACCTTCAGGTTTGTCATGTAAGAGACATGCT
Organism: Ibycter americanus; assembly: GCA_035590275.1. Lineage (NCBI taxonomy): Eukaryota > Metazoa > Chordata > Aves > Falconiformes > Falconidae > Ibycter > Ibycter americanus. The sequence continues at coordinate 12,922,426 of JAVJGI010000036.1, forward strand.
TTCAGGGGGAAAAAAAAAAAAAATCACATTTGCTTCCTAATATTTGTTTATTAGATTTCCCCCTCCACCTCCCCAGTAGTAGCTTGAAGCAAGCTGGTCTGGTCCCAGTGCCTTACCCTATTCTAGGCAGGTCTCCAAGAGCTGCAGGAAGACACAGTTATGAAAGCATGTCCTATTCGGCATAAATAAACTGCTGTGCTTTCCTTCATGTTTTACTTTCCTGCCAGTAAAACTGACTGGTACAATTCTATGTTGGTTTTCATTTCTGGCCCCTAATAGATGGTGTAGAGTTTTGTTTCTCTATTGCAGGATACTTTGCATGCCACAAAACTGTTTACATTTGTACTTTTATATAGAGGAATAGTTCTGTCTATTAAAAGTACAAATGTGAAATACAGCCTACATTCTGGCAATGCCTGCTAGCAGTTTTGCAATGCAAAATTGTGAATTTTTTGGATATAGTATAGTTGTTTTGGATATAGTATACTGAGAATATTGAAAATCTTGCTGAACTGCAACAGAATCCTGTTATTTTAGCAAAATACATATTTACTCTTATCTACTTAGCAAAAAATGCATACTTACCTTATCTTATCATGTGCATATGACTCAGTAATGGTATAATTTATACAGCAGTAAGAACTGTATAATTACTTCCCATCTAAGTATTAATTATAATTGTGTCAATCTTCAGTGTTGAATGATGATTACAGTTGAAAATTATTTAGTATTTACAGAAAATCTAAGTGCAATTTTAATAATTTGGATGATGCTTCCTTTTAAACACTATTTTATATTTACTATACTCATTTTTACATATCCTTCAGTGGGAGTAGTAAACTGAAGTCCACTTTATCAGCGTAAAAAAACCCAACTATTTTTTCACTGAAAATACCTCTAAGATTTAGTGGAGATGAGCCTCTGATAACTCTACTAACTGGTACTGGTTGAACATGTAGTTTAGTCGTTGTGTGGAGATAGGGTGCTTGTGTACTGTGCAAGACTAAACTCTCACATCTGCAGTTTGCCTCTGCTGTTCCTGCTAGCATGCATCTCCAACTTGTATGCAGTTACCAAATGAACGTGTGAGTTCAGGTCTATGAACAGAGGCTAGATTTGTGGGTACCAAAATTTCAGTGAAAACGATCATGCCTAATAAAAGAGGCTTCTGCACGAAGTGAGGTTCTCTGTTACTGTGCATGCCAAGTCCAGCATCTATGATTTATATCACACTAATACAATTACTAGAGGTCAAGGTCCTTTGTAACACTACAGGCTCCTTACTGAAGAAAGAGATCAGTTAGTGCCTGAAAATGCAGTCATGCATGAGAGTCAGCATGAAGCATCTTCTGGGATTCCAGGCACTGCCCTTCATTGGCTATAGCAAGTCCCTGTGAAGGGCATGCAGCTCCCAGCCTGCACACAGCTGTAGTACAGCTTCTGTGGATAAAGCCAATTGGTGTTTGGGGATCCATTGCCACCTCTCCATTGCTCGCTGCTGGTTTCTTTTTGAGGAAGACTGAATAGCAGGCTTTGCAATGGTCTGAAAAGCCTAGTACTGGCCAGGCTTTCCAAAGGAAAAATGTGACTCTCGCAATATTATTCTCCTTTTTCTTTTGCTCCTATATGGTACTGATAGTCATATTTTGCAGGCAGTGCTCTGTCTCTGTCTAAAGAAATACATATTTAGACAAAGCATTATTTAAAAATGCTTTGTTGCCAAGACACTGAATGAAATGTACTTATAGTGAAACCTACAAAGACAACAAAATGCTGGTCTTTTTCCTTCTGCTTTAAAACATGCAAACTATCATAAAATCAACAAGTAGGCTTGACTGGATAACGTGTATCTATGTTAAGAGTGGCTGATTTCAATGTGTTTTGAAATGCTTCAAAAAGGTCAGATGCACCGCTTGTCGCTGCGGCTCTTTTACTCTGTGTGATGTCATGGAACACTTTGAAGCACAAAGAGGGTGGTTTAGGTAAACCTTCAAAATTCACTGTAAAAAGTAAAATCCCATTGCATCCCTGTTTAAAGATATAAAATAGGTAAAACTTTCAGAGGTTTTGTGTTTCCATTTGAATGTTTTGTGTTGGTCTGAGTTCTTCAGAAGAATTGAAGGAAAGAGCCACTTTTATTCACATGATTTGGTTCAGAAGGGCCTGGTAGTCAGTGGAAGAATTTTTCAGTACTTCCATTGGAACAAGTGGAATGGGGATATTCTGTTCACACACCACCGTCTCGTACAGGGGAGCAGCCTCCAGAGCGAGAGATGACAAAGAGATGGATGAAATGGGCTGCTGCAAGTCCTGCAGCCTGACTGCATAATTTGCAGCTTGTCCTGCAGTCCCAGATGCTGCTGCTTCTTCCAGGCTAATGTTTATAGATATTTCATTTCTTTGACAAGGGTCCGTAAGAGAATATGGGGGAGGATCATCTGTGGGAATATATATTTGTGTTGCTCCTGGCCCCACACATTCATCGTAGCTGAAAGAAAAAAAGAATTTTTCATTAGATTCCTGTAAAAAATGCCACAGTACATTATTTTCAGCATAACAGGGGCAGGTAAAGTGAGAAGAAAAGGATCAACTGGTATTTTGTTCCTCAGCCCACATCCTTGCTTACCCTGCCATGTGAGACACTTGAGAGCATAATACTTAAAAGCACATCTCCAGCTACCTAAAGATAATCCCAGAGGTCTCAGTGAAAGTTCAGACCCCATCCTCCTGCATGAAAGTAACATCTGTGGCAGCACTGTTCTGCTGGGGCGCCTGGGGATAAGCCCAGCTCCTTACAACCTGTTATGCAGGAGCAGGCAGAATAACACTGCTGGCTCACACAAGGCTGCGCACTCTGCACCAGTCACCGTGAGTGCAACACAGTGGGGACTCAGTCCTGCTCTCAGCTGCTTCTGAGTAGTTAAGTTAGAAAATGGCTGGGGAAAAAGGAAGTGGTGTTGCCATTTTAGTTATGAAATAAGATGTAGAGAACTTTAGATGGACTCTAGAGTATAATTTCAAATGGTGTCCTCCTGACTCACAGGTCTCTGGTGCACAGCCACCAGTTACGTGCAGTGGGTTGTGTGGGTTGTCTGGGTTGCAGATCTGTGCTGGCAGAGGCAGCAGGATTTCTTGTTGAGGTGCAGAGCTGTGATGAATAATCTTGACAGACTCATGCTGGTCATTCTGAGACTTGGCAGACTACTCGTCATGTTCCTCCCAAAAAGGAGGAATGCAAGACAGACCAATTTGTGGGGTTTCCGTGAGGAGCCAACTCAGGTCTATCCAGGCTTTGTAGTTCTGTCTGAGTCACCAAGCTCGAGCCAGGGGAAACTATTAATTACCTTCTTACTCTGCTGCCATGCTCGGTGCTTGCTGTCCCTGTGTGAATGCAGACAGGCACCTCAGATTGGAGCTTGGACTGCACAGCCTTGGGAGGCCCATGAGGGGTAAATAATGAGCCTGAATAGACCAGTGTGTCTTTGTGCTTGTGTTTTCCCATGTTCTGTGTTGCAGGAAGGGAATGGGACAGAGTGGACATGAGCAGGCTCCATGCATTTGCACTGTGCTGTGCTGGCACTGCCCAGCCCTCTGAGCTTAAGGACTCTGCAGAAGTTGCACTGTGGCCCCAAGAAGGACTGAACCAGAACTGGTGGATCTGGTTTGTTATCTGGGTGGTCCACTGCCTGGCTATCCTAGCATCACCTGTTTGTCCACAAACTAAAGCTGATGCCACTTTTGCTATCAAATCAGCCCAGGTCTAGTTGTCTGAAGGAAGGTCTGGTTTTCCTGGTTCACTGGCTACAGGTAAAAGTGAGGAAGAGTCATAACATCATCATCTTAAATGTTGGACCTGCTTTGTTGGTGGCTGCCTTGTTTAACTGTTCCAGGATAGCTTTAAATCCAATCTTGAAGAAGGGAATGTTTCCTGTAAAATACCTCAGTTAACCTGAAAAACAGTTCTGCTGGAGCCAGACAAATTAAGAACCCATTTCCTTGACCACACTAACTGCAGAGCCATTAAGATTGAGGATATTTCCTGAAACTTACGATATTTAGCATATGGCTTCCCAGTAGACTGCAGGCAGTCATTCTGCCCCCTGTAATTGCATTACTGCCAGGCTAAACCGAAGTTAATAAACCCTGCTTGTAGGTTGCACGTGGCTTGCAGCAGGGCAGCTTGCATTAGTTAGAGGGAGCTCCCATCTACTGCGGTCAACGATGGAGGCCCTGCCTTAGAAAACTACTTGCTTCTGCTGCACTCATTCATACCTTTCCCTCAGAGCGCTCCTGATGATTTTGATGATGTTGTTCCTAGTCTGGGTGACGGAAGTGGTTTTTGGGGATGGGAAAGGTAAGAAAGTGAAATCTTAGTAGTAGGTTACTAAATAACTCAAATATCCACAGATGGTTTTATTTTTACCTCCCTTTTATCTTATTTTTATATTCATGAGGACAATGGTTTTAAATTCAGACCAGAAAATTTTAATTTCCCGATCAGAAAGAACAGTATTTAAAAACATAAATCTGTTCTGAAGATCCTGAATAGGGCTGCTAGATACTTCTAGAGGTCAAATTTTTTTGTATAGCAAGTTTAAAAGATTTCAGTCCAGCCTCTACTAAGCCCCCTGAAGCTTTCAAGCATACCTGATAATCTTTTAAAAGATCTTAGACCTCAGTCAGAGATTGAGGACCTGATGTCCACAACTCTTCATGAACTCAGCAAGAGTAAAGGAAGAGCCACTCTTTGCAGCATTACTTACTACGAGCTGCATCTTTACTTAATTTACATTTTGGTGACCCAAAGCCTAGTGGATTTATTTAAAATCTTTCCATGGATTTTGACTGACTTTAATCAGTTAAATGAAGAGCACCAACATAGTGAAAGAGTTTCAGTTTTGAAAAGCCCACAGTAATGTGAGTTTCAAGGTAGAAAATTTTGAATCATTTTTGCTGAGACACAAAAGGGAAGAAGTTTCTCTGCCTCCTGATTCTGGACTGAGGCCCAGCACAAGGGAAATCTGCCACTCACCTAAAGGAGAAATGGGCACAGTATGAACCTTCTACTTACTGTTGTTATATGATCATCTGCATTTCTCTCCCTTGGATTTAATTTCATATCTTTCATGGACTGTAGCTCAGCTGTATAGAACTAAAATGTTCGGTGGGATAGTGAAATGATCTTGTGTGAAGTAGACTTTTAAGCATCAAGACAAATGGGTAGCAAATTATGGTATTCAAAACCTGACATTTTAGTGTTTAGTTTCAAATATCAGTATGTTATTGTTAGGGCACTTTTTCTTCATACATATGATGGATAAAAAATAATTCTCTCTTTTTGTCCGAACTCCAATGCAAGTGATGTTTCCCCCCTCATTTTTGAAAATTAAGATCACATTTTAAAAATGGAATAGGGCAGTAAAGAACCCATGCAAGACTTTCAATCAAATAACTTTTTGGCACCTTCATAGATGTGTTTGTACATCATTGTGGCCAAGGAGGCAACTACAAATCATTCAAATAGCTTTTTTTTAAAAAAAATAACTTCTTGTATTTCATTAGCAATTTATGATCTTGATACTGTTTCCTATATTCTCTTCAAAGCATGGTATCTTTGCTTGTAATGCTGACATTGCAAATGGCTATTGTTATGATACTAGTAGTGAAAGCTACAGATGAAGTTCCTCGTGTTTTCTGTTGAGGATAGAAAGGAGGTGAATTAAGGTCATACGAGCAACTTTAACTTTGTATGTTTTTCCCCTAGTTTCCAAGTGTGTTGTGGATGTGGGTGGTGGTTATTGTTTTGGGTTTTTTTTTCCCTCCTCTGTTTAACAGCCTCAGTAATTTGGTTGTGCTTTCAGTGCTGTTATAGAGGTATTCCTGTAATATAACTAATGAATTGTCAACACTACAAGCATCAATTTTGTTTTGCAGTCTCTCCTTCAAAGAGACCGTAATATGTAAACTGGTACGGCTTTACCAGATCTTTTTGTATTAGAGGATTCTAAGCAAGTATTATAAGTAATACACAGTTCGATAGGCACCCACTGTCCATGTATGTTGGTGGTTGGAAAATCATTCCTCAAAAGATTTAAAGGATTACTTATAAAAAATTGTAACAGCAATCATTTCTTGCAGCTGATTGCAGTGGGTGGTACTGGACTAAACCTTCACTGTTGTCTTACAGTAAAGCTTCATGTTTAAGGAGAAGAGGTGAATGGACTCTTGCATTTTACTGCAGTGAGATGTGTATCGTGAACGAAGTGGTATGGCTAAGTTGTCCTGCAGTGTGAGGTCTGCACCTTTGACATAGCTTTTAGGTCTCTTTATTCGCAAACTGGAACAGAATGAAGAAGCTGCTTTCTTGTCAGCTAATATGGAAACCTTGATACCACAGCGGCCAAGAGGTACTATGTAATGATGGCTACCACTAGAAAGAACCAGTGCATCCTAACAATCATGTAATTATGATTCCTAATATTAAAATTATACTGTTACATGCAAGTCACCTAAGTATGGCAACTTATGCTGTTGGTTTCATCTGAGAAGGTGGCAGCTGTAAAGCTCTTTGATGTGTAAAGCTGTGGTTCAGTATGAGCCAATGTCCATGTCATTGAAAGGAAGTGTCCCTTGCCCTGTTGCATACTCCCAATGTGTTCCTTCTACTACCTCCTCCAAACCGTGATACCCACTCTGGAGCTAAATAGGCATAAATTTTGTGTGTGTGGGGTTTTTTTTGGTGGTTTTTGGTTTTGTGTGTGTGTGTTTCCTGGGCTGGATTTCTACTGAATTAGCTACCTAAGTTGGAGGCTCACAGTGTAGCCAGAAGGGCATCAATGCAACACAAGGGAAGTAGAAGAGATGGAGGAACTTGGGTAGGTCTTAGACCACAGCTCACAGGCAGAACTTCTCAGCCATATCATAAAAGTGCAGCCTCAGTAACTGCTAAGGGAATGACACCTACGTATATATGTGTGTTATATATATGTTTTGCAACTGAAAATGCAAGAGCATGGAGCTTGCATGACTGAAGTGGAAAACCAAAAATACTTGCTAGTACAGGCAGTTATGAAATGTGCTGTTGTCTACAGTTTTGGTTGTTTTTTTTTTTTTTTTGGCCTTGTTTCTTGTCAGAATAAGTTCATTGTCATTGTAGACTACGCTGCTGAGTTTTTAAGGGATAATTATGCTCTGAAAGACAGGGAGGGCTGATGGCTATTAACATCATCTTACCACATGTAAATGTGATCTGCAAAGAGAAGAATGTTGCTTAATACAGCAACTTTTCAATCTGACCTTGTTGACTTGGAATGTTGAGGGAGGGAGTAACTTCATGAATTTGTCAGGTCTCACTGCAATAAGTATTAGGATAGGTTTGTTGCTAAGGAAACCCAAAAGAGCTTATTTAACTAGCTGTCATTCATAAATTATGACCTACTCTCTGGGGAAAGAAGGTTCTACTTACAAAATCTTTTAAGATGTGAACAGTAGCTAGTGAAAAAAAGGCAAATCTGGGGAATGAGGGATTCTTCTTTGTTAAATAGATGTCTTTTCGTTTACTTTGTTCATTTGTTATATGTTATGACTCCACTAAAATTGCTGCTGTTGCACTGTTTCCATTTTGCTGATGACCTACTGTCTTCTTTTAATAATGGTAAACAGAATCACTAAATCTGGAAAATACATGTGCTGACAGGTTTGTTATGATGAAAACAATACAAAGGATGTTTATATGATGTTACCTAATAAAGAAAAGCTGAAATTAGAACAAATATACTGTAAATCTTTAAAGAGAAGATCAAAGCAAAAAATAATTGTTTGATGACCATGTAAGTAGTTCAGCTGATGATGCTATCTCTGAGCGTGCAATCTACTAACAGCAGGGTTTGTAGGACAGCAGCTTGGAAATCTGTCAGCGTTTCCTTTGAGGTGTTTTTTCTTAGAATACATATATTCTTTGGTGATGTATAACTACCATGAAGAAATGCATCATTCTTGGCAGAACTGCTCTTATAGTGACATATGTCATGAGACAGGATATGTTTTAGGTTTATTTTTGATACAGTTTCCATTTGAGATACTAGGTACATTTACTAACTATATTTTGGCTTTTTGCATGCTTCATCAGTGATTTATTAAGCAGGAGTTTAATATTTTCATATAATAGCAATCCATATCACTGATTGTCTCAGTCGTTCACTTAGTTTAATTCTTGAACAGGGACTTAGAATGAAGAGCCAAAACATCTTTCTTTATTAAAAAAAGAAACACCCTGAACTGTTGGGGCCTGGTAATTAGGAGAATGACAGTGCAAGAGTAAGCAAATGTGGTTAAGTGGCACCTCCTCCTATGCAGTTTCAGTTCTACTTATTGTGTTAGTATGAAATCAAAATCCATCTGTGTCTGGGCCTGGATAATATTACATGAGAATTTTTGACTCTGACTGATCCCAAATTACAGTGGGTGAGGGGGTAAGTAACAAACATGTAACTCCTAGAGATAACAGCCCACAGTGTCAGCCAAGACAGGGCCCTGAAGGAATGATCCGATGCTCCATAAAATCAGTGGAGTATTTTCTGGGAATGTTTTGTCACGTGTGTTTGAAATGTGGCTATTTAAACAAGGGGGAGACTCCCCTTAAGGTACTCTGGAGGAAACTCTCCCTTCTTATTAGTTGTAGAGCCATGCTGATCTCTTAACTTAATTGACTTTTAAGCTCCCAGAGGTGTGATAAATGCACCTCCAAGGTGCCTGCCTGGTCTCGGAGTAGGTAACCATGAACAAATAACACTGTTATTTTCTATTTTAATGTTTTTAAATAGTAAAACATGTAACCCAAAGTATTGTTCAAGGCAATGTCTAAGGCTTAAGTAACTTAACCCTTGAAGAGACAGGAAACCAGACTTAATTTTTTTCTGCCTTTTTTTCTCTTCATACTTATTTCTGGAATTTTCAATTCCCTACAGCTACAGTAGGAGTATTTGTGTTAATAAGCACTAAAAGTATGGATCTTTATTCTGTACAATGTGTCAAATAATCTTGAGGAAGTTGTGAGTCTTTGATGAATATTCTGGACGAAAAATGAAATTAAATGTAAACAGTGTTTTCATGAGAACATATACCAGATAGCATTTGAAACTGGCATAATACAGTTTCAACAAAATTGTGCAGCTTTAAATAATTAAAATAAACGTTTTCAATAAAACCAGTCATTCTGTGATGAAGATTTTATATGATACATTTAATCCTAGCATGAAGTTTATATATAATAAGAACCACTTGATCACGGTGTTTATCTCTGGATTTCTGTAAACGTTATACAGTAAAAGACAGTGAAGCTATGGGTACTGGTTGAGTTATAGTAATAATTTAAGACAAATTTATTTCAGATTAATCTCTTGTAGCCTCCCAAGCCATGGAGTTAATCTACAACAGTGTTCTAAACAACAATACCAATTTTTGCCTGTTGGCAGGAATGCTTAGGACCTGCTAATATTTGAGGAAGTTTGCCATGCGCTATGTTTTAGGATCATATTTTTAGACAGAGATTTGCTTTAATTATTCTAGGAATGAATTTGGAGCAGGTGAAGGAAATAATAGCTGCAGTATGCAACAGAAAGTTTAACTACTAGGAAATTAGAGAAAAATATTCCTTTTATTCAGTACTGTTATCAATGACTTACCAGCTTTAAGTTGTGAGTGTTCTGCATGTATATTTTGCATGCATAAATTTCTGGTTAGAAATACTTGCTGCCTCTCATCAGGTTTTTCTGCTTTCTCTGCTGCAGTGTTGTTTGGTTTCTTTTTATGTGCAGCAATAGTTCGCACTTCTCGAGTGAAACTGGGACAGGTGTAGAGAAAGGCTGGTCAAGGTGATACAGCATCTCAATAGATACTTTTGATGACAGAAAGGGAAGAGAACTTTGTGTCTTAGCCTTACAACATGCAGGTTGAGGTGTGAGACATTTGACTACAAATACAAGAAGTAAGTAAAGACAAAGGTATGGGTATTTAAGAGGAATGGAAATGACACAAAAAGAAATATAATAAAATGTCTGTAAACAAATTTAAGCTGGAAAGAAGAAGGTTGGCATAATGATTAGGAATTATGTCTGTCCTTAGATATTCTGGAATGAGTATAATGGGGCCACAAGATCCTTGCAAACTCTGTTGTGGAATAAGTAAATTTCTGCTAAAAATGATGACTTGCAGCAGCAGGGGTGGGACTGGGTGACTGTAGAAGATCCTTTCAAGCCTATGTTCCTCTGACTGAAATGGATTCCTGAAGGATGGTCTGTTAGTAGAAAATATCAAGATGAAGGCAGCCTGAGGGAAGACCTGTCCATAGAGCAGATAGAACTTGATGATGCTGCCACTGGTGTGTTGGCATTCGCATCAGCTGAGAACCTCACTAGGGCTGGACTCTGTTCAGACATATACCAGAGATGTGAAATACTAGTCTAGATACACTTGTTGGGATCTCAGTTGTACACTCTGACCTCTCAGCGGCTGGCTTAATGTCAGGCAGTAAGGTGGTCTCCGTGTTCACTAGATGGGCTGTGAAATGTGAGTATCATGTAAAAATCCCTTCACATCAGAAAGCAAATAACTAACGACAAAGCAATTAACTTGTTCCTATACCTAACAGTAATTAGGAATAGCGCTGGGATGTGGAGAGGGGCTTTTGAGGGTCTAGTTGCTCAGAATTTGGACTTGAAAGAATTGAGAGTTTTATCTTGTGTCATGATTTCCAGTGCTTTCGAAACTGTCATATTTCCAATTTTTTTTACTTTACTGCCTGAAAATCTGAAGGAAGGTACTGAAATGAGATCCGAACTTAACCACAGATGTCCATCTCGTGCTTTGCCAACTGTCATTGTAATATGTCAAAAGCTACTTACCTTGCATGCTTGCAGGAAAAGTAGCCTTGGCAAAGGAATATAGCACAACGTAGCAAGTTTTTATGTTAGTTTCCTGCAAGCCTAATTCTGTCTTTCAAGAAAATTTAGGAAGCTGGTTCAAGCCTTCTTCCCTCTGATACGGCTAGCTAACTTCATTAGAAGTGGGGGATGGAAAAGAATGTCTTATAAAAGATGGTCTGTCTGTGAAACATAAGCATTTCCTTTTGCCACTTTAAAGTAATTTTTAAATGGATTTACCCATTTAAACAGTGCAGACTGAACGGGTAGTAAGAGTACTGGAATTTACCAAGTCTAAACAAGACAATTTTCTCTAGAATTGATCCTATATAGATTAGGCAAGATGACCAGATAGGTAAAGTAAGCAGACTTCAAACAAACAAGCAAAAAAAAAATCCTAATGTATTCTAATGTGATTGCTAGGATAATGGGTGATTAACAGCTTTTTATCATAGTGTGCCCTGCAGGACACATTTCAATGTGAAATACAGAGAGGACTTTTGTGGCTTCCATCAAAACTATTCCTGAAGCTAAATCCCTCCATCTCGCTCAAGAGTCATTCCTCAATGATGTTCTGTTTTAGACAGTCATGAATGACAGATCAAAAAGGTGATAACCTTGGTAGCCTAAAAGTCTGTACATACCAGCAATATCCAATCACTAAGCAGTGAAAAAGCATTTAGTGGATTGGGGTGAAATGTGTTTCCTCTGGTAAAAGGTGAAGAGTTGGTAAAATTCCTTTCATGCAGGGAACCTTAAATCTCCTCATTGTTCAGATTTTAGAGACCCTCATAAAGAAAATGCAGCTGTTTTTAATTTACTTAGTCCTTGATTGGTACTGTAGTTCAAGCCATTTAAAACACGTAAGCTCAAATAACTTTTAAACAGCTTTCTTATTACATACATATAAAAAGATAATTAGGAAGGCTTACTGTAAGTGCGTGTATTACAACAAACTCTGGGCACAGTGATCATGAGCACGAGCTCCTGATTTCTATCTACAAAGGTATTATCTTCACAGTGTCAACAGCATGTGTTTGGAATATATAAAATGACAACTACAGACATCTTGATCAAACTCCAGAATACTTTTTTGATTAAAGGTCTGCTGCCTGTCATGTAATTCCAAATAATACTCCTGATTTTTTTTTCTTTGATTCTTCTTAAAAGTTTAAAGATACTAAAAATTCAATTAGATTATTTTACTTATACAGTCACAATGAATACTGAATAAATTGGCAAATACTGGATTTACATGCTTTCCAGTATTTCTTTCAAAATCATATTTACTATGATGATAGCATGGAGATTGTTCTTCTATTTTGTCCTGGTTGAATTTGTTCAAATTTCCTATTTTGGGGGGAGAAGAATTCTGTGGTTTAGAATTTGTTGCTACATCACCTGGATCATGTGTCTCAGGTGACTGAAGTTTCTTAGAAACAAATACTCTGCCATCTCTGGTAACACGGACTGTGAAACATTAACTTCCAGCACTGCTACAAGTATCTGTACATGTTAGAAATAGACTCTAGAATACAAACCCCCAATATCTTGAAACGGCTTAGTTCATACCCACTGTATTTTGTTTTTATATTTCCCTTCTACACCTCATGTAAAATCAATCTGACAGATGCTAACACAGATCTGAGATTCATTAGAAAGTCATTAATTATCCTAATGGGTTGTTTATGGATAGGAGGAAGACTGTATATTTTGGGCTGTCAAGACAAATTGACTAAATGGCTTCTCTGTAACCACCCTGCAACTATGGCAGGCTAATGACAAAACTCAGTGCATGGTACTCCTCTAAATCTAATGTAAAATCTAATGTAAGAATCAAATTGAGCCTCAAATGAAATTTGTGATTAGATATCAAAGTAATTAAATTATTAACATACCAAGGCATTTTTCATAAATTATTTCCCAATTAAAGTTTTTATATAAATTGTATTTTGTATTGGACTTTCAACTGAAGAGATGACAGTGGACAGTTCTGGACAGTTAGCTCTCCTTCAGCCATAGAAGTGGGTACTCTGACTCTTCGTTTCATCAGCCTTCCCCTAAAATTCCTTTGCCACTCACTTCATGGTTTAAAGCCCACCTGTAAAATCTAATGGAAACATTCTAGACTGATTATAATCATCCCCTTGGCCAAATAGAGGTGTCATGCTTTCTACTGAAATCATTTCAGGAAGTACAGTTTCAGCAAAAATGGTATGTTCAAGTATACTCAGCTCTGCAGCACCTAGTATGCAGTGATGTAATGCTGCTGCCTCTTGCAGGCTGTGTTAGAGCAATGTGGTTAAATGAAGCTAATGCCTTGGTGTCTGCTTGTGGCAGCAGGGCACACTAGTTTTCACTCTCTGAATTTTTTTCGCTTCAGGTATGTGTTGAGAGTCATTTGCCAATGCTGTTGCTTTCCTTGCTGCTCTTCATTTCTGTTCTGTTTGTGCTGCAGTTGCATTATTAGCTTTTGGGCATGCTAGTTTAGCTTTAAATTACACGTTGCACTGCACGAATGAGAAGGAGGAATTGCATTAATTTAGCCAGTGCTACATTTCAGTAAAACTACTCTTCCAAACATTATCATAGTAACGAGATTGATCCCAGAGTTAATATTTTAAATGCACAAGGTCAGGCATGTCTTGTTTATGCTTTAAGGCTGTGTCTGACAGTCAGTCTTCCTGCTGTTAGCACCCATCAGTCCAAATAATCTGCATGCTCTAATAATTAGAAAAAATATACTTTGGTGTTATGCCATGAAGGAGAGTGTAAAGGCAGCTATACAGAAATGTTTCAGGCTCTTACATAAAGCAGTGTATTCATGCAACGCTTCTCAACCAATGATTTTGTGAACAGAAAGTTACAATGGACTATATAATGTATTAATAGTAGGTTTAAATGTCTCTATGTAGCTTTGCTTTCAGCCATCTGCTAAGCTCTACTTTTCCTGAAGTTTTCTCCAAATTGTGTTGCTAAGATATAAAACTTAGTAAGATTTTGATGATTTGCCAATGCTATTTTTTCTAAAATATTTAACTGTGGTAGCAGTGAGAAAACAACAAAACCATTAACAGTAATCTTTGCTTTTGACCCGTGATGCAGAACTGCAATTGATGGGATGCGCAGTCTTTCCTTGTGTATGCAGAGTCAAATCCTGGGCTTCTGAGGGATGCAGTCCACTCAGCCCAGAAGGGAATCTTGAGGAGGCAGTGGCTGGACACCTTTATGTCTCTGTGATCCTAGTATTGATGTCCCACAATAGTTTCTTAGAACAAGGTAGGACACAAGATAGTTAACTTGTGCACTGCTTATTACAGAAGTAGTTGGGGAATTTTCAGGAAAGCATGGATCATCTAGTGCTATCCTGTATCACTTATGTATCTCTTTCCAAACAGAGAACTCCATAGAGGTGGAAAATCCTTCTTTGGGCCTGTTTCAAAATGGAAATGGAAACAACCTTTGGTATAATCTTAGGAGACCTGTCTGCAAAAGAAATATGTTCTCAGAACTTGTTCACGGAGTCTGAGCTTGTTCTCAGAAATCTGGCCAACTGCCCACTCAAGCTGTTGCTTGGGTGTCAGCTGGCTGGCTTTTATTAGTAAAGGCTCGTGGGTGTGGGTCCAAAAACCAGTCTAAATTTTTAAGTGGATTTATATGAAGTTCAACAAATTTAGATGCCAGGCTCAGAATATTTTTTCACTTGCGAGCTTTCTGCTAAAATATTTACACCATCTCTAAAAGCTCATTTATGATATAGTATGATTTGTAATACATAAAGGGTTGCTTGTAGAACATGCATGGAACAGAAAAAGCAAAGATCTATATACTGTATGTTCATACTACTGACTTGCTCTATATTGCGTATGTATACAAGCAGTAACAAAAGGACTGGTCTTATATATTGGTTTAACTGAAAACAGAGTCAGCTTAAAAGGAAGAAAAAAGAAAAAAAGGGGTGGTGGTGGTGGTGGTGGTGGTCACACCTGTTCAACCATTATTTGCTGTTGGTAAGATAGAGCACTACAGAAAGCTTGAAGTGATGTTCTGTTTAAAACAATTTCTGTTGGTTCATTGGAGGGAGTAACTGAATTCCTTCATTTATTAGCCTCAGGGTGCATGAGGCACACAGAGGAGATATAGATAGCCTGAAGTGCAACTTTTGTCACTAGTGATGGCTGTTCTTGTATCCTGTGAATGCAGGCACACAAATGTGGAAGGAGCTGCTATATAATTTCTGGAATAACTATCTTGGGAAAGAGCCTCTTCTAGTGATGTTACCTCCCCAGGCAATTAGAACTGCCTGATATTTGAAGGATGCTCTTCTCCAGAGATGCAACTATGACTCTTCAGAGCAGGTTTGGGTTAAACAGCTAATTTGGTCATCATCCTCCTTTGCAGATTACTGTTATAAGATCAAGATACAACTCCAAACAATTTTCTCCCTATCCTAAATTAGGAGGTTAAGTACAATTAGTAGGTATGTCAGAAAGGTATATTTTCCTCAGTTCTGCTTTTCGATGGAATACTGGGGTTAAGAAAGCTGAGAAGTGAGAGTTACTGAAATAATACGGAAAGGTTTAAAGGTTTCTGGCACTTCCCCCCCCCCTCTTTTTGTTTTTTCCTGTTTACTCTGATCTGAACAGTCTCAAGGTCAGTAATAATTGTAACCTGAAAGTTCTTGAAAAAAGGTATGTATTTTTCTCTTGGAAGTGAAACTTTGACTTCTAAAATAATTTCTTTCTAAGAAAGGTGTTCATAAGTAATTCTACTTGTGTGTTTCAGTAGTATGCCATAAATATGATACATTTTAATGTATTAGTAAATGACAATTGGCTGTACACATGCCTTTAGTTAATAAAGATATATCTGGTAAGGAACATTTGAACTTAAACTAAACGAAGTCTGTCTGTATTTAGAGTTTGTGTGGCCTGCATTTTTGTAGTGGGTATAGGTCTAGCAGTTTTATCTTCTTCTTTAACAGGCTTTGCATAGTACAAAACTATGACTTAGAAAAGTGCTTACCGTGGAGGTGAGTCAGGATACATGACGTTGACCTGAGAAAGTGTATCCAGATAGGAACCAAAATCAAAAGCTGGGGGAAACTCCTCCATGCAGGTGGATCTCAGCTCTCCAAAAGAGCCACCATAAGAGAAGCCATCTGGAGCTGGAAAACAAGCAATTAATACTTGCTGCTCTTTTCCTCCATGGTGGATTCTCTGAGACAATATCATTGTTTATAACACTGCCATAAATTTGAAAATAAAACCTATCTCAGGCAGAGGAATTATTGGTATTCTGGAACAATCAGGTTTCCCAGGCTATTTCTATTCCTTTAAGTGCAAGTTAGCATCATCTGTAGATGAACTTTGGTGTTTTAGGCTATTGCACAGGCACTATATAGTTAGTGCTGCCCTACAAGATGCAAGTGTCTAAAGCTTTTCTTGTGCCTCAGAGGTTGAAAAGGAGTGTCGATTCTGCTGCATGCAGCTTCAAATATTAGCAGGATTGCTGAAGTTGCCAGGAGTTGCATACACTGAAACCTTGCTAATTCTGTGAAGGTTTTTAAAAAGAGGCTTAGGTGTTTGATTGTAGGTATGTGTCTTGAGAAAATGCTGTTCTCAATAAAAACACTCACAGAAAGGGGAAAAGCTGGAAAATGGTAGAGAAAAGATCATCCTGCTGCCTGCTGCAGACGTTTCTTAATGCTGTCACGCAAGAGCTTCATAGCTCCACAACTACCAAGAAGTTAGTGCTGTTTTCTGTCTTAGAGGATAGTTAGCTAATGCTCAAAATTCTGGGGTAAATTACCCTAAGAATGCCCCAAACTGTGGAAATTCAGCAAACTGCTCCCCTGACCCCCCCAGCTGTCTTCCAAATAAAGTAATCCCTCCTTTTCCCTTGATGCATTAAAGTACTACCTGGAGAGAAGGGCCAGCTGCTAAAGTGACATCGAAGTAGTGTCTCTCAACAGAGGGTAATGGGCAGGACTCACAGAACTGTCTGTTCCTCCTTCTGGCAATTTTCACCTCTGCCAATGTATTCTCAAGGAATTTACCAGGACTAATCTAGTCTATTGCGCACTGTGCTTTCCTTTTGCTTAACAAATGAAGAAAGCCAACTTCAGTGACTCCTGCTGCTCCCATGCTGACCAGTGGAAGCATGCTGAGATACTAGGTTGGCATGTGCTAATGTAAAATTTTCACTTGGGTAGACTGGCAAAATTTAGTTTAAGATTACTCTTTTGAATTTCTCTGAAAATATCACCATGCTTTTCTTTCTCCATTTCTCTAGTACTGTTATTTCTAACAAGCAGTTTGAAAATTGTCCTTTATGTTTTTGCCTGGCTTCAGGGTTTTTAAAGGAGCTGAAATTAACATAGTAGCAGATTTAAATGTAGTGATTGAATCTTAATGGTCAGTACTTTATCATGCCAAAATATTACTGTTCATGGGTAAAACAGTAAGTCCGACTTGAGTTTAACTATTTAATCCCAAATTTAGCTGCTGAAAGGTAGGAAAAACAGATGTTACAATATTAGTAGACATTAGTTGTCTGGATTTTTTTCTTTTTCTCTTTTTCCCCTCTGTAGGTTACCACAGGAGTTTGCATTTCACTTCTTTTGGAGTCTAAAATTTATTCCCAAAACATAGATGTTATTCACTTATCTGGATAAATATTTCTGGAAAAGCCAAAAATAATTATTCCTGGCTCCAGGTGGACAAACTGATCCCAGGAACTCTTTTCTTTTAGACACACAAATTCCTGGTCCAAATAATTAAATGCAGTACAATTTACTTTAGTGGATACTTGATTTATGTCAGCAAAATCAAGATTTGAGCCAATGTATTTTTATGTGGCTCACTATTACTGTCTTTTCTATATAAAGAAAAAACCTCAACAATATGCAAAGAACTGTACTCTCATAACAAACTGCAGATGTAGGAGCCTAACCACAGATGACACAAATGTTGATGCTCCACTCAATTCCTTAATCCATTTATCATTTGAATTTTTATTAGATGAAGACTTACAAAGTAACTTTTTGTAACTGTTTTTCCCATAAATATATAAATAATCAGATTCTGTCATTTCCTTGACAACGTGACTATTAACTTCTGGTCAGCAAACCCAAAATTGGCCAAAAATATAATTATACAATTAACTCCTCCATATTCCCAAATCCTTTTAAAGTACAGGGATTTTTGTCAGGGAGTAGGGGGACAGGAATTGGCACTTTTTTAACAGCAAGCCAGTCTCTTTAATGATGATGACAGTTGTAATGACTTTGATGTCATCAGTGGCATCATTAATGATGATGACAGTTGTAATGATGCTTTGATGCCCTGGTCTGTTTATATCCAGTTATTAACTTTTGTGGTCAGAGAAGAAATAATTGCCCCGTTATTGTTGTAGGTTGGTGCACACTGCAAAAGTGAAAATATTCCTGGCTTTCCATCAAATAGGAATTATATTGTATGCTATACTAAGTCTATAATAGGATATGAAAACCTACCAGGAGTCTAGTGATGGAGAAGAAATCTTACACTGTATCAAGGGAAAATAAGCTGTTTAAGAAATGCTGTTGGCATTGGCCTTGTTTATTTTAACCATTAACTATAGAGCTTGTACTATGTGAATTCAGTGCCAGCACAAAGATGCTATTAAACTACAAAGCTGCCTGTGACCTACTTATCCTATTTTAATTTATTTTTTTATCCCTTGCACAGCAGCCAGATGTTCTTTGTTGCCTATAGCACCAGATATTAATAAATTTAAGCATTATCTTGCTATAACTAGCTATCTTACCATAAACAGCTTCTCTCCTCAGATGGGGGTGTCTTAACCGTCCGTCCTTGCGCAGACTGCCAACAATGATTGTAACACAGGACAGAAATAGCACAAGTCCAATCACTACTCCAGCCACCAGAAGGGGTGAAACAAGTAAACTGGCATCATTTCCATTTTCACCGTAGCTGGGGAATTCACTGGCTGGGCTGCTCTGGTTCAAGTGAACTTCTGCACAGCAGAGAGAGAAAGAACGTGTCAGTTGTGAAAAGAGACATTTACAAAGTATGGTTATACAGATGCTAAAAGTAAGGGCTTTCAAAGTCCTAACAGAGAGCCCTAAGACAGATCCATTGTAGAAATTCATGCTTTTATGGACAACCTATTTATTAGCCCAGTTTATGGAGCTGTTAGTAACTGACTCTGGGAAAGTCACACAGCAGTTGTTTCCCTGTTACCGGGGAATATCCTGCTAGAGTCAATGATGTATGTTACATAATTTTGATTGCTTATTCCTGGAAAAATTCTTTGTATCATGAATTGACTGATGCTGAAAGAACTTAAACGCACAAGGAGGAATGTGAAAACTCAAAAATTTGGGCTCCAAGTGGAACAGAAGAATTGCATGTTGTTAGTAGGTATGAAAAGACCCCAAGGTTTTCCAGTGGAAGTTTCAGGCAAGAGTGAAATGGAGGAGCATGCTTTTGTAGCATAGGGTGTGCTTTAGTTTGTGGGATATGTCAGCATCCCAAGAAACTGATTTGGAGCAGAGAGGGGAAGAGATTGAGTGGGATTTTTAGTGAGGCACTGGATTTTCATCAAAGATGTGGCTTTTTACTAGGCAGAAGCTCGGGCAATGCGGCAGTCCTCTTGGCCTTAACACCTAATAAATTGTTGAAATAGAAAACCATCACAATGAGCACTTGAGATTTACTCATTAAAAAACTGAAAGTAAATAAACTTAGTTTATTGCCCTTTGGGCTCCCCCATATGTTTAAACAGTAACCCAGGGATGGTGCCAAACCTGTGCTTTAGTCCAGGCTTTCCTAGTGTTCAAACTGGCTGACATGCCTTGCAGAGAGGTTAGGTTTAGTGCAGTCATTCTCATTTTATCCTCCCTAGTTTGGCCTGAT
This sequence comes from Ibycter americanus, assembly GCA_035590275.1. Lineage (NCBI taxonomy): Eukaryota > Metazoa > Chordata > Aves > Falconiformes > Falconidae > Ibycter > Ibycter americanus. The sequence goes on from JAVJGI010000036.1 coordinate 12,942,266, forward strand.
ACTGTGTAAGGAAGGAGCCATGTGGGCAGGCAGGTCTCACCTTAAAACAATGTGGAAGTACTGTGGTGCAGTAGGTACCCTGTGCTTCAGCAGGTGACCACAGACTAAGCTGAGCTCTATCTGGCTTGTGTGCCTTTGTTCCAGGCAAACAGTTCTACACAGCAATGTTACTACACTTACTTTCACCCCATTTTGATTTTTCAGTCAAAATGCACTCATGTTGTATGTGGCAAAACTATAAATGCTTTCCTCTGGTAAAAAATATAAAATCCCTAGATGTATTATTTAAGTTAAATAATAAATCTGCTTAAGGGAGAAAAATGGAAAACGCAATAATATCCCAAACTATGAAAAGTCAGAATAACTCCACTACTTTATTCCCAAGCCAACTATCCTTTTGAGATAAGCTAAAAAGAATCAAACCGTAAATATCCTCTAGAGAATCAAAGAGTGACATATGTTTATACATGTTAATTAATTGCCCATAGATGTATTTATGGGGGATTGTACTGCTAATGGAGGGGAGGTAAATGTTTGAAATGATGGGAAAAAGGATTCAGGACTTCAGCAGCTAGAATCCCTGCTTAAGTAAAAGGCTCCATATGTTTGTTTGTGGACAAAAGTTTGGGCATGCGGTAAAGTTAACTAAATTTGGGCCTAGGCCTTGAAAAGAAGTTGTAATAAGCACCCATTTTCCTATCCTTAATCCACAGTTTATTACACACACACACACACCCCCCAAACCCCAGAATTAAAAAGAAATCTCCCATTAGCTGCTCAGGATCAGGCTATGTACTGAGTAAATGTGAATTTTATTGATGCAAGAAATTATTGGAGATGCATATGTACCAAGACTAACTTTCAAATATGGCATGGATATATTTTTGTATCTGGCTATATGCCAGTTGAACAGAGAAATGATTTTTTTCCTACAGAAACTAAGGCTAACAAAATTTTGCTCTTTTGAATGTTCTGTAAAGTGAATATGTGCTTTTAGAAGTGCAAGTGCTTTTTACGTGGATAGATGTTAGCAGACAGTTTTCAGCAGTGTTTTCCCCACTCTTTTCCTTTGGGATATACCACTTCGTGTCTTGCAGTCACAATAAGCTTAAAAAGAAGATGATGGCTTCAAGCCAATGCATATTATCATTGGCTAACGCTTGACATTGAGAGAACAGACTAGAAAATATAAAAAAACCTGGGGAATTAGCATGTAGTAGGGTTTTTGTTAATTTTTTAGAAGCACTTGACTGTTGGCTGAGAATCTTTATGAGCAATTAGGATAAACAGCCAAGAAATCTGCTGAGCTTTTACAAAGCATTTTATGTCAAAAGAGAAAACTGAATTTTCTGATAATTGAACTGATTCTGTAGCATTAAATCAAAAGGGTATGAAAAACTGTCCTACTGAATACTCTTAGTGCAAAGAGTTTTCAGGTATGGGATATGCTTGAGGGGTAGGTCCCGCTAATCTTATGACCCTTGCACTAGAACTAAACTTCCTCAAAGCTTACAAAATTCTAATCATGTTTCTCATTTGTACAGTTTTTTTAAACTATCTCTGTTGGTAATGTGTCCAGTTCTGAAACTAGAGTTGGTGATAAACGACCTGTCAAGTTCAGTGGGAAAGAAAAGAGGCCGCAGTGAGTGCTTTGAGATCTTTTGAAACTTGGACAACTTCTAAATGATCCTGTTAACAGGAAGGGACTGTCTAAAGAAGAGTAGATCAGTGTTTTGTGGTGTGGGTTTTTTTTCCTTTTTTTTTTTTCCCCCCCATCTTTTTTTTTTCAAGTTGTGTATGGAAACCAACTGGTGTCTTAATACATTGACTGTTTTGGAGATTCCTGTGGTGCCACCCAGTGTGAGCACTAATATCTGGTCCTATTTTGCTTTATAGGAATTTAACAGGTTAGCAGTGACTTCAAATAGAAAGTCTTCTATCGTACACTCTCCACTTGTACTTGAGGTGTTATTTTTTATTTCAAGACAGCCCATTTATCTAGCATGTTCTCAGGGCTTCTTTAGCTGTTCCAAACCTTGTCTATGTTATCTCCAATTTCTCGCCATCATGAATCTTCCTCTTTTTTAATGCTCTTAATCTAATTGAATGCAGTCTCTGGTAAAGACAAGATATATTGCAATATTGCTTTTATTAGAAGGAATGAATAACTCCCTTTAGCCTAGCTCCTAAAATAATATGCAGTTGATAAACTTCTCTTATGGTATTATTTTAAATTACACACTGAGTCTAGTCCTCTAGACTTTACAGACTGACTGACTACTATGGGAATTGCCCAGGTGACTAACAACTACAGAACGAGATGCTGCGTTGGTATAAATTCTTTGGGTTTGAATTTTTTGGAGGTAAAAGTTGTCTACATCACTTCTGGCAAAGGAACGTCTTAAAAATTTTTCTCCTCTTATCCAAATACATCTTCTATTGATAAAGTGTACATTGCTGTATATAAAAATGCAGTGTTTTTTCATTCAGAATAGAAGTATCTGGAAATGTATGTGAAACCCATAAATACAACAGCAATAGCAGAGTACTAACTTTTTTTTTCAGGTAAGTTGTATTTTTTCCATGAAACTACAAATTGTAAACAATACATCCATAAATGTCATACTTTATATGTAATCCTCTAAATATGAATTATATTGGATGCACAAACCATTGCTTTTATCCAGTGATAGTAGTTGTGTAACTAACCAGACACGGCACAAATGGAACATGCTGGCTGTTGCAGCCATGAATACAATGCAAGGGGCACATATGGCTGAGCAAACACTTAATTCTGAATGAGAGTACTAGTGGAAAATTGCCTACACTATCCGTTCAGTGTTAGACAATCATCAATCTGCGAAATCCCTTAAATATCACATTATATTATTTTACTCAGTGCTCCTGCCTCTCAACAGACCAACTTGGAAAGTAACTCCACATAACTGAAGGAGGTGTAGCACAAACTGACTTTTCTGGTTTATGTTGTGCTTTCTCATTCTCATTAACTTATCTTTGAAGGGACACTTCTTATCTCTTTCTGACTTGGCAGTAAGTAATGTTAAAGTTGGGTCAGATCCTGTCAGGGTAAAATGTCTTGGGTGTGCAGATGTTTCATGGGAGCTTGGTTCAACTAAGACGTAGCCCTTTGTTAGGAGTGGCTTCTCTCTTCTTCACTGGCTTTTACCTGCTTCTATCCCAGGTGAGACAGAAGAGAAGCACTATATATAAATGAAATACTGAAATAGTTATGATTGTTTTGTTTTGTTTTTTTCCTGAAGGTGTATCAGCTCTAGTGAAGCCACGATTGTCTCTGTAATTGATACAGTTTTCTTTGTTCCCTTAAAAAATCAGAGGTGATTTTAAGGCTGGATCTACTAAGATAAGCAAGTATCTTCCACTGGTTTAAAATCATCATCTTAATAAAGATGATAATTCATGTTATCACTGGTGGAGAGGATGAGACATGGAGTGGTTTTGTTTCCCAGACTGAAATGTGCATGAACAGCTCATGAAGTGTTTGTGTGTTGTACTGGAAGGATTTTGTGTGCAGAATCATATGCCTATACATCCCTGCCAGCCTCAGTTAAGCCTTGCCTGAGGACAGAATGGACTTAGTGATTACTTGCTGAACTAGAGCCGAAGAACACTGACAGAACAATGTTGTATTACGTGTACGTACGCCTTAGGTTAGTACAAGTTGTTTAGGGTTGATCTAGCACCTCCTATTACCTTTAAATATGCTATGTTAACAACGTGTACAGCACTGGAAATGAGTAGGAGGAAGCTCAATATAGGACAGTGCATAGTATGCTTTGATTTTTAAATAATTACAACAAAGTGTCTCAAATACCAAAGCAATTTAACGCATGTTTCTGGTATCTTTATTTTTTTAATCCCTGGTTGGGATAGTATTAGAATATATGCAGTCTCTTTAGCAAGGGGAGGAGATTGACAGATGGCAAGAAGGAGTTGAGAGGTCCCAGTGAGAGACACACACAGAGATAAGCTAAATTAGTGGAATTGATTAAGATTTTGTTGATTCTGCCTTTATAAATGGTTCCTGTTCCAAGGTGATTTAGTCTGGCCAAGAGTGACCAATTGGATTCTGCACTTGCTGCTGTACTGTGAAATAAGCCTCTGGCTGCAGCTGCTATCAGGCTGCTATCACACTGCTTTTTTCTGTAGCTCCCAGGCAAGAGTTCACAAAATGAGTAAGGTAGGTGCATTACAAAACCAAACTGAGAAAACGTTTTGCATCACAGGCATCAGCTTTGTAGGGAGCATCACTGTAACAAGGGAGAGAGCGATATTATTCAAATCATTGAATGCAAGTTCCCATAGGAGCTAAATCTTAAAAAAAAAGAAGAAGGAAAAAAAAAAGTCTCTGTTGGATTCAAAGCTATTCCATCTGGATCCTGAGGAAGGTTATAACCTCTCACTTATGCTAGATAAATGCCAGGATGTTACCTGCTTACAGGACTTGCTTATCCCAAGTATACATTAGGAGTGGCTTCAGATCAAAATCTGGCCTGTATTTGATTTACATAAGTATAAATTTACTTTCATTTTTTGTGCAAATAACCTGCCAGTTTTAAACAGAATGGCAATTTAACAAGTTTTGATTTTATTTTTTTAACCCTTGCACTCCCTAGGTGTAGTGAAAGTATTAAGAAGATTTCAGTAATTCCATAAAAGAAAAAGATTGAGAACAGCTCAAATCTGTCGGATGTGATATTGAAATCAGTGAATTTTCCGTGGAACACTTCAGATGGATCTATGTTTTTTGCTGACTCCCTCGTTAAGAGTCCCACTTAATGATAAAATGGGAACTGAATGCTCCCCCCCATTATAAAAAAAAGAGGAAATTACTGTGCTTTTTACTAGTTCTGACCAGTATGGATAGGGCAGAAACTAGGTATGTTCTCCTCAAATAGCTTCTTGCAATCTACTTTTTGTCTTCTCACAAGACTACCTTTTGCTTTTGGTGAAAGATTAATCTTGGCACACCTATTATTGAGTGCTCCATCACGTAAGATCCGACAGCAGCTGTGATGGCAACTTAGTAAGGTAGGAATAACTAGGGACCCAGAAAGACTTAAAAATGAAGTACAGGGAGTTTGTAACTATCGTTAAAGTATGGATAATTTGTCACTGAAGAGAGAGTTTTGTAGGTCTGGCTACTTGTGTCAGTGTAATGAATTAGGTGGCACTGCCTTAATGTTTGAATGCATTGAATGTTTGGGTTCTTGCCCTCTAAAGCAGCTGAACAGTAGTGCAGATTGTCATGCTACAATGCAAACTCACATCTGTGTGTTTTTAAAACCAAAAGAATAAACCCACTCAGCTCACCAATTATACTCCTTTAGCTATGGGAACATTGCACATCAGATTCTTCCCATATTCTAGAAAGATATACAAAGCAGATAAAAACTGTTTAATGTTTAAATTGTGTTTAAAAGGAACTGATGATGATGCTAAGAACAGGCAAGGCTGTTGGTCCTTCTGCATTTATCTTATTGTCCTGTAACAAAGTCAAGCAAAAGAGTGGAAGACTAGAATAATCTGGAAAATGTCCTTTCTATAAATCAGTTTTACAAGAGCCATAGAAATAGTATGGGGAAAAGAAGTTTCAGGTCAGGAGGCCCAGGAGCATATTTAATTCCCTCTCACTGCTTGCCTCTGCTACCTACAGCCTAGGGGCCAGTCACATATTGTCCCTCTGTTCTGTATCCTTTTCTCATTTGCACACATAGAATTAAACTGCCTCTTAAGCTACAATTGATACTCACTAATAACCTTATAGGGATTGCTTCAAACTTTTCCCTTAGTGTGGCCTGTATGGTGTACCTATTCATAGATTAAAGACTGGTTACCTAGTTCAGCTCATGTATATTGCAGCTCAAACTTTCATTCACTTAATGCTTATGAGAGCCCATTAACTTATGCTTGATGGTAGCTTATCTTCTGGAATGGTGCTTGGTAGTTATTTGACAAAGTTGCTGAATAAATAAATTTTTGCTATCAGCTGCTGCAACTGTGACATTTAAACAGTTCCCCAAACCAGATGACAGTCATTATTATTTTAAATTTGGGGTAAAAATCTTTATATACAAATGGTTAACTAGTCTTGTCTGATTATTGCTATCATGGGAGAGACTTCAGCGTAATCCAAACCTATATGAATGCCATTAACCAGGCAGGACCCATAAATTTAGACTAAGTTTCTCTGCAGCTGACATTGCCTCTTTGATCATCTTCACGGCATATAGATGTTCTAATCATAATCAAAACTTTTCACTGATTAATAGTAAAATATCAAAACCTTATTCAGACATGAGACTGTGTGATAGGGATGTTTCAGTTTTATCTGATGAACTCAGGCTAAAGTGAATTTTGAGCATACTTACAGGTACAAAAGCCGCCCACGACCTTGAGAAGCTCATCCAAGGCAGAAAGGGTGGCCTTTCCTCTGAGATATCTAACTCTGCCTTTTTATCATGTCTGCTGGCTATCAGATAATGACTTTTTTTCTTTTTGCATTGACATCCTTATTATAGAGCCAGAATGAATAAGATTGGATCACCAGCAGCCTGCAAATTGAGAATGTCACAAGCAAAGAGAATGTGGCTGCGTAAGGGCTCAGAAAATAAATCTTTTCAGATACTGTGGCTTTAGGGTATTATGTTGATGTCACAGCAGCATGTATAGGTGCTGTTTCAAATTAACAGGAAAAATCTTCCAATTTTCAGATCCGTGGTCTATTTTATCAACATGATAAATACCACTGCAGTGAAACAAATCACTCTGGAAGTATAGTAGCCCACTTTGTGATGGACAATATATGTCTTCCCCTACTTTCTCATATACGAACAACTTTCAACTAACACAATTTTATAAGCAGGACCCAAACCTATTACTTTTTTCAGAAACTCTGTATTAGGGCTTGGAAATAAGTATGATGAGAATCCTGTTTTGCCTATTAAAGTTACCTTCATAAGCTCAGATCCAACTTAGGCTGGTAGTGACTTGACCAGGGCAAAAGCAGTAATCTTTTTTATTGTGAGAAACTGTGGTATTTTGGCACATAACCTTCTCATATAGAATGTGGAAAAAAACATAGCAATACAATAATTTTTATTCTGAGAGGGAAAGGTTTGAAAAAATGTAATTGACAAATAATTCTGTATTTTACCTCAGCAGTCTGTCTGCTTGAAATGTGATCTAGATGTCTCATGTCTTCTCTTTAGGAGGCTAAACTGTCTGAACTGGATGTAGCTATAGGGCAGATGACAGCTCTTGGAAGATGTAGCCCAGACAAGAGACCTGATTTATACTGGGGGGGAACCCCAAAAGCAACATTTTCTGCAGAAAAGTTCCATTCTTTACAAACTTTACTTTCTACCTCCACAGAGAAAATGAGAAGGCAGTGATAAAATTGTTGCTAGCTCTAACAGTAACAACTGGTTAGCAGCTGACTTGTGTAATATTGCCTGCTTCAGAAATTCATATACATTTATGAATCTGTAAATCAGTTATCCGCTTCTGATTATTATTAAATTGGCTCAAATTTATGAGACTTTTTAAATTAAGGCGTTTTGTATTTTTCTTGTGCTGCACTGAACTATTCAATTGGCTCTATTAACCTGCATCTTTCAGCAATCATTAACCTGCTCACATGATTTGAAACTCTGGAAAAGAGCTAATAAAGATGACATCTGCAACAAAATTCTGAGACTGAATTACTAACTGAGCTTCAGAATCATATCCACCTTATATATACCTCAGACACTTCTAGAATGCTTGTGGCTATGTGCTGCTTCTTATTTAGGACTTTTTCTACTGAAACAATCCTATTTCTTTTTCCATCCTCATCTCTAGTCTTTAATAGTAATAATCTACTAAAAAAATAGGTAGAGGAATGATTGATGTTTACTGCTTAGAAAATAATGACAAATGAAATCCTCATTAGCTAGTTATGTTAAGGAACTGGGTGCTAAGATAGAAACCTGTTAACAAATGCTGGAATCCAAAGATCTTTCTTTAAGAGGTGATATCATATGTGATATATCACAGTCTTTCTTTCAAGGTGACTTGAATTTTTTAAAATAGTTAAAATGCTTTTGCAGTGGTGTTATGCACTTTCATATGAATTATGGTGTTGATGTCACAGAGTATACAAAGCTTATAGTATGACTTACATTATCATTTGTATCTGTAAAAGCTACAGCAGTATCTGCCTGCATAAATCAAGGAGTTTTCTTATACCATTAAGAAGCAATTTCATTCCATCAGATCTTGTCTGAATAGGACTAGGACTCCTGCTTTTAGATGGCTGCAGGAATGTCAACAATAGCAAAACCAGATACTGATTCTTGGGATGATTTCAATCACTTGTTGCTGAAGGAACCACCAAAATTCAAGGACACTGAAAGATCTATAGAAATTAAATTACTCAAATGTTAATTTTTCTTTCTGAGACCTGTTTGGTTAGAGGATCGGTAAACCAGAGTGCAGGACTTGCCATACAGCCAAACACCATTCCATATATATGCTGTGCAGTGTGTAGGGGCTGCGTGGTACACATGTATTCTGCCCTCTTGCATATTTCTTTGGCTGGCAGAGCTGAAGACTCATACCACTGAAGGGCTAGAAAAAGTAACTTCCCTCCCAGCTGATAGGTGGTGGTGTTTCTCCTGCAGTAGCCTAACATTATGCTGCCTTGCATATATAGCTTATTTTATAGGTTCCACATAGTTCCTTTTTATAAATAACATGATGTTGGTTGCTCTTCCATTTGAGATGGCAGAGGAAGGACTTTAAAAACAAAGAAACCTCAAAACAGGTGTAGCCTTTAGGAAAGTACATTTATTCACCTTCCTGTATAAACTCCAGTGTGTATATGTGTAATGTTAAATCTAAAATGCAGTTTCTGCTTCAAGGCATTTCAGCATAGGGTAAACATCAATAGCCGCTAGAGATGAAGTAGCTATACCTTCTTATCTGCTGGCAAGTCAGAAGAGGTCCTGGGTTGTTCCTCAAACAGAAGACATAAGCTGAGAAGGACTGATATTTATAGATGCCCTGAGAAACATCTGTGTATGCTACACCATTTTCTCTCCAGGCAATTAGAAGTCTAGGCTGTGGGTATTCTTCCCTGTTCTTAAAACGAAGCTATTTATTATTTTCAAAGAGGATTTAAAAAAAAATATCTTTCTAATGGAAACAGAAATTGCAGTGTGCATTGTTCTGCGTTGCTACCGAATGAGACTGAGCAAGAATAATAGTAGAAAGATGCAGAGTAAGGCTAGAACAAAAACTTTGGCTTTTTCTGTGAGCACACTGTTTCTTAGATTAGACTCCATTTAAATAATTATATGTTATGGGAAAGTTGATAAAATTTTGAATTACAAAGCTTTTATAAATCCCTTTGTAATGAATGGTGTTGCATGTAGGTTGGAACCTCTGCAATACCCACAGAGCACCCTTGACAATGTCTTAACCTGGAATACCAACTGTTTTTAACGGTAGCTAGTTTTTGTAGCCTTTCGAACAAAAGGGACCAGAAAATGGCTCACACCTAGAAAATAAGTGTGCCCTGCAGGGGTGGTTCTAATAAGACTACCCAAATGAAAACTCTTTCAGGAATACTTCTATTAACAGATGAATTTCTACTATGAATATTAAATTGTTCCCATTTACCCACTGGAGGAAAAAAAAAAGAATTTTTGAAAAAAAAGCTATGGGATTCTTGGTGAAGAAACTAGTATCTAGGCTGACGTAAAATCCTCTTCTATCCCCTTTTAAGTGCATGGGCAAATGTATGGATAAAGGTATAAACAACTTTGTAATAGAAAATGAAGTTATTTCTGTTCCTGGTTATCGTGATCACACATGATTGCAAAGGGATTTTCATCGACATACTTGCTAACAGCAGGGACTTTTACAACTGTTGATTACCAAATCAAAAAAGATGCACAAAAAAAAGGGAACCCCTTCTTCAGTTTCCTTTTACCTGCCTTAATTGTTCATTTTAACTGTGCTGGCAGGTAAGAGTTACATTGTTAGGCTTATAAAGAGGCCAAGAGGATTCATGTGGTGTGGCCCATTAAGGTGCTTCTATTGAAATAAACTGAACATACTTCGTCCCTACCAAAAAGGTATATATTACATGCTAATTGAGCAATACAGGAGAACTCGGAATGTCCTTCAATATGAGGGTGATGTAAAGAGTTCACATTAGAAGAATTTATCACCATCTTAAAGATATTGCTAAATTTACATATGTAAATTGTATGCACCTGCTCTTATGGGGACTAATATTTGTGTGAGATAGCTGGACGTACTGCCAATTCTGGTGTGAATATATGAACATCTTCAGTTTCTTAGCGAGAACAGTAAGATTAAAAGACATTCAAAGATTAAAAGCAACCTGAAATTATATATTCTTTGCATTAGTAGACAACGAGTTTTTTTGTGAAGAAACTGACAGCATGAAAACAGATCCTATTTTATATGACACAGTAGAAATACAATGTGTGAGCTGGAGAAAAGTGAATGCTATTTTGAAAAAGACTTGTTCATTAAAGTGATTTAGCACTGAAAGTAATAAAATGGGGAAAATGGTGCTCCAGGCTTACTAAAGAAGTATCAAATCCTGGCAAAATACAATGGGATATGTGTCACCTGTGCTGGACGCTATCTTCATAATGACTTTGCAATTAAAGCCTTGGGGAAAATCTCTTCCAACAGCAGTCACAGAGCTTTGAACAACAGTAAAAAGTTGGTCCTTTCCTGTGAAAAGGTGCTATGGCTCTTGGAGGGGACGAGGTAACAACCACCATGACTGAACCCCAGGGCTGGAATTCACATTTTACCCTAGTGATCTCCACAGGTCACCTGTCCAAAGTCCAGTGAGACACACGGCTGAAATCTGAGGCCTCCACTGAAGATCACCAGTCTGTGTGCCAGCTAAATAAGTGAACCAAGTGAATGCTAAGACAACAAGGAAGCCTTAAACTTCAATTCCTTAAAGCAAGAGCAATGCAATGACTGATTAATTTACTGAAATTGAACAAAAATAAGCTTAGGAAGGGTGGCTGTCTTCTCTTTAAAGCTCCTGTGCTTTAATGTAAGCATGAACTCCTGATGATTATCATAACTGGCAAGTGAAATATGCAAAAAGCTGAGTTGAGCTTTTAATTATTTAAAAGCTAACAAAGTTTTTGATCTGCTGTAGAGGCTAGATGTAAACTCAGAATTGCTTTATCACCTCAAAGCAATTTTGAAATAATATGTTACCTTGCAGTAGCAGGTGAACAGCCATTTCCCAGAATTTATAAAACCATGGACTTCATAGCATATCCTAAATATAATTGTACTGGCAAAACGCCCAGTTAGAATGGCAGTGGAAAGTGGATACATTTTTGATGGCTTTAATTCTATTTTTTTTTAATCTGAAGTGCCCACTGTCCTGAAGCTTGAGGAAAAACATTAAATGGGAAAGGTTTGAAATCTCTACGTGTATCAAATAGTTTCTTTAACTACTCATTCTTGTCTTGTGTATCACAAGGTATCTTTTGAGGGGTCTTAATCAAGAGTGGTGGGAGTGTCTTGAAACTGTAGTACAGTGATACGTTGTTCATGACTGAGAAGGCAGAGGGCCTGCCTTCCATTGTCAATTGGTAAGGGACTGTGATTTGAAGTTAGGTGTGGTTTTTTGATGGTTTGTGTGGGCTGGTTGGTTGGTTGTGTGTTTTTCGTTTGTGGTTTTTGTTGTTTGCTGGTTTTGGTTTTGTTTTGTTGTGTATTTTTTTAGCTAGTGGAGATAAAGGGACAGATTGGAATTCTTTACCAAGGAAGGTATGTATGAACGCTATGCAAAAATAAAATCCTGTTTGGACCCCTGCCACCTTCTAGATTGCTTCTGCTTCTGGTATTAATTGGAGAGATGTGCTAGAAATGTTAACAAGGATAACCAGTATGTTTTATGGAGCTACACCTACAGCTTTATAATATTCAGCCTGTGCATGTTGTCCTACTACAATTTGTTCTAAAGGCTGTGCTGAATATCGTATAGTGCAGGGACTTTGACTTTAGATCCTCTGATCTCCATTGTTCTGACAGCATATGATACAAGAAATATCATGCTGTTTGGATTATTAAAATAATTGATGTATTCATATTTACTGTGTCACTTGTTAATAGTATCTTGTTAAGTCCTTCTGGGGATGAGATCACAGATTTTTCTAACTAGCAGCTGCTACACAGTTTCCTAAAATACCAGATTTTAGGGTTGGGCCAAGGAAGGCAGGGTTGATGATAAAAACAGATGGCCTCATTGCTAACAATATACCTGAGCTTGCAAGCGCTGAATGCTTGTGAAGGTGTGGGCAACCTTGTTGATTCAGAAAGTGCTAAGTCTCTTCAGTGAGCTTTTTGATTCTGAAAGTCCCTGCTCCTGTTCATCTCATATACTACTTGGAAATAAATCCTATCTGTGAAGAAAGATTGGAAACAGCTCAATAACGCGTATGTTTATTCTTCATGTTGCCCTTTATCAGTGTTTGATTACCCAAAAACTCTGCAAGAGAAACACATACATATGAACCTTAGAAAATTACTGTGACTGAGATAGAAAGTAATAAACAATGTATAATGCATTAATTTACAATATTTGTCAAGATGATTACTGGCTGTATGAATTATGGTCCTACTTCCTCTGATGAATTTAGCACAAGATTTCTTTTATTTACTTTTGCATTGACTATGAGGTAGATATCACTGTTGAAGCACGAGTACCGTGTAATTTCTTTTGAACTACTACTACTACCCTCTCCAAACAAGTCTTCATCACCACCAGTTCCTGAATCATTATAGGAGGAATCAGTACAATGTCCAGTCAAATTATCTTGTGCACTGGCTCAGTTATTTGCTCATCTCTCAATTATTCCCAAACATGAGATTACAAAGAAGCAGACACTTCACTGAGGTAGGATTCCAAATGAGCAGGATGTCAGTAAGATGTGCTGGGGGAATGTTGTCTTTTTTGTGTTAGCTCCCTGTTAGGATAAAATAGTGTCCTGCACAGTGGGGGGAGGATGTGGTGCTTGCTGGACTTTGCAGTGCAATGGACAGCTACGTGACTGGAAATCCACCACGTATATACCCAACATAGTTTTTTTCTGTCCTGGTAGAAAATATTTGTATCAGGAACTTGGCATCCAAAGTCTTAATGCTTGCTCTCCTTTCAAAGGGAAGGCATGGTATTAGTGGTAAAGACTAGCATGTTACCAAACACCAAACCATTAGGATATTAGCATCTCTCATGAGACAAGTGAATTTCTCAAGGACCAAACAATAAACTAAGTGTGCGCAATTTTAGCACATTGAGACACCCTTTTTTTTGGCTTGTTCAGTCATGAAATCCCATGCTGTCCTCTATTAGTACAAGTACAATCCAGTTTTGTCAGAAGAAAACTTTGTGTGCCTACTGAAAGGGCTGGCACTGCTCAAACTGCATTGTAGTCTTCTGAGGACAGATCATTGCACTGAGGCTGTGAATCGACACACCAATGCATTTGAGTAGAGTGGCGCTTTAACTCAGTGCGTTTCGTAAGTCAACAACCAAAGGGCAATACCTTAACCCTGCTCTCCCTCGAATTGCCTTGTGATTTTAATCAAACCCAACTGACACTTTCTGTGGCACATGGTCTATGTGTCATGATCTGTGTTAAGTCACGTTCTAATTCTGCATGTTTTTCCTGCACTTTCTATGACCTGTGGAAAAGGGATGAATTACCAGCACACTGTTTTCTTAAGCTGAGCAATTCCTTCTAATGAATATTACATGGGTTATATGAAGATAGAAAATAGGAAAAGGATACTTGCTATAGCAACATGGTGGGGTTTTTTTCTTCCCCCTCCTTGAAGCTTTGATCTCTTCTGTAGTGGGGCTTACTATGCTATTTGTTCTTCATAGTGAAAGTATGATGCTTATGTCTGTTAGATTTTTCATATTTTGCTTTATATTCCTTAAAAAGTAGGAAATGTAAGGAATGTTCCTCTACTATCTTTGTGTATTTTGTTTTTTATCCTGATGATGTTTCCTTTCTCCAGACAAGAAAAATGAAAATGTTGCATTATACCTGTCTCTTTCATGCAATTTTATCATCAAGTAAACTTTCTGTCCTTCTTGTTAACTCATGTTCCACGGAGTATTTCTGGAATAGGGTTTCCATGGTACTTTGTGAAGATCGTGCTGACTAGTATCTCCAGGGTAGTACTCAGGGCAAGAAACTGGAGCCCAGCAAAAGCTTGTGGACTGACCTCGCTGTACCTTATTGACATAATGAACCTGTCTTGTATTTTCATCGACTGACCTCTTTGTTTCTGTACCAATTATGTACTTCTACATTTCTGCTGTACTAGATCATATACTACATTCCTAGTATTGAGAATCAGGATTTCTGCAGCAAAGTATGCGTGAAAAAGAGATAGCTGACAAGCACAGGGTTACAGATTTTATTCTCTTGGTATTAAACTAGTTTTCAAAAAAGAGAAATGCATCTCTGCACTGCTGACACTGAGCCAACAGTTTCAGTCTGAGAGGAGGAGAGAGAATAATGATATTTGTAATTCCCTGCTAAATGCAATTAAGTTCTGTGTCTCTTCTGGAGATTGCTTTCCTGAGTCAGTGGAGTTCATTTACATTTTGGTGACATCTACAAGAATTTTGCCAACACAGCTTATTACTGCAAACACTGTGTCAGTTCTGACATTTCTTTTTCCTGGGAGAATCCCTAGAATGGCTGTTTTTGTTCTTAGTAGCAGACTTGTGGCTTCACTAGCAGAGGCACACAGGAAGCAATGCCAGCATTAATCATTCCGGACCCTTATCTGGTAGAGCACCATTCCTCGAGTTAAGTCAACACAACTTTTTATAGCCATGGTGTGAAGCACACTGTGTGAATGAAAACCTTCCCCACAACAATTTTGTTCTGGAAGCAGAATCAACACCCTGACCTTGCACAGGATTGGTCCCCAGGCCTTGTTTCTAGAGTAGATACACAACTAAGTTGATGCAGCTCTGGAGAGCCATGCTGCAGTAGCAGGGCTCACCTACAAACACCAAGCAGATCCATAATCCCAGACAGGCACGTAATTAAACTTCAAATTATTCCAGCACTCCTGGGGCCAGATAACTGAATCCATGGAAAACAAAGGCTAACCCTGTAATTGCACTTAAAGTTGTTATAATAGGATGCTTAATTCCCAGAAAGAATCTTTTTCCCATGTAACTGTTATAGCAAGTGCAGTGTTACAAAGATGGTGAAGGACTTATTAGCGCTTTAGGTCAGAGGCATCATCTGAGTTAGACCCTGAACTCTTCAGTCTTCCTTTCACATATCTCTGGTTTGTGCATTTCTCTGGCTCTCCCATGCAGAAGGACTGAAGAGATTACTTCTGCTTCTCAGAGAAGGATGTCATCAGGGTTTCATTCATTTATAAACATCATTTACCAGGTCTGTGAATTACTGTTGTTTATGAGGGTCTCCAATGATGCTTAGTAAGATGGATCAGGAGAATATTTTTTTGTCTACCATTACATTTTTTTTCCTAACGTACCTATGTATTTATATATAACACACATTTATTTGCCAATTTTCTCTCTGGAACAAAGCCTGGCAGCTATAAACACTTCTTGCGATGTGATGATATGAAAAAGCCTCTTCTGTTAGCCACTCAGATGAAACCAACCAAATTATTTCAGTCATGACTTAAGGCATATTTGAATGTAGGATTTCAAGGAGGCTTTCTGCCCCCTGGCTCTGCTGCCTGTTTTCTATTTGCTCTGTGTTTTTCATCTTATTCTCAATTCTACTGCATATAATGTTCCCCACTAACTCATGTTTCTTAAAGCTAGTGTGCCAAAAAGCTGAATTCTGCTATTTATTTATAAAGAGACTGTGGACAGAGAAGTTAGGCCTCAATTCAGGAAAGCGCTTATGTTCATAGTTTATGCACTGTAAATGCATTCTTGATTTTATTCATGCAAAATTTTCCAATTTAGGGAGCACTGAGATGCACGTTCAAAAACTTTCACTGTTTTACCTGCTTACATTGTGGGAACAGTATTTGCCTAGCTGAAGGGCTCTTTTTCTTGTCTTGTCATTTTGAAAGTTTGTATTGTAGAACTGTTATAATAAAAATTACTGAAATGTTTTAAAACAGCTTTTTCTAGAATTCATAGACTTTATATTATAGATGAAGGACAAGGCATATCAAGATAACTCTTTAATTAGAGTAGTTTCTTGTCTGTGTTTGTGGGTTTATAGAGCTGCCTTGATAGAAACTGTTCTTTTAAACCTGAGCTTCTCTTCCTGAAAAAATCCAACCGCACACAGAAATATTTTTATATATTTCAAAATACAACAATAATACTGATAATTTCTCACTATAAAACTGAACTAGTCATTCTTTATATCCTATCAAATACTTAGTATTATTATCTCTACCTTGAAAATAGCTGTATTTAGCAGAATTGAATGTTTTCTAAGTTCATGGGGCAAGGGGGGTCATCATCAGAATAACTGTCCCATTTCAGGAAGACCTGACACTGACATCTTTGCGTGACAGTACCTGATCATGCTCTTTTCTTAAGGCTACTGATTTCCCTTAGCCATTGCTAATTCCTCTAGCTAGGAGGCAAAGGGTGCCAGAGCTGTGCACGCTTGTCCTTTATGTTTACTGTATGCCAGAATTCTATGCGTAGTTGTTACTTACTAAACCCTCTATTCTTTTTAGCTTTTCTTTATAAAAAGATACGTTGCCAAATTAAAGATGTATTATACAGATAAAAGTTCTGCTCTAAATAACAGTTACTTGAGGGCTATTTCAATTATGTCCATTGTTCGTTTCTGCTTACAGAAGTTGGTAGGATGTGAGTAGGATTTTTATACCAGGCAAGATTAACAAATACTGACCCTCAGCAGGCAATACAATATGCATTAAATAAAACTTAATATCAGCAAGTAAGAGAAAAATATGCTGAATAAACATAACAACACTGTAAGAAGCAGTCTTTCAAATTAATCCTTAGAAAGGATGAATAAAAGTTGTAAGAGAAGAGGATATTGTTGTCATTAGTTTTGATAATCCAGACTAAGGTAGCACATGAAATTTATAAACAAGTCCAGCAAAAGCATTTTTGTATGCAATAGGCTGCATATTGTTGTAACAGGGAAAGAGTAGACTAATTTCTGCAACAATCTAAATTCTCCTAATAAAACAGAAATAGTTTTCAGTTCTTTGGAGCATTCATGAAATTTAACTGGAGGCCAAAGCATCATCTTGTGACTAAGCAAGCAAAGAAGAAATAAGAGTAACAAGTAGCATTGAATTCAGAACTTAATTGCATGACAAAGATTGTTTAAACTATCATTACAACGAACAATTTGATGTCTTAAGAAGCCTGAATTAGTCAGCAAGATTATAAGAACTGATTTACTAATGTGCCCCTGAATAAGATACAGACAGGTTTTTTTTTCTTCCCCCTTCCCTTTATCTATTTTTAGGATGCTGAAATCTTGTTCCTAATAGAGAAGCTCGTATTATAAAGATATTCCTGAATATAAGGAATATAACTCTGTTGCTTCATAAGAGTGCTAGGATGCCTATATTACTTCAGTTTTCAAAGCTGACAATGTATTTATGCACATTTGCTAGGAGAAGAAGTGAAGTTAAAGCAAGATGAAATGATTTTTTGGGAACAAATTGGCAGATACAGGACAGGCTGGGTCTCTTGATTTCAAAGTTCTTTCCTGTAAAGACAGTGCCTCCAACGTGCCTTCCATTTGTGTTTCCTTCAGTGATCACTAAAACTAGGTTTCCTGTCTATTTCAGTGGTGCATAACAGATTCACACAGATTAAGGGCAACTATTCACCCACTTTTGGAATTTCACTTTGGAGCTTATTTTACGAATCAATGCTTTCTAGGTCTACCATTTGGGCAGTTAGAAAAGACTGAATGCATCTACAGGGCAGGTTGAACCTCTATCAAGTCACCTTCCTGAGTACCTGTCTGTCTCCACTGACAATCTAGAGTATGTAAACCTGTACTGAGAGGGTCTTTATTCCTTCTCTGAAACTGTTTGCAAGGACTAGGAGAAGCCTGAATACAAATTTGCAAGGAGATTGTGAAATGGCAAATTCCTTTTCTTCAGTTAGAATAACTTTAAAAGGACATCTAATGGACTTGGAATGAATGGAAACAAAAGAATGCATTCATTAGGTTAAAATTCAGTATTTTCAATGACTGTTGTCACTCTATTATCTCAAGTGCTGTTACATTAATCTAATAGTTGTTTAAATAGCAGTACCATGCCTCCCTTGAAATCTGCTTTTCTGACAAGAACCGTCCAAAATCAAAGTCTGGAGAGTATTCAAACATACTTCCTTCAACCGTCTCATGACAAGATTATGTTAACCATCCTGGCTGACTCTAGGCAGGATTATCTAGAGACAACTTTCCATAGGCAGGACTACCTACATTATTTTATATAAAGCTGCATAGAATGTGATGGAGATTATTAATCCAAATGGCCTGTCGTACTTAACAGAAAAGCAGTATGTGGGGTTATCTGTGTAGATGCGGCTTTTAGAACAAACATAAACCTGGCTCCTGTTAATATGAGCCTTAAGTGAAGTCTTCATGACAGAGTTACTTTAAGTTTTTGTGCAGTCTTTAATTACTTCAATAATAAAAAGAGAAGTATCAAGTGACATAAAAGACACTTAATTTCCTTGGTACAAAAGACTCCAGTCGTAACTTTTGGAAGTGGGAACAATGATTGCACAGGTTATGACTGTTAGGCTTCAGTGGGGCAAATTTTTTGGTACCCATGAAAATGTATGTGTAAATCTGAAGCAGAATTTTAGCCTTTAATACTGTTTTCTCATGGTTTCAGGAAAGTCTCTAGATACACAATACAGCCTTAAAAAAAACCACCAACAAACACATAGGTAATTTGAGATCCTAAAAGACAGCTAAAATCTTTGTATGCATGTAAGCATGCTAAATGGTTGGCTAGAGGAGTGGAAAAAGTAGGTGAAGGCAAGTACATCTTAAGTGCTACAGGTCAACACTATTTTTCTGAGTGTATTTTCTGAGAAATGTGTGGTTAACCCTTGAGCAAAGATTAAAGATTTGATTTCCTTTTACAGCAAGGCAAATATTAGCTTGTTTTCTCAACTGGAACAAATCCCTGCATTCCTTCTCAGGGCAGTTTTCCTTGAGTACCTGTAGTACAATGCTTTTGTTAAGACCTAGTGGTTGTTCTACTTCTGATTCAAGAGGATTTAACAGTGAAAAATCACTGCCAGTCAAGTTAAGAAAAGGGAGCCCAAGAAAGAAAGGGGAAGAAAGAGAGAAGAAAGATACAAGAATGCATGTTTTCATGTGGTGATTCTGGTTGACTGATACAGGAAGGAATAGGCAAATATATTCATTCTTCAAATAGACTTTAAATCATATTCTTTCCCATTAGGCCAAATTTCATGGTAGCTGCACATTAAAAGACATACTTTTATGTCAGTGTTTTGTTTCTTAGATGCTAAAATTAAGCTCTCAGAGTAAGCTAAGGTACTAACTATTTTGTCTCTGAAAGCCAAGATAACTATGGAGGGTAAAAATTAACTGAATTGTGGGGACTTATAATTCTGTAATATGAAATTAATGCCTATTTTATTTTTTCTTTTTATGTTAAGGCATCTCTTTTACAGAGCTTTGTTTGTGTATGTGTATGCACACATCATCTGTTGGTAAGCACATACTGTTTGTAAGAATCATCTCTATGAATGCACACACATAGCTTGTCGATTACTGTGATGCCATAAATGGCATTTTAGGAATATTAGAGCTATGGCTCAACACACTGACTGGTACTGTTGTTCTTTACTTATGTTACTATAATGCCTAGAAGCCATGGTTAGGAAACTGGATGTGCAAGGTGCTACAGAAGAAGGAAGATTCCTTCCTCTCAAAGTAACTTATCTCGCATTCTTCTTGTTTGATCCATCACTTGTTCAGACTCTTCCTGCCACAACTAGACCATGGTTAGTGGCGACAGCATGGATGTTTTCCATCTTGTAGCAGTATGCTCAACATATGATGGAAATCTCTCCTGGAATATAGCCTCCCTGGAAGGTCCACTCTTACTCTCAGTAGATACTGTGGATGTTGATTTTGAGGACTCAAGATTCTCCTGATTCCCCTCCCTTCCCTTCCCTGAAAATTCACTACTATGACTAGCTGCAAAGCTGTTCCTGTACGTGCCTAGGTCTGAAAGGATGTGTAAAATACTACAGCCCATCTTTCCTCTATAACTACTACTCTGTGTGTAAGCCCTCTGGAATCTTTCTCACCATCTCAAATAGGAAAAGCTGAATGTCTCTGCCATTTGATCGTAATGTCAAGAGTTCCAGTGTGACTGGACTGCTCACAACAGTGGTGGATATCCTTAAAATACCATGGCCTCATTCGTGTCTTACAGCAGTAAGCCACAAGAGATTTCAGGGAGCTACATGGCAGTAAAACTGGTGTAATACAGTTGAGAAAGAAATGTCAGTTTTGCTTTTTCCCCTTTCCTAGGTATTTATTTCTGAACTTCTTTCTTAGCATCTCTTTTTCCTTTGCCCTTCCCATTTCTGAGATCCTGCTTACCTGCATAGCTGATGCAAAGCAATCTCTTACTCTAAATGACTACTGAGACCACATGGTAGTGGTTACTGGTACAGGGAACCCCCATTATAGACACTATTGTACCTGATTTTAGACATACTAGAACAAAAGGTTCTCACTTTATTCCCTCCCAACGCCTAAGTACATGAATCCAGACTATTAGGTTAGGCATTAATGACACAGTGGGCAGGAGGTGGTTTGAAAGTCATTTCCCTTTCACGCTATCATTAGTCTGCTTCTGCGGTTGATGTACTGCCAGTGTTTTAAGAAGTAGATCTTGCACATTTTCCTTAGCTACTGACAAATCCAAAATCCCCTGGAGTGAATGTACATGCATAGTGAGCACACACAACAGATTGAGGAACTTGGCCATTTATTTCTCTGTTTAAAGAAAAAAGGCTTTCTCAGACCAAAAAAAGAAAACTGTTGGACAAATAAACTTCTAATGGGTATACTATGGAAAAGCTTTTTGTTTTTAAACCTGCACAAAGCACAACCTTCCACGCTTTTGGATTCTGTAATCTGAAGTTGCGTGTTTGTTTAAAGGCCTGAATATTCACACCAGAGCTACTAGTTTAAACCTAAGTACCACCATGCTTCTGTGATGCATTTTTAAGAACTCTAGTGTTGATAGGAATGATTGACCAGTTTTCAGATTGATGGGATAATTTCCTTGGGGCACTAGGAAAGACATCCCTCCCTTTTACTTTGGTGGCTGTATTTTATCCCAGTTCTTCTAGGTGACTGTTCTATTATATGAGTTGATAGCTGAGACTGAATTGCTGTTTTATTCCAGCTTTGCCAAATGAAATTGCATGTGATCAGCTTCCCTGGGAATCCCTGTATAGCTGTAGTCCACCAACAATTCTGCAGTTTCAAAAGCTGATGACAGACTTGCCTGTGAGTAGAAACAACTAAGTACCTAAATCCTGACTGTAGATGTTTATTGGGGAGTGAACTGTACTGCTTTTCAGAAGATCCTGAAAAGGTTCTCTTTTTCTGGTTTGATGTGTGTTGATGTATGGTTGAAAGTAAAAGTATTGTACAGATTTTTCAACATCATTCCAAAAGATACGTGTTTTCTTTATGGTGTATGCGCTGCATAGTCACTAATTGTCATACAGAAACAGTACTATTACTGCTCTTTCAGCTTTACTAAAAGATATGTTGGGTTTTTAGAAGGCCAGAGGTGGGGGAAGGAAGTGAAACAAAATTAAAATAAAAAGAGCAAAACGAAATAACACAGTAAAGCATGTTATCAACACTGAAATTCTTTTTGGACTTTGATAAACATTCCATATAATGAATTTAAGAAATAGAGCTCTGCGCACTATGTGACAGTTTCATCAACTGCTTGGCAATGTAATGAATTGATCATATCACAAAAGTGCTTTGTTAATTACATAGAAAACAGTCTTGTGAGCAGGGTTCAGAGAGTTAATTTGCTTCCTGTTGAGTGCTGTGGGATATGCTTGCATGTTCAATCCTTCCATTACAAGCAAGGATTGTGATCTGAACAGCATTTATGGACACTTTGCTCTCTGTATAGTATAATGTGGACCTCCTACTCAGGAATTTTAGGCTCAGGAAGTAATCTCGGGCCTACTTTCTCAGGGTCAAGCGTTCAACAAGCTATGCTTCAACCAGAACAGATGCTTGTGAAGATACTACCCTCTTCTCTGTGATAGTTTTTCTCCTTTTGCTAAGGGTTATGCTCCGTCTAACTCTTGAGGCTCACAGAAAATTTCCTAATAAGCTGCTGACAAAATCTGAGGAGCTGATTAAACCCCCCTATTTAAATATAAATCTGTCCTTCCTAGCTGGTGTTGTCACCAGATTAGGGAGCACTCATTTTAAGTGCTCCAGCAACTGGTTTATGAGGAAGATTCCTAGTAGATGGAGGTGAGCAATTGTGATGGCACAGTCTTTAACTGACAGAGCTTGACTTGGAGCAAAGAGCTGATCTACAGCTGCCAGGATACACACAAATGCTAGACAAAGAACTGTACACCATGGAAGATCCTCTCAAATCTTAATAACATTTAATGCTGTGTGCTTAAGCTTTTCACTGCCCTCTGCATAATTTCAGGCTGTAAGCATAAAATCATTGATGATAAAAACACTACTCCAACAACAACTTACTTTATGCAATAGAAAGGGATTTAAATTCCAGCATGTCCTGATTTTCAGTTTCCGTAACTAAGAATAACTTTGACAAGGGCTGTTTTCACAGACAGCTCAAAAGGTGGAATATAACTTTATTCTGTTATTTTTTATGTTGAAATTACTAATTTGTAACATGATAAAAATGGAAATTTTAACCTGTCTGAATACTGGTTTTAGATTATGATTTATCATGAGAATTATAAACTTCCATGCCGATGGAAAACAATTTCAAAACATCTGCTTAGCATTCACCGAGACATTTTTAGTCAAGGAGTACCATGTTGCATGGCAGAAATTTGGACTATAGCTTTTGTTTGGGTTTAAAAAAAAGCCCAGTCAAGAGCTGTCTCTTTCCTCCTCCTTTCCAGTTTCAACATAACTACAGGTAGTAATAGGCTCTATCTATTGCACGCTAGTAATACACATTCATAAATATACAGAGTAGTGATGACACTGGTGACTACCAGCATTTTGACTCAGAAAATATGTCAGCTTTTGTCCTTGAAGAAACCGAAATTTAGCAAAAGGTCAAAATTTTCACTGGGAATTTGTGTGCGTGAGTGTGGGGGAATGCAGATTTGGCCTCTAAACATATGTGGGGAGATGATGGCCATACATTTTTTACAAGTGATAGTTTGATAGCTGTAGCTCTGTAGTACACTGTACTTGCTTGTTGTTAAAAAACAAGTTTAAGTGACTTAATGCCACTTACCAAAAGGTTTTCAGGTTGTTGAAATATTAATGTGAAAGTAAATTTCTACTATTTTATATATATATACACATACATATATATAAAAAAAATCCTTTTCAATTAACAAAAAAGTGACAATCCCCATGTCTCTTGAAAACATGAAAAAAAAGAAAACAACATTCCATTTGCATTTTTAATCAGCTTCCTTAAACAGCATGACAAATTGTCCAAGGACACACAAAGTAAGCAGTGGATAGGTTATATGATTGAGACAAGCTTTAAAGATGTTAATTACTAGCGCTTTAATAGAAGAACATGCAATAAGCAAACTATACTTCCTTCTTGGTACCTGTTGTTTTTTATTATGTGTGGGTTTCATGTGAAATAGGTGAAGTTTTTCTTGGCCAAAATAAAAAGAAAATTAAATTTCTGAATGGAGATCCATAAACTGTAAAGTTAAAAGTAACACATTTAAGATGAGAAAGAATAATGGTAACTAATATCTAAAAGCTGGATATTTTCATTCATGCTTTATGGCTCGAGGGTGTAGTACTTTAAATGACTGTTGCCTTCAGTGGGCATCACAGGTTCTTGGATCCTGCCAAGAAATTCTAAAATGTATTAGGATGAAACAGACTGAATGAATGAAAGTATTTTCTAACCTATGGGCTAAATGTTTAGATGTTAGTACTACAAAAGCAGAAAGTTAGAAATAAGAAATAATTCAAGTGGAGTGCCTCTATTGTGCACATATATAGAAAGAAAAAGAATAAAGATGATACATATGTATTTTTTATATATACACACAGCCTTATATACATATTATATGTTACCTATAGATTAGTCACAAAGGGATTATTTTTTTTACACACAAGTACTTTTTTCATGTGCTTATTTAGCTACATGTTCAGATGTGACTTCCTGATGCAAATGCTAACTGCCTATGGAAATCTATCTGTCAGCTTTTGAATTCCATCTAGCTCTGTCACTGCCTTGTGCTTTATTACTAGGTAGCAGTGCTATTCTGGACAGTATGAGATGGAAGGAAATGGTACACCTGATGTAATTGCATAGTCATTCTGTGTAGATTTTCTGTTGGTACTGATCTTCTAACAGGTCTTGCTGCTGCTCAGCAAAACCAGCACATGATAAAGGTGCTTTGGCACTCGTCTGAAACATTTCTGTGTCTGTGAAGTATATATGAAGTGATAGATGTTAGTGTCTTGCTGATGACACTCTGCTCTCAGCTTCATCTGTGAAGAGCAGATCAGTCTTTCCAAGAAAAAATAATGAATTTTTCCTTTAGGCAATTTCTGATTTGTGTGTGCTTCTGTAACTACTGCAAATGATATGTTGGGTTTGTGTTTTTGAGCTCTTAACTACTGTAATATGTTCAAAGCAAACCTGTGACTATTTGACTCTATTTTAGTCAGTTGTCATTGTAGTTTTTTCTTATTAGCACTGAACTGACAGCTTTGCATTTAGAAAAAATACCTATTTATGTATATTAAAAAGAGCTTGTTGCCACTCACTACTTAGTTTATGCACTTTATAGAAGGGCAGAAAATAATATATACTTCCATGCAGTGTAAGTTGGTGAAAGGTTTCCATGTGATACAGGCAAGCTGCAAGACCATCAAAACTGATGTGTTCCCATTAAATCTTCCACGACCACACTTAATATGTTTTCTCACTGAAAAAACCAAACCACGTGTCTAGTTCTAATATCTGCTGATTAGATTAGGAAAAGAGCATAAGATCCTGAGGTCTTGCCTAAATTCAGGTCTTGTATGTTCTCCCATGCATGTTAACTGTAGCCCTTCTGAAATCTCCATTATAAACTCATAATCTTTCATGCTCCATGGATCTGACCTGAATCCTGCTCTACTTAATGGACTATGATCAATTCTATAGAGTGCTTGCGTTGCATGAGTGCTGGAACTCCACTGTAAAGCCAGGTAGCGGGTTGTGACAGGCACGGATCTGTAGACTAAATGGTGGTGACTGCTCTCTACACTATGCATGTTTCAGAGGGTTTTACTTTGGATTAGCTCAATCTTGCCTCCTTGTTCACATAATGAATGTGAACGCCTATTAGAGAATGGAGTGTACTAGGCTCACTTCTGAAACTCATTTTTTTGTTTACTTTCATCTGAAGTGTATCGCCAGTAGCTCTCAATCTGCTCTCCCTGTTGTAACTTCTGGTCTTTTTGCAAAATTGCTACTATGTTCTTCTGTGTACAATGTTGTGTCAACTAAAAATGCCAAGTCTGCAAATATTTCTGGCAAGTAATTAGTGACAGCAGTATGCGATACATTCTATTTGTATCACGTAGAATAGAGATCTGAAAGTAATCTATCCTCTTAGATGTTGCTAGTTACAAAATGGGTATGTTAAAAGGAAGGTTTCAAGAGTTAAAACTGTTGCTCGTTATGTTTACTTGTGCATTTCAAGCTATAAGTAGGAACAGAAAAAGCTGAGATGGCTACATCACCAAGTTTGCTAGTAAACAGTGATTGCTGAGATTACAACATACTTTTCATCAGAGCTCCTCCAACTCATCTTTCAACTTATTTGCAACAAATCTTGTTCTAAACCCAAATGGCTAAAACTATCTTCACTGTTTACAAAAGTTACCCTACGTCTCCTTTAAATACACTAAATATCTCTGACTCCACAGTAATTCTTAGCTCTTCCCTGCCCAAATATTATTGCAATTAGCTGGAAGGTTGTGTATTCACATTAACATTTGCAAATGGAGTGTGCCTGGACAGCAGTCACTGCTTTGCAGAGCTGCCAGTGTCTTAATTGTTTCTACCAATGGTGACTGCCTTTGAGGCTTTTTTTTCTTTTCTTTCTTCTTGCACCTCAACCGGGTTTTCAGAGCAGCAGCCTTCACAATACATTAGATTAATGCACTTTGAACTTGACCAAATCTTCCATTCCCACTACTGCTGATATGTGTCTACCATTCTACTTGAAATCAGCATGCAGTATAAATGATTTAGACATATGAATAAATAAACCTCTTAATATACATATCCTTGCAACAGCAAAGCCAGATCAAATCTAATGTTTAGATATATTGCTACAAACACCAATTTGGTGAGCAAATGCATCCACATTAGTAGGATGTTATTTCGTGATTTAGGAAAGTGAAGGGTAACTCACTTGAGCATGTTAATTTGATGGACATGTAGTCTCTGCCACAGTCCTTCTTATAGTGACAGCGCAGCCAGTTTAAGAGACAGAGTCCGTCACCACACTGTAGTTCTTCTTTCTTACATGGCAGAATGTGCTGTTCATCTGAAAGGAGGAGAAACAATAGATAAATTTGTGTAACAAGCAACTCCATCCTGAGCAACAAAGCCACACGTCTCCTGAAAGTCAATCTTCCTGCTTTTGAAAGCCCTGTGTGGATGAAAACACTCCTATTTGTCAGATGTGAAAAGGGTCTCAGACTCAGACAAAAATTTCCTATACTGTTGTTGCTGATCATTTAAATAGTGTTTGAGACAGATGAGGTCTAGGTGAAGCATACCAAAGAAATCACAAGGGTACCATGTCTCTGAGGCACCTAGCCTTCTGACTGACTTACATGCTTTAACATCCAAAACCAAACAATCCACCTTTGGCCCAGCTTAACACACAAAATGGATAAATGAGGGGGGGGAAAAAAAAAGAGACCTGCTATCTTGCATAAACCTGAAGGACTGGATTAAGGGCTTCTTAGCTGTAAGTATAACTCACAATCCCTTTCCAGTTTGACAATTAAGGGTAGGAGCTCAGTCTGATAGAGTAGGGAAGGATTTTTTGAATCATCTTGGTAAAGCCTTGGGTAAATTTATGGAGACATGAACTCAGATTTGGTTTGCAGAGACATTAAATCCTATATAGTAGGGTCTGCAGTTCTGCATGAAGCCGAATCTTTGACTAGCTCCTCAGTTGAAAGATTGAAGACACTTCCCAGGCCTACTGTTGATTCTTGGGGGCTGAGTAGAAAACTGAATCGCACATCTCTGCCTAGAAAGGAGGAAAAAGAGTAATTTTTATCTTGCCTTTTGATAGTGTACTATGGTTCCTTTTATCTTTATGCATACACACATGCATGAACAGGAATTTCCAGCTCTCAAAGGAGAGATGATACAGTCTAAGCCCTGTAACTTAAGAAAAGCAGGGTTTCAGGCCATGCTCATATTCACCTGTGCAAAACATATTTGCACAAGAAATGAGATTGCTGGTGGGAGTGTCATCACTTCTTAAATCTGAGCAGGATCACCCCTTCCTAGTCCAACAGTGCTGAGGGTATGCCTGAGGAGAGCATGGCCACTGCAAATGCAATGCCAGCAAGCAACAGGTGTTTAGCTTTCACTGGCTACTCAAAATAGCTGTTTTGTTTGATGTCCATAAACATTCAAACAGCAGCTGCATAATATAAAATTTAAAAAGGAGTAGGGGAATCTCTATGCAAGGAAGAGGATATCTTGACTTTTTTGTTTTGTTTTGGTTTTTTTTGTTTGTTTGGGACACATTAACTGCACAATACAAAATATCCCATGGAATGCCAATTACCAACCATACCATCTAAAACACTGAGCAATCAATTGAAAAAGAACTTGTTATATAAATGTATTCCAGTGTGTTAGGTTAAAAATCTTTTAACATACTGTAAGGAACAAACAAATTCATGGGGATCAGGAAGTCAGAAAACTCCCAGGAAAAGAGGGGAAAAAACTTCCTACATTATTCAAAGATGGGATTATTTTATAATTTTTTTTTCACATTTCATCGGTAGTGCTATTGAAAGTGGTCTTGTTTTGATGGTAGATAAAAGGAAACTATTTTCTGCCAAGTGCATCTGAGTGCGCAGATGGATACACTGACATCATTTAGTTGCATAGTTTTGTAGGGCCTTCCAATAATGAGAAAGAGAAGTAAAATAGACAAAAAGTAGTTCATTAGTAAAAAAATAAAAAGTTTTAAAGTTTGGCAAGGAAGACCTTTGTGCAGAAAGACTCCTTGGAAATTAGCTTTAAATTTCATTAGAGTATTAGAGCTGTATTCAGGTTACTTTATGTGAACAATCTAAAACATTCCAAATACAGGCAAATATAAGTTCAAGCCCAACTTGAAAAATACTAGGCCTTGAAAGTAAAGGCACAGAGGGCTGGTGTGCAAATCGGTACCCAACAGAAGACAGGCAATTCTGCTACATCACATTTTTGTTTGCTCTCCAGTTGTCCTGGTTTCAGCTGGTATTTTTAATTTGGAACCTTTTTGTTGTCCTTCATAGCTGTGAAATCATGCAGTTTGGAGTAATTGTTCATGGTTTCCAATTCTCCACATAGGTGCTCCTGTAGAAGATGTCAGTACCCCCAAATGCATTCGTAAATATCACCAGCACCAACAACATACTGTTAAAGTAAATCTTATGATTGTACGCTTGTACCTGGCAGCTCTGCAGTCTAGAGGCCAATAATCAGATCATATCATTTTGTACTTTCAGAACAACTTGCAGTACATTTCCCAAATGACTGCTCTATTTCTGGTAGGCATCTCAGACAATTTTGGGGTAAAATGGCATAGAATTCCCAGTGATTAAAGTTGTGGGGATTCTGGTCTGATGACTTTTTTTTAGTTGTTTGTTGGTTGTTTTTTGGTTGGTGTTTTGTATTTTTTTTGGGTTTTTTTAGAGTTAAAATATTATAGAAGAAGCAGTTAAGCAATAATTACTTTGTGATACGAACGCAGTCATTGTGTAAATGGGGAACAACTTTTGTTAACTTTAGACTGGTTACACAGTCATTGCAAGTATCAAACCAGAATTCACCTGGAAGAAAATTACGCAAAAAGAAAAAATAATATATTAGCAAATTTATTGGAATAATTAGTCCTGGCACGCATCTCACATATTAGTATCTTCCATAAAGGCTGTTTAGTTTGGAATCTAGTTTAAGTTGCCCTAATTATTTTAAACACCTTTGAACTTGCGCCAGTCTACACCCTTTCTTATCTTTCTGTTCAGTGTTCCTGTTTTTACTAGCTCAGACCAATTCTCCTCTATCACTGGCTACAATTTCACTACTTTTTGGACAGAAGAAAGTTTTCTACAGTTCCTGCAAAATAAAATTCCAGTTTTACTTTTCACCGCTTTACTGGCTCTACTTCAAAGGTCACTTAAACGCCTCTTCTTTCTTGTCCAGAAAGTAATAATATGCTTTCTGTTTCTGCTAGTTGTTGTTGAACTACTGAGTCACTTTATTTTTATTTTATTTTTATGAAAATGCTAGAAAACCACTGCGATGTTTTATTATCTTTAGGGAGAACCATTAAGATTGCAAGCTGTAAGAAATTATATGGGCAGATCCAATTTTTTTTGACTGAAAAGCAGTGGAGGACAATGATGGTTAAAAAAAAGGGTGTGCAAACCTATCCCATAATGCTGTATTTCCCAGGTGTAATGAAAGTAAATTGTCTTTTGTGAATCCGGATGATACAAATCTTCCATCTGTTCTTGAGGTGAGCTGCAAAATAACCAAAAAACCCATGAAGACTGAAAATACGTAAATGCTTTTTTGAGGAAGAAACTGAGGCACAGGCCCATAGTAATGCAGGAGGCAGGGACAGAAGTAGGCATCAGATTCAGTTTGGTACTGACTGAACAAATAATAATGTTTAAATTCTATGCAATGAAAATTATTTTGAGACAGGTAGTTTCATTTGTGCCAAAATGCATTACTTTCCAAGATTATGTTTCCATCTCAATAGAGGCTAGCACAAAGTATTTTGTCTTTAAAGTATGTTTTACCCTGAACTAAAATTGATTTGAAAACAATTTTTTTCTGCAGATGCCAGGGAGCTAACAAAGTCTGTTTCGGAGAAACACTTCCCAGTTCTAAGCCCACCTGTTCCTAACTGGAGTGTGCCATGCAATGGCATGCTGATTGTTTCCAAGGTTTGTATTCTAAATCAGCATGCATTTGAATGAATTTATGAAGTGAAAATTAGTAATTTAAGAACATCAAAATGATCATATCAAATTTAGGTTAAGATGCAATATTATGTAAATGTGATGATAAAATTAATCCCCAAGTTGAAAATTAACCTGCACCATTAAAATACACGTGATAGTTTACAGCTACTGTACATTATCCAAATTTGTATTTTCCTATGTTGGTAATATCACATTCTTTTTTAATTCAAATGACCTTTTAGTTATATATCTGTTAAAGTGGGTACGCACTTCTTGCATCAACCACCAAGTCTGATAATGCCCTGATATCATCCACCAGCACACCAGCAGGAACTACTCTCTGCAGTGTAACCCTTTGCACTTTGTCAAAACCTTATTCCTCATTCTTGCTTGCAGCCTGGCTTTGAAACCTTTGTAGCCAGCTGTGGAAAGATAGTCATGGTGAAGGAGCCTCCAGTGACACAGGGATGATTCAACAACCCTTGAGCTTGGCAAGAGGATGAGAGAATAAGCAACACATGGCACATGTTAGTTTGATACTTAATGCTGTGTTGTGCTTGTGTGTTAGATGAGCATGACACAGAATATTGTGCAAAACACAATTTAAGGAAGACAGATTCTTATCTGTCTGGTGGCTTCTTGTGCCCCTCAGTTCCGTAGTATTTTTGCATTGACGGCAACTAAAGCAATTTACAATAACCTTAAATCAGAGGATAGACAGAAGATGTAATTTCTATACTATTAAGGTACCTTAATACTTTTATACCTTAATACTTAATACCTTTAGCCCTGCATTTTACCGTGCTGTCCTTGGCTGTATTTGGGAATCACAGTTTTATGTTTGAAAATCTGGGGAAAAGTTCTTATTTTTACCTCTATGGATGCTCCAGCACTCCTGAAGTATGATCTTATGTCTCCAGCTTTGTGAAAATTTCCCATTTACAGCTTGCTTCATTCAGTAGAAACTTTTTTTTTAATCAGAAGCACAGAGATGTAGCTCTGAAAGCTCTGAACATAGCTTTTTTTCCTTCTTTTTTTTTTTCTTCCTTTTCTTTTTCTTTTAGACTTCTATCAGGTTTCTAGACACCTTTCAGGCGGGCTAACAGGATCAAGTTGCAAAAGAACAGTTTCTACTCATGTTTTCATTTAGGATTGTGCTGTTCTAAAAGCAAAGTCTTTTCTAAAAGTGTCTACGTATATACAAAATCTTTGTTGGGGTATTCTGATTTTGTGCTCTCCCTGAACATTGGGACAGTTTCTGATTGGGAGTGGTGCTAAGAAAATACTATATAGCACACACCCCAGCGCACAAACAATAGCATGAATACATTTTAACTGCTTTTTCAATCTATTACTGAATGTCCCGTATTCTTTCTAAAGGAACATTTCATGCCACCAATGTGTTTAGTGTGAGGAGTGTGATTATTAGCGTAGTTTAATATACTCTTCAAATGATGCATAAAAGTAATCCCAAATAGCTACTCTTTGTTGCTCCTCTTTGCAGTGTATGTGTGTTCTTTCTGTAGCACCAAGTTCCAGGCAAAAACAGAAATCACTTTGGATTCACATTCCTCTCCTGATGCATCTCTGAGGCAGAGTTATAATTACAATACCAAATTACTAGATATTGTTCGGTTACTTGTCAACATGGCACCTGCAATAAAGCGGGAGTGTTAGTTTGTCATTCAGAGCTTTTATTGTCTGTTCAAGTCTACAGGGTTTTTACATTTGTTTGATGAACAGGGAATGAGGATCACACAGTAGGCTGCCTAATCACCGCACCCTTTAGAGGCAAGTTTCAGGGCAATACATTAAGATGACAACAAGGAAACATGGTTTACAAATTTCTAAAAACTCCAGTCTTTTCTGTTCTGTATTGAGCTTTCTATAACCTACTTTATTAAAAAAAGTTTTGTGCTTCTTTGCCAGTGGTTTGGGCCAGTGACTTGGCTGCATACTGTGTGCGTTTGGAAGGTGAAAATGGCCATCGTATACCTCAGTAGTCTAACTTGTAAATAATCATAAACGGGGAGCATTTACCCCAAAATATTGAACTGTGCTAATAAGAGGGGATGGTTAAGTGTGGATTAGGAGCAAATTTCAGTATGACGTTGTCCTAGTAAGAACTAATCTTTGAACTGGGACTAAATACCTTGCAATCTGCTGGGTACTCTGCCACGTGCTGTATTACTCTCTCCCCTAGAGGATGCGGGATCTCTTTTGTAAAGCTCACCTCTTTAAGATCCTGAGTCCTTGCTGTAGAAATTCCTGATTTAACTCATTCTGTAAGTTGGGGCCTGTTTTCAATGTTTAAAAATTGGAAGCATCCCATTAAATGATTTAGAATGACTCAGAAAGCTGTTGTACTGCCTGCGATGTTGTCCTGGTTTTGGGATAAGTGTTTAACCTTCTGATGCAAAATATGTCATTACTATGTATCTCTTGGGTTCTCCAGTGGAAGGGAGACCCACCTGTATTTGTGATCTAACTAGAAAAACTGTACAGGCCAGCTGTAGTTACTTTTCTGTCCTAAGTAAGTGGGAACTGAAAGCTGAGGTAAAGTGTAACTTCAGAATATTTCTATCACGTCTGAGCCTGACGGGCAATGGGTTGTAAGTGGACAATTAATACAGCTACATAAAAGAATCATATGAAAAAGTAAAAGCAGAATAAATTGTCTTGCAGCAAGTCTGTTCATTCAAGTCCAAGAATAAAGACAGGTATGGGATTGGACAAAGATGGAAAAAGATGCTCCAAGAGAAAATAGCTAGTGCAGTATGTTGTTAGCAAGTCAGTGCCAAGTAATGGACAGATACCAATCCAGGCACCAGGAGAGCCTTGCCTTCTCCTTAAATGGCTGCGTCATCTAAAGCAATTAATTTTTCTGCCAACCTTTTTTTCTCCTCCCACCTTTTATGTTATCTAGACACCTGCAATCTGGAAGGACAAGTCTAATTATTTTGTGCAGGTCCTAGCATGATAAAGCTTCAGTCTTAGTGGAGTCTTTTAAGTAGAAGTCATCCTGTAACAATTTTGTGGCTAGGAATAAAGCTAAGATGCTGAAAACCTGTAAAGATCAGATGCTTACAAAGCTGCTTCTCTTAAACCATGGAACTAAAACAGATTAATTGCCAATAGGAGAGATTTCAAAGTAAAACATTTTAAAAATGCATGCATTTCACTATTTCTTTTTGTAATGCTTCTAATGAGGAAGGAAAGCAATTGTTGAAAGGGAAATCCTCATTGTAATGATAGAAGTAAAGGGATTAACATGCTTGCAACTAAACCAGTAAATAAAAGATATGAAATTTAAAATTAAAGAGGTCAAAACCCAAAGTGTTATAGAAGCAGTATTTGCATTAAGAATAGACAGTGATCAAGTGGCTTTGGCTGGAATGTCCTCCAGTAAATTATCTTCACACAGGTCCTTGAAGACTGTAGGTGTCTCAATGTCACATAACGTCATTATTTTTAAAAAACAGTCTGAGGGATTTCAGGAAGGTCTAGCAAGACAGGTATCAAGTCCTGGAGCTAAAATCACTGTTTGCATAAATGCTGTTAAAGCCAAATGAATTGCTTGTTTCTGCCAGCTCTGGACTTGAGGCCAAATTTTCAAAGCATCTGAGGACAGAGACTTGAAGTAGGCTTTACAAAAGCTCATAATCATTTAGGTGTCCACCTCTCCTTGAAAGATGCTCTGCATAAAGGCGTCTGGACATCTACTGCATTTTTAGGTGTTTGAATGTACAGCTCAAATGCAATTATTATCTAACAATGAAATGTCAGACTGCAAGAATTAATAATGCTCAGCACCTCTAAAACCTACCTCCCCCCTATTCTTCTCCAAGACATTTCTCAGCATGGCTGCTTGTACCAGTTTGATGAGATCCCCTTCAAAAACTAAAGCATCATTTCTATTTATTTGATAGCAAGCAGAGTTGAACTGTAATCTGTATTTTTTACATAGTAGTTACATAGGAATTAATTCTAATCTATTATTCTCTCCACTAAAAAAATATAATCAGGAGGTAGGAGTTGGGAGAAGCTGCTGAAACCAAAGCATTAAGTCAGTAGTTACAGTAGAAATTAATGATTTAGAGTTGTCAGCCTACATCCTCATAGCCGCAGATGAGGAATTGCCATGCTTGGAGAGAAATTGATACCTTCCTAGTGCAGATTCCAGTCTAACAAATGAAAAGGTGAAACCATCATTCTTGATGTAACAGATGATTTCAAGCCATCATAAAATAAATTGATGGCAGAAAGATACTGAGCAGGATATGACTTATTAGGGGAGAAGAACAAAGAATTCTGAGGTGTGGCTCTGGAGGCATTTGAACACCTTTCCCTTCTGCACAGTTGGAGTCATTAAAGCCTGAAGTGCAATGTGGAAAACCGTAGGGAGATACGGGGTATGCCTTTAAGGAAAGACAGATGGAAGCCTCTTTTGTGCCTTCAGAAAATATCCACACTTTGAGAAAAAAAATCAGTGAAGAAAAATAAAGAGCAGATTATTCTGGGGATTAAACTTTGCTATGCACTTAGAGAAGAGGGGGGCAGCTACAGTGTGTTTCCTTCACTGCCTGCCATCGCAGACCTACGTGGTTTCTGGCATTCTTTGTTACAGAAGGGAGAGACTGGTAAGGGGTGGTAAATGTTGATGCTTTGATCACTGACATTTGTCAAGGCATCCCACAAGGGCAAGGGAATATACTGCTGTGGGGTGAAGAAGTCTTGGTGCAGATCTATCAGTCTGTCTCTTAAACGTCCTAGCATAATGTACTCTCTAGGACACCAGCTCACAGCCAAGCTGTCATGCAGGGGCTTGCAGCAATCTCTTGTCTTTCTGTATGTCTCAAGTCTGGTGCAGCCAATACAACCACTGTAAGATACTTGCACAGACATAAACCCACCCAGTTTCTTCACCCGTTTGAACTGAGGCACTTGGCTCCACCTGTGCATATGCATGTGAAGTTATGTTCATTGAGTACTGGGCCTCTAGACAACTGGCTGACTCTGGAGACCATTCTGGGAAAAATACAGGGTTTGCCATCAAGAACAAGACTCTCTAGTTTGTAGCAGTGGTGAGAGTATTTTATTCTCACTGCGTACAGAAAAATTTCCTTGTTTATGAGTAAAAGTTTATTCAACCTTCCACCATCGTCTTAGGGTCTTGGAGCACAGCTAGCAGCAGCGTAGTCAATGACAACACAGCTGGCAGCCAGCTGTGCTGTTACTCTCTGTGAGCAAATGCTGAGGGATAGCATACAAAGTGTCTTCTCAAGGGCCTACAGGTTTTAGGATCAGGATTTTCTGCACTTTTCCTTTGTAGCAACTATGTCCCTGTGCCTGGCTTAGGTGGGCTTTCATGCAGAAAGAGGAGAGCCACAGTACGACCGCTTTTGTTCCTTCTTGATTTTGTGAGATAATTCTGTTTAGTAAGAGTAAGTTTGTAAGATCTATAAGGGTTATAACACAGGAATCTTAATGCTGGAATTTAAAATGCTGTCTGCATATTTTATAGTTTTGTTTTTCCCAATTCATGCATCCAAATGAGTGTTTCACGTATCTCTGGACATGTTGTGCTTTTAAGTGTAACAGCAGAGACATAGTTCAATATGGTTATTGTAAAGATTTAGTAATATTTAAATATGTAACTATATAGTCAATACTTGTAAAATAACTATCTTTTTATAATAGCTGATACGTGTTGGCAATCTGGATAATTGATTGAAAAATCAGTTGATTTGTTTGCTTTTACCTGTGCTTACAATCAGTGTCTTCAGAGATGATTCTCAGAACTGCTGGGGAGGAGGTGGAGGCGGCAGTGGCACGCAGGAAAGGAGGGCAGTTCGGGTAGAACCATTTGTCTGCCTTTTTATTTCTCTGGCAGTTTTGGGCCCCCTTCATTTAGGTATTAGAAACAGTGACTGAGGTACATGACTGCTGATTAATAATGATTTATACAAATCATCATCAATATTTTCTAGAGACAATTTTACTTTAAAAAACAAACATACCTACCTGATCAAAGGCTAAAAACACTGCAAAGAAAATCCAACATTTCTCATAGAAACATCTAAAGCAACAAAGCTAATATCAAATTTTATTTTCAATCAGAAAGTTCCATTTAATGCTGACACTGTCTACCTGCCTTTGTACTGTGTGGTTGAAGTCACATGGCTCCATTCCTGAGTATTAGCTTGCATAGCCTTTGCCTGTGTGACTTTATCTCTTTGTCCTGTACAAGAGCAGTATTCTTGAGGCACAGCCAACTTATAAGAGCTGCAGTACTGCTCCTGGGCCTTTGCACTTGCTCAGGAAATTCAGTGTCGGGAGAGTAAACAGGTCTAGTACCTGGTATATGTGAATTCTGTATAGCTGAAGAATCCGCTACATAGTCTCCTTCCTATAGTATATAGTAACAGCCTGGGATAACACCAGTGTCTTCGGTTGTTCACTATAAAAGCATAATACAAGGCACAGTTTTGTTTGGTTGGTTTTTTTCTTTCTTTTTTTTTTTCTTTTTTTTTTTTTTCTGGTTAATGGCCACGTGGCATTGTGTTAATATTATCTGTTATTGTCAGTGGAACGATTCATAGTCTAGGCGTTAGTAATTAAACACGATAGCCCTCGTGTAGAAGGCCAGAACATTGGGCCTGGCTGAACTGTACCCAGTTAAGGCCAAAGTAAAACAAGAATACTGTCTAAAGAACACTTAATTTTGGAAAGACAAAGGCACCCATTTGGAAATTAGAGCAATACTCAGACTACATTGAACTGTTTGCTGAAACAGTTCTATTACAAAACTCTACTAAAGTTAATGCAATACAAAGTTGTCTTGCCATGAAGAAGTGGTCTCTCTGGGAGGGGCAATGGCAGGGAAAAATCTGAGCTTAAGGGTCAAGGAACATGAAATCAAAGAATAGGTAAGAAATGTTATTCTGATATGAATCCCCAAACTAAACATATACTGCCTAATACGTAATAAAGTACTAGGAAATGTCATTTCATGCATAATGTAAAACCAACAGTTCTGTGGAAAAATAATCTAACCAGTATTTTTGCAATATTAACCCGTAATAACATAAGCACACAACAATGATGTTTTTGCCAAGTCTACAGGCAGCTCACTAATAGATGAGTAGACTGCCACATGTAGCTACACTAATGTAAGCATTTGCAATTTCTTGTCATTTCTGTATTGTTATTATGTATTTTCTATGACTTAGGTGATGCCTGGTGGTCATCTATTAGGTAGCCAGAGGGTGAAGAATTTTAATCAGTAGCTACTAATTTTGCACTTACTCTTGAGCCCAACTTTAACATGTTTTTTTCTGGGAGTTTAAGGGATTACCAGGCAGTCTGAAAGAGAACACTTGGCATTTACTTGGTTTTGTACTGTCTTCAGCTTTACCAACCAAACTCAGCTCCTAGTTACCAAAGTTATCTTAGGGTTAGATCCTACAAATATCTAGTGTCGACAGAAGCTGGTCCTGACACTGTGAATAATTTCTCCAAGTTGGTAGGTTGTGGCAGCAAGCATTAAGCCTGATAATAGTCTGGGAATGATAGTAGCGGCCTTACTTTGTTCTTCCTTTATGTATGTTCCAAAGTAAGTAAAGTAACTTTTTGCCTATTCTTTCTTTAAACTTCAGGTGTAATCATATGATTTCTCACCCATGATGGGCATCTTGGCTTGAAAGTTATGACTGAAGTCTTAATCGAGTTACAGCATTTCAGTGTGGCTCTTGAGCTGCAGCACTTATTTTGAGGGGTATCTTGGTTGTTTTAATGGTTGTGCATGTATTTTTATCATCAGGCATTCTTTTGTCTAAGAGATTGGGCATGCTACTCTGCTTCTCTGCATACATGTGGTTTTCTGCCAAAATAGGACCAGTGACGTGGGCAGAATTGGCTCCTATAATATTTCCTTTTCAAAAAACTTTCATGTAATAACTACAAAAGTCAGTCATACAAAGGAGAGTGGAAGGAAGTCAAATGTCAGGAATTGTTTTATTTCAATAACTGGAAGTAATTTTTAGTCACATTTGTTTCACTAGTGAGTGCCAAAACAATATAAATTTTGACTGATGTCAGTGTGCTCAATTTGTACATCAGTTTTAGCAGCTATGCGCTAATTTGTTTTTGTGGGAGAAAGTGCTGAAAAGGAGGATTTTTATTTTTATTTTTTAAAGGATATATTGAAGTACTTGTACCTGACACTAAACTTCATGGTCCTCTATTTCAGACAATTCTCCCATTCATTTCTGTGAGTTTTGTCTGCATAAAGATCACAAGGTTAAGTCCATTTCTGTTAACTCCGTTGTCTTCTTAGTCAGGAAGCTATTTGCTTTTTAATGGATTGATGTTTATCTGCTAAAGGACTTTAAATATAATATTCCTACAGCTGTACATGACCGCAAGGCATGCCATTAATGCAGTTAGGGAAAAAAAACCAAAGACTACTTACAGAGATTGGA
This sequence comes from Ibycter americanus, assembly GCA_035590275.1. NCBI lineage: Eukaryota > Metazoa > Chordata > Aves > Falconiformes > Falconidae > Ibycter > Ibycter americanus. The sequence continues at coordinate 12,981,321 of JAVJGI010000036.1, forward strand.
ATAATTGCTGCCTATTCCAGTATGGATGGAGCTTCCAGAGATGAGAGGAAGATGGAAGAAAAGAACTAAGGAGGGAAAAATAGGAAAAAAGCTCCTTAATAGCAGTTAGTTTTTGTTTTGCAACCAGATGCCAGCTGAAGACACCTCGTGTTGTTAACCTGCACCCACTCTCTTTGGGGCAGGAGTACGTGTTTCAGACGGAACATACGCACAGATGTAGCTTGAATGGGGCTGAAAAAACCAAACAAGTCATTGCTTCATACTTCCAGGAATCACTCCAGTTCAGGAAATAATATTCTAGATAACTTCACTGCCTCTTAGATTCAAAACTCCCTGTATAAACAACAATGCGTTACATAAATATGCTAATTATTGTTGTTAAGTCATTCACCAGTCTCTGAAACAGGCACCTACCATTGTAAAACAAAATAACTGTTTCCTATTTTGTGTGAGTGCATCTTGAATACATTAGGCGCGTGTGTCAAACTGGGTTGGAATAAATCTATTCTAAAATTTGATACACATACTCCCCCTATGCATTTAAGCTTTAATATTTATAACTTGCACTTCAAAGATTTAGACTTGCAGGCAACAAAAAGCAAAACCCTAAATAAAATGTTTAGGTTTCTTAAAAGATGGGCTTGTTTGCTCCTGCAGATGCATATAAACCGGGAGCTCCAGCTAGTCAGTGGGATGTAACACGGCATCTGTGCGGGGTTTTGCCTGGGCTGCAGTTGCACCCAGAGGCAGGGTGCTGGCCCCTGTGCCACGGGGACGGGGACAGGGACGGTGCCGGCTCCTGCCCCTCCGGCCGCCCCCCCGGCGGGGAGCGGGGCTCGGGGACCCTGCGGGGGCACCGGCGCTCTCAGGTGTCCCTTCACGACAACAGACCTTGTAAGAAACAGATGGAGGAGGAGATGCACCTGCATGGCCTCCCCGGGCCCAGGAGCCGGACGGGGGAGAGGTTAAGCTTCAACCCAGAACTCTGAAGTGGGTTGTGCTCGGGTGGGTCCCCTCAGTTATGAAAAGACTGAAGAAGGCATGGGAAATAATATTAACTTTAAGATCAGCCCTGTTTTTTTTTCTTCCAGAGAACAATGCGTGCCTTATCTCCCTCTGAATAAATAAATCATAATTGCCCGACAGTTACCCGTCACAATAAACCTGACCAGATCTTCCAACAATTAGTTACGCGTTCTCTCCGCTCTGGTAAAAGTCTTGTTAAATGTGATGAATGTTAAAATAAGCTACCCTTGAATGTACTTTGCAAGATCTTTATTGGAGAAGTACAAGTATTTAAGCTTCTTAAGGAGATGAATCCATAATGAAAGAAGGCAGCTAGTAAAAGATAAGGCTGGAGATAGCACTAGATTTTCCGATACCAAATGAAATACTAATTGGATCATGCTTTTTTAATTGGGCTTGGTGTTTTGCTGAGGGTCTAATGCAGCTTTGTAAAAAAAATTTAGATGTGTACCCTTTGGCTTCGGGAGCTGGGCCCTGACTCCAGCAGCAGTTTTGCTGCAGAGGGCTGTCAGCTTGGCTCTTTCCACTGGCACTTCAGCTGCCTAGAACGTTGCCTGGGCATATCACACCTCGGATGCTGCAGTGCTCTCCTCCTGCAGGGCTGCTGCAGCAGCACCTGGACCCCAGCTGAGAAGGTGCTTCCCATTAGGCCAGGCTGGGGGCAAGCATGTGCTGCCCATCAGCCCTTAGGAGACAACAGTCAGTGCTTTGGATAGAAGAGAGAGGCTTGGTGTGAAGCTTGCTGCTGCTTCCCTAGCAGAAAGGGGGAAAAAAGTTTTGAAGTCTCTTGCACTCCAGCTCCCCATCCATCAGATGCTAGCGCTGCGTACAAGAGCCCTGGGCCAACTTTGTAGTCAGGGAGAAGCATGGAATCTGCCTCCAAGACGTGGAATTGCAAGGCAAGAGCAGAAGACTTGAGCACCTGCAGGCAAACGGCCCCAAGAGCTGGCACCAGGAGATATCCTTCTGGCTAGGAACCAGGGTAGACCTTGCACATTTGAGAACCTTTAACTGGATTAGAAAAATTATCACTATCTTTTGTTGTTGTTGTTGTTCCTTGGGAAGGGCTGAATTCTTCTTTGGCATCTCCCCATTTGTGCGTTCTTAGGTTATTGACCTGGCTGTATCTATGTGATGGGTCCTGGGCTGGAAACTCTGGCCCTCCCTTGGGCAAAACAAGCAGGAGCTGCACTGAGGCCCCTATCTGCAGGTGCTGTGAATCAGGATCAGGCCCTGGAGCGGGCAGAGTGATTTCTGTTCATGTTGGTGCAGAGTAGGGCACTGAGAGTTTCGCCTGAGCTGGGCAAGGCTCCTGGGCCACCTACACACCAGGAGACAGCACGAGGAAATTCCTTGCACGTTTTCCAGCTACTCCCATTGCGCAGCAATAGATGTCTTGGTGCAGCCCAGGTCTGGACATTTATAGCACTGTGTCATCTCCTCCAGTCCATGCTGCTGGAGGAGCTGGTGAGGCTCCATGACTGTGGAAAAGCAGGTAGGGGATTTCACAGTTGGAGGTTCACAGCTTGGAGCAAGAAGGGAGCTAAATGTTAGAGCAGCAGCCTAGAGGATGCAGCCTTTAACTTCTATAGGTCTTTCTACGTGCAGGGTCATGTATTTAAAGTGGATTTCTGGATTAATTTAAGGTTGTTTGGGGCTCTCTCCCTCAAGTAAAAACCCACAAGAGCCATGCTTTCTTGTGGAAGTGGACATAAATATGGATCTGTTTCTGTGGTGGTTTAACGTGCAGCTGAGCTTACCCCAGAACATGTCTATTATAGGATGCATCATATAAATATATGTTGAGTCACATTTTAGATACTGATCATGTCCTCCATAGATAATAATATCAGTTTGGGGTTATTACAGGTTCTGTGATGTAGCTGTTTCATATTTGACTTTTTAAAATATGTTCCACTTACTTGTAGACCACACAAGCTCTGTTGAGGACACCTGGTATCTATTAGATTGTTTCAGTCCGTGGAACAAAGCTAATCTGATATGACTAGCAAAGTTGGGAGTTTTGCCATTGATTTCAATGGCAGCAGGATGGAACTCGGAAGGCTGAACTGTAAAAACACAGCTCCATATGACTTTATTCACATCTAGCCTGTCAGGAATAAAACCCCAGCAGCCAGAGGTCAGGGGAGTTGCACTGTGCTAAGGTGCATGCATGCAAGATTGCAGGCAGAGACAACCATACGCAAATACAGATTTGCCTGCTTTCACTGGAGGTTTAATTTAAAAATGAGCATCAGCTTAGCCTGAGCTCCAACCATAGCTTAGTGGCTCGAATATTGCTGTAGATGGGATATGTCTTGGCAAAAATAACAGGCATGTAGCCGTGCCAGCAGAATGTGGAGCATTCCTCTGTGCCTTGCATATTGTACCTTTCTGAGTGTCCAGGTGAAGGTACAATGACAGTTCATAGTGCCAAACCCCTAATCCTCCCACCTGAAGTCATTCCTGAGTGCTGAGCTTGGTGGGAATGCTGAGCCCCTGTAAGCTGGTCGAGGTGCAGTGTGGGCGCTCGCAGGGCAGGGACAAGCTCTAACTTTCCAGGGAGTTTAGTAGCAAAGATGAAAGATTTTTCCCAAAAAGAGTGAAGCCCAGCATGCTATAGAAAGTTTCAGGATCCTGCAGATCCCCTTTAATCCACTAACTCTTGACCACCGCCTGAAATTCCTAGGTGCTCCCCTCACTGCCCCCCAAATCCATCACAGAGTTGACTTTGAAGGCAGTGTCCTGAATGGTTTAAAGTGGTTTAGCTCTGCTGGTGTCACTGCTGTGCGACAAGGTGAATGCTGACAGCACCGGCTCCTTTCCCTTGTGCACTGGGTTACACCAGCTCCAGGTAAGTCCCTGCAGTGGTGATGCTGAGTGAGGAGGAGAACGCAGTATCCAGCCCATGCTTCTGACTTTCAAGAAGACTTATACCTCTGCCATGGATTTGGTTCTTAGAGATGCATTAGTCAGTGGGTTTCACTACCCTGAGCTTGAAAAGTTACTTGAAAGCTTTATTTAAAATTACAGGAGCTTGTCACACTTCAAGCTCTTCTTTGTATCTAATAAATTATTAAAAATGATTTATGAAAACATGCACATGACTGAACATGAATGACATCATTATTGTCATTGCTACATATTAGGGGCTAAATGCTGTTGTGTTTTTTTCTTTTTTCTTTTTCTTTTTTTTTTTTTTAAGGACTCCTTTATTTTGGGTTCTTCTTAAATCCACTCTTTCAGCAGTAGTGATTCTGAGAATTGAACTTATCATTTTTGTATGTCTGGCAAAATCGTCCTTGAAATCACTAGGAATTCTGTGCGTATGAAGCTGAACGTAGATCAGGGCTTCAGGATATCTTAGCAATTCGAAAGAGTCTTAGTGTTTTATTTAATTTGGATGGAGCGCACTTGCAGGGAGAGTTCAAGTGCTAAAAATAAATATGACTCTTCCCCATGCATAGAGTGAAAGAAGATGGACTTGGAGACAACTTCTTGAGTCATCTGGCCCAACCCTTTGCATCACACAGAGTAAAGATTGCACTAATCCAGCCCTAAACTTCTCTGTTCTTATCTTGTGCATCTCTGCTGGTGCTTTAATTATTTCAGTAGGCAGTTACTGTGTTTGCCAGGAAAGCAATGATCAACCCTACCACTGCAAGTCTTTTTACGTTTCTGTTTCTGCAAAGATTCTTTAATTTAGAACAAGACCCGGGAAAGCATTTGTGTGTTAAATGAGTTTTCTGGTCAGTTAAATTAAAAAAATTAAAAACAGTTGTGTAGGAATCTCAGTAACTCTTTACTATCTAGTTAAATAGTAGAATTAACTCGGTGCTAATTTTTGTCAGTGTTAAAGCATGCATTGAATGGCAAACGTTTTAGAATGATTTCTGAGTAAACCAAGACAAGTGCTAGAACAGACCTGCATACAAAATTTGTCAGAAATCCTTCTTTGCAGTTGTATTTTGGGCAAGAGAATATAAAATTAATCCAATTTAAGTGTATGTAAGAGTAGCAAACTAATCACAAATTCATGCAATTAATTATTTGCCACAGAGTTACTGAAATTATTTCACGTCCATTTTGAATAGCCCTAGAAGGAAGAAAAATCTCCAAAGCCAGAGATCAGAGCTGCACCAATTTTCAGCAATCCACAGGTCCTGGGAGTACAAAGCCAGCCCCAGATCCAGCCCTAATTCAGAATAACTACAGCTCCTGCATTCCTGGCACACCACAACAAAAGACAATAAATGGAGTCAGGTTTTGTCCGGTCCAGTCAGCCCTTGCTACTGTGCTCAATGGTTTGCTTCACACAAATGCAGGACTGGACTTAATATGTGCCTGCTTTTTTTCTTTATCCTGCCCCTCTCTCCCCTCCTTTTCTTTTTGAATGTATGTCGAAAGAAAAAGTCGCTCTACAGTTTTCAGGATCAGCCCCACCAAATTGCATCTTAGGGTGCCTCTTGGCCATGTTGCACGTTCTCAGCCATAAACACGTCCCAGGCATGTTAACGTTGCTGAGACCAGGGGGCTGTGATATTATTGAAAGGGATGTTACAGGAGAAAAGTTCAAAACCTCAGGGCCTGATCCTGCCCCCTTTGAACTTGGTAGGAGCTGTTGCATAGGCTTCAGTGGGAGCCAGCTCGTGTACTATACGTGCAGAAGCATTAAACTTAAAAGCAAGCTGTTTAAAAGGCTGCATTGTTTCTTGCTTGTACTGATAGTTTCTCATGTAAAGTTCTATATATTCTTTCACAATACATACATGAAACAGTTAATCCAATGTTATATTGTTTAGTAGTATTTTACTTGCAAATGACCATCATTTCTTCTCTGCTCTGTTTGTTCTTCTGAATGTCTGTTTTATATTCTGGAAATGGAAGACCTATTCTTTTAATGCCCATTTCTTTCTGATGATAATCGTTCTTTCTGGCAAATGCTGTGACTCGCAGCTAGTCTATATTTTCGATCAGTAAATATTGAACCACAATGGCAAGGAAGGTCTGAGCTATGATACGGCTAAAACAAACAAATAGAAACCAGCCCACTTTTTTTTTTTTTTTTTTTTTTTTTTTTGTTATATTTCTATTATTTTCTGGATAGATGTGCCCTCCTCTAAGAGGGTTCTAAATTACGGGCTAACTTGGCCCGGAGGGGATGTAAGCCAGGCTTTTTTTGGATAGCAGCTACAGTGGGGAGGACAGGAGCCTCGTGGGCTGGTGGCTCATACCCTGCCTGCTTTCTGCCTGCCCTGTGGGGCAAGCCGGGTGGCAGGGCTCCTCAGGGTGGCACCGTGTGGGTGCCAGGGTGGTGGCCCAAGAGGTGATGCTGGGTGTCACTCAGCGCCATGCACTGGAGTGCGGGGCTGGCACCGACAGCCTGATTTTGCTATGGGTTTTGGGGGCTGGAGGAAAGCTAATGCCCGAGGTCTGGGGCAAGCCAGTCCCTGCTGCGGGCTCGGTGGTGTGGTAATCCCCTTCTCCTGGCGATGCCCATTCGCAAAGAACGTCACCGGGCCAAATCCCCAGCCCTTACCGAGGCAAAATGCCATTGACTTTAATGAGCATTTGCAGGGAGATTTCAGATAAGTCAATGTGGACTTTTGTCTGCATGAGGACTGAAGGATTTGGCCTACGGTCTATTACAGTACGAGGTTAATCAACATGCGGGAAATTCTCACACCCTGCAAAGGGCCCTATTGTACCGCTGCTCGACAGAAATCTCTGCTAAATCATTGGGTCCTCCGCTAAAAAGCTGTGGGTATGATAGGAACCAAAGTAACTCCCAAGTCTGTTCAAAGGATCTTCCCAGGAATGTATCAAAAACCAGCTCCTACAAAAAAAAAAGCAACCTGGATAATTCAATGGGAGCCAGTGGGGAAGTGCCCGCTCCTGCCCTCGTTTCACATCAATGGGAATTTCCTCGTTGATGGAGCCCATTCAGTGGGAGAGGAACCAGGCTCTACAGTAGCGCCTGAAATTATATTCAAAGGTCACTTAAATTATATGGTCACCTTAAAACCGCTGTCCAGAAACCTGAGTAATATTCAGTTATGCTGGGCACTTGCCTGAAAGTGTCAATTAGGATCTCTTTGGATGCGTTCGCTTTTGAAAAAGCCAGTTGGCATCAGCAGCTTGTTGTAGGAGCTGCTGCAGTCTAAGGTGTTAAAATGAGCATTTGTTTTTGAAATGACCTATAAAGCCTGTCAGCATTTGCAATCCAGCTTGCGAGCGGTTGTGCAAGGCAGACTGTTTGATGTCCAGGCGGATAGTTTGCCACCTTGGGCAGGATCCAATTTTTTCAGGGAGCTGAAATTATCACTGGACAGTATAGAAATACTAGCATTTGGCAACGTGAAGTATTGATAGAGATGCCGCCCTATAAATATTCTATTCCTCCTCCAGTGGTATGAGATCTTGGAAATAATATTCTCTATTATGAATGAAAGGTGTCGAAGAATAGGTTAGAAAACATGAACCCAGCCAAGTGGCTTACCTGCCACCACAGGCGCAGCTTGCCTGGTAAATATGTTAGCTGTGCTTTGCTTGTCTGGTATTGTATCTACAAGAAGCAATAAACGGTCTAAATAAAGCATTAATTCTCAGCCTTATCACTTATGGATCCATTATACCTTCATATAATTTACTAATATTTATCCAGATGAATTAAATGTTACAGAAAATTTAAAGGTGGTAAACATGCTGTCTGCTGAATTATTCTGCGCGTGCTGGGAAAGTAGCTCATGGCAGAATTGAATTATTTAATATTATTTTCCAGTATCATGTGGACGAAGTATAAGCTTCATTTTTGGATTATGATTTGTATTATGAAATGCTTATCAAGTGTTTTCCAAAGATTAGTTTAGTTTTAATTAAATAAACCTTTCTCAGGAGAAAGCTCCCAACTACTCTTCGTACCCAGAGGCTACCGTACTTGTTGTTTTTAATTATTTTTCACTGTTACCCAAACTGCTTTGGGTACTCCTGCCCAATTAAATCAAAGACATGGGCTTCTTATACACAATACGTTTAATATTTAATTTTAATTAAATTAATTAAATTGTTTATTTAATTTTATGTGCATTATTGTGCACGGAGCAATGCAAAATTTATGATAGGAAGAATTTGTGGGAGCTCTCAAACAAGCTAATTACTGAGGTAAAAAGAGACTTCTTCTCTCTTTCTAGGGAATAGGTGTTCGACCATAAGGAGATAACAAAAACAGAAGTTGTTTGGATAAAATAATAAGCGGTTGCACAGCATTAAGAATTATTTGTTTTACCTTACTTTATCTTGTAACCATTACTTGATTGTATTATAATAGATTTGACAACAGCCTTCTCCCCCAGTTGTCGCCGGCAGGTAATCAAGTATTTATCAGGGTAAATAAACCTAAAGCCACAATATAAATGTATTTGGAACATTAAAAATCAGCAACTCACATGCCACAGATATATGTTTTCGGTCACACCCAAGTCTTTTTTTCTTCCAGCAGACCCATTTATCTCCCAGGTAATCTTTATGAGAGCCTGCTATTTATTTAAAGGAGTAGTAAATAAAAAAAAACCCACCCTTTTTTTAACTAGGTGGATGCAGATTATTTGTTGTGATGGAATTTTTTTTTTTTTCCAATGAAGATTTCTTTTTCATCTGAAAAGGAGCAACACGACATTTTTGATGCTGTTTTAATCTGGTAGTGTATTGTTTTGAGAGGTCACTGATGCTAGGTATAGATGGAGGCAGAAAGCCATTTTGCATGACCTTGATGCACATTATTTCTGCAGGAAGTTAATCAGCAAGAAAAACCTCAGAATGCCTATTTGTAACATTGGTTTTTATGATTGATGTAAAGGTAGCTCAGAAGCCTCTTCCCTGTGCATGAATATACCCCTGCAGAGGTGATGGGGACCCCTCCAAAGCCCACCTGACTCAGTGGGTGTCTTTCCATCAAGGCTGGAGGGGCTGAAACAGGCTCTCCGGGGCTGATTTCTTAACACTTGAGGAGGCAAACCTACTGCTGTGCCCCAGCTGCATTCGTCAGGAATACAGCTCCAGGGAGGAGAGAGCAGGATCAGGCCCCTGCGCTGCTATGCCGTTGGAAAGGGTCCTGGAAATGCAGACCAGGCTCCTGGTGAGAGCAGCCCTGGTTGGGTTGCTCTTGCAGCCTTGCAGTTGCTGTGCTGTGTGCAGCCGCGAGCACGACCATCCCGGCTCAGCGAGGTGCAGGGTCCTTTCGGGGGGAAAAAATGCAAGGAAATTGTTTTGGCATGTTTTTTTTCCCATGGAAGTGCAGAATGCATTTTATGAACTCGATACGTGTGCAAAGTCGTGATGGGCATTTTCCTTTTCCCTGTTTAAGGGTTAAAAGTGGGTTCATAGTGAAATATAACATGTTGCTTCTCTGAGTGCTATGCCAATTAAAACAAATATAAATAAATGTATTCACAGGAATTATTCATATAGTAATTAACAACTCCTCAGCCTCAAGAGCAGAACAGCTAAAAACAATCTTTCTTGGATGTTAGAGATATTCATAGAGCAATAGTTTTATTTCAGCAGATTAAATAGTATCATAAAAGTAGCTGATGATGCAGTAAATTAAAAATCAGACTGGGATCGACTTTACAGCAGCTTTTTTTAGTCTAATACAATTACTCATTACTGGCTAAACATTAGTTTTAAATCAACAGCAGTTGTCAGAAAGAATTTTCTCTTAAAATTATTACTAGGAGAATTCAAAATGAGAGCAATATTACCAGATATACAAAGCCTGAAGAGATCTTAATACTGAAGGAACACACATCATAAAGACTCATCTAGATATAATTTTTTCCCTGCAGTCTCTATTCCTGCGTAGACCCTGGCAGAGCAATACGCACGCATAATACGCCTGCCTAATGTACATGCATACACCAGGAGACAAATCCACTTGAATCCATAGAGATATAGCCTCACCTCGGAGTGGTTAGACTTAAAGGAGAGACGTGAATAAGAAATGAGGCCGGGGCTAAGCCCTGCGCAGCGGCGCCGTGGCACGCAGGGCTCGCTGCTTGCCCCTGAGTGTTCGGCGCTATTCACATTTCCATATGCTCAAGTATACGCCGTGGCGTTATCGAGGCAATAGCACCCAATTATTTCCAGCCTCTTCTTAAGATATTCCGTGCAATATAGGAAAGCTCGAGAGTTCAAAGTCTTTGCATGCTAATGGGAAGAGGTTTGATGCCGTGAATAAAATGGGGAAGGGCCATGCGGTGCTGGGGAGTCAGTGGGGAGACTGGGGTGCCGGGGGCAGCTCCCTGTAGCCGGCACCAACACAGCCCTTGGGCCGCTCCCGTTCCCAGCTACTGTGACTACAAGAATGGGTGCAAAACAGGCATTTTTGGATGCCTGCCTTGCCTTCCCTTCTCGGCAAGTCCCAAGAGAAGCCTGGAAAAAAGAACGAGTGTATCAAGCTAACGTGGCATATTTAGATTGGAACTTTTCGCAGGTATAAATAAATGTTTTTTACCAGCCACGGAGACACGCCGAAGCTGTAGTCAGTGCTCCCATGCTTGCAATAAGGCGGGGAGAAGCTCGGAAATAAGGTCCATGATGTAAATCAGGGCAGGCAACTGCAAGGAAGAGGTAGCTATATGATTTACAGAGTAAATTACTGGCTTCACTAGATTTCATTATCTTCACCAAACTGTTCTTTATATTTCGGCATGTTTATATTTTATTCAGAGATCTTTTCAGGGAGGGAGGCTGAGCATGCACGCTGTCGCCATTTCCTGAGATGCGTGCAGGGTTCATGGAGTTATTTATAAAGGCAAACTTTGACTTTTATAGGCAGGGCGAGATTATTTTCCCTAGCTAAATATATGTTTTAGTAAGCGTGCTAAAGGTACTTTAATATATGTGCCTGTTATCCGATGAGCTTACTGCAACAGCTGCTATTTATCCATGACGGCATACTGCTCTAAGATTGATGGGTGGAGGACTCGTAGGAGCCAGCACCCAGGAGACCCTGCCCCGGCACCCCAGGCCTGCCCAGCTGGTGCCCTGAATGCAGCCAGCACGGCAAACGCAGGCGTCCATGGGCACCATCTGACCGTGCGGCTTTGCTGTGGCCAGCCTTGGCCAAAACGGGACCAGGGCAACTGTGGGAATGTTTTTTGGTTGGTCCCAATGTTATTACTTCTTGCATGGGGTGCCAAAGGGAGCTGATGATCGAGGGAGGTAGGGTTTGTATGGAGTGATGGGAAGATACGTGCTGTGAGCTTTCCCCAGACTCAGAATTCGAGTAGGGACCACACAAAAAGAGGAGGTGAGGCAAATGGAAAGAGAGAGCGGAGGGTTTGATGGCTAAAATCTGAGCCAGCTTCTGCTTACTGCTAGGACCATTCATCCCTTTGTGTTGGTCACTCCTGTGAGCACAGCTACACCAGATATTGATGCTGTATTTAATTTTTTTTTTAATCCACTGCTGGCCATTTTCCTTCCCTGTGTCCATGCCATCAGCTGCAGCATTACCCAGCTTCACCTGCTCTTTCCACAGAGAAACCCTGGCAGCACCCATTTCCCCAGGTTCTTCTGCAGCTACAGCTTGACTCCCACCGCTGTGGTCACTGAGGGGGTCATCTCCTGGCGCACGAGCCATCTAAGTGACAGGGTGAACTTCCAGGTCTGTGCCCCAGAACCCTTGCATGACACCTCCCCTTCCTCCTGCTCTGGGACCACAGCCTCCCGGGTGAGGCGCGGGTGAGGATGAAGAAGGACACCCTGGGGCTGGGGTGCCACAAGCCCCAGACACAGATTTTTTCTGCCCCTCCTTGTGAGGGTGGACAAATTTTGTGTGACTTGGCACCTGAGTCAGGAGTACAGGTCTTCAGGAAGGGTAATCTCAACCTGACAGAGCAAACCAGTCCACCAGTGCTGTTGAAGTCCACCACATAAGCCCCATCAGCTCCAGCGTGGCCACCCCAAACTGATGGCAAAGCTGTATGTCGTACCATGCACCGCATGTGCAGTCTGCATTATTATTTAACAGAAAAAAAAAAGAAAATATAGTGTTTTTTGTAGAAAAATCCATTTGATCAGTGTCTTTTTAAGAAAATAAACTTTAAAACTGGTTTAGAACAGCACTTCTGGACTTAACAATGCCATGAATTTGGAGTGCTAGCAAGGCTCCCCTTCCTAGCTCTGAATCTCTGTGTCCAGCAGGTAATCTCCATCACAGAGATTTCAGAGCATTTCGTAGTGTATTTATCATTACAGTTGTTTGATGAAGTAGAGCAATTTAATTATTCCCATTTTTCAACGGTGGAGCTGAGGAACAGACAGCTAAATGATTTACCCAAAGTGGTAGAAGTCTGTGGCAGAGAAAGGCTCAGCCCTGGGGCTTTCCTGCAAGACATTATTAAGACTCCACTTCAAAGATGGGACATTTTGATATCTAAAACTACTGCTGCTGCTGTAGGATGGAGTTTTACCTCGGCTACCTCAGCTTCAGGCCAGAGTAATCTGTGGTGGGTGAGCGTAATTTATTATTCTTGGGAAAAAGAAAAAACAAAAAAGAAGTAGAGACTGAGATTAGTCCAAAACCTTCGGAAACTGATGGGAAGGAGTCAGAGGCTCCTGATGAATTTATTTCCTCCCTATGCAAGCAGTGTAGGTAGGGATGTAAAATATATCATGTGAGGTTACTTACACATGTGTGCACACATGTGCCAGTGTGTGCACACATGCACGTATACATTGTGTTTCTGTTCATATATTTGATCTATTTAATCATTTGGGGCATGCTCTTTATATTCCCTGCAACAAATAAAATGTGGCCCCATAGGCAGAAGTCTTGCACACCAGGTTTAAGTCTAGAAGTAATTTTGTTTTGTTCACAGCGGAGTTATTAAGCTCTTGCAATACAGGTTTACAGCCGAAGCGCTGACAGACTTAATTTTAAGAGCAATGTGATTAGGGCAATGTGCAAGCTAGTGCTGTACTGGTACTTACCTTTATTAGCTGTGACAGTGGTGTAAGCCCAGCCGGCTGAGGAAAAAACAAAACTAAGGCAAACGAACAAACCTCCTCCATCAGCAGACAACTTTTGCTTTTGGAGGCGCGCATCAGGGGACGCGTGATGCCAAGCAAATTCCAAACCGTCCGAGATTCACGTGTGCTTTTGCTAATATTTATTTTATGACACATTATAACTACTGTGTGTTACTGTTGTTACGAACCCTTGGGAAATAAAACTGGAAACTGTGTTGTGGTGAAAGCCAAGAGGCCACAACTTTATTAAACATGAAAGCCGATGTACGAGGTGCAGGCAGGAGCTATCAGTCCCGGCCGAAGGCAGGCAGCAATGCTGCCAGCCTCCCTCCCCGGCACCTCGGCGTCCTCCTCGCAGGGGTGGGCAGTGCCGCTCCCGCGGGTCACGCTTTGCACCTGCTCGTGTCCACCGCAACAGCTAAAATGTCACCGTGCCAATATTAGCTGCGTGCAGGGAGCTGCACCCCAATCGGCTGGAGAGCGCGGGCTACTCGCAGATATTGCTCTGAGGAAAGCTGCAGAGGGAAAGGAAAATTAAAGAACAACAACATTCTCTATAAAAATGCTCTGGCAGCGTTAATCAGCTACACGTTTCGTTCTCAGTTGTTTGCCTGGCTCTTGCTCCAGGTTGTGTTTCTGCTTTGGTATCACAAGCTGCCAGGGCTCCCGATGCTTGGGTGTGCACCTCCTCACAAACACAGATGCTGGTAAAGTGAGTGCAAACAGAAAACCCCGTCTTCAAAACAAGTAGGTATAGAATAGGAAAACGTCCCTCATTTTTTTATGAGATGGTAAAACCCAAACCCAAATCTAATGAGTTTGTACAGTCCAAGTACCAGTCTCGTTAAAATGCTCTTTTCCCTGTCTCTTGGACCAAAATCTGCTATAGTCCTTTCCTAAATATTAATAATTTGTCTGCTGGCACCGCGTTTATTTTCCATTTTGTTCTTCTACTGGCATTTTTAGGGACTGAATAATTGCTCTCTGGAAACAATTGTAAACCTGGTTAACTCTTTCCTTTCCCACCTTCTCTTCCAAGTGCATTACTTCTCCGGGTTTTAAGGGACATATAAGTCTGGTCCCTCATTCCCTCATTGTCTGGGGATGGAGAGCTTGTATGGAAAAAAATAAAGATGAAGTCAAATTAATACCTTTTTCCATGTTTTTGAAGTTGATGGGTTTCTATGGGAGTTTCTGTGGGACAGAGAAGTGAAAAATGTGAGGCAAAAGTAAACAGTGTGCAAGGACTGAGCAGCTGAACTGGTGGGCTCTTACTGAAACTCATTTCTAGATAGGGTACTTAACAGCTCTCTGCAGACAGAACATTAATTTACTTTTTTTTTATTTTTTAAAATCTACTTCATAAGACAGTGGAGTTACTTCTCTTTTCTAACTCACTGGAAGCTCCCTTCAGATCCACTTGCGGGAAATGCCTATCTGTTCAAGAGGAGGATGAAGCACAAAATTCCATTTTGAATAAAATGCATGGCCAGAAGCAGAAGGCATAACCTCCATCCTTCTGTCCTTAATTTTCAGCTCTAATATAGACATATTTTCACCCCAGTTACAAGAGAACAGCGATGTGAAGGATGATTTGGTGGTAGAGGTCTTTGCCTGAGTGATGCTAATAATATTTTGATAAGAGATAAAACGGTTATTCCTCTCCCTTCACTGCGGCAAAGGCACGTGTTGTTTCTAAAAGTGTGGAGTTAAATGCTCGGAGTGAGGAAGTGTGTAGCAAAAAGCACTCTGAAGTTTCTGGCTCTTCAGGGGTCAGATCTGAGAAGCCAAAACTCAGATCCAATAAAGGGAATTAGGAATTTCAATACTAACGAACTATTGTGGGATACAACAGTCAGCTCCAGGGGTCCTGCTATCCTAGGGCATCAAAGGATGTTATAAAGCTACTGCTTTAGTTTGTCCTCCCATTAGGAGAAGGATATCTTTGCATTGACAGTACACTCTTTTGATACTTTGATTAAAATTTATGAAGTTCTGTAATCATCTGTTCTTGCCACTCATTGCCATTATGATCCCTAAATGCCCTCTTCTGTGATTTTCCCCTTCTCAAAGGTTTCTGTGGTATTCAGATCATCTCTGTCTGACAAAGTGGGAGGACAGAACATTTGTGAAGGCACTCTAGCTCCTAATTGGAGTGATGGTAGCATAAAGGGCTCTGGAAACAATATGTTGTAGTTAGGAATGAGGCCAAGAACGGCTGCCGTGCCCTTCACCATAGTGTCAGCGAAGTGGTGAATAGCTCGATGGTTGTGAGCAGTAAACAACCTGGCTAGTCAAGGCTCCTCACACGTGGTGACAGTTGGGCATTTCTTACTGTGGGGATTTTCCCAGTTACTGTCTTGGCAAGATCATTCAGCACCACGCTGGTCTTTACTTTCTTTCTACAGGTGGAACAAGTTCTTGATGATCAAATGCGATCTTTGCTACAATTTCAGACCACAGGTCTTGCTGGAGGTCAGGCAATACTTGGGGCAGAGGCTACGTCCCACCTGAGCCCTATGCAGATGTCATGCAGGACCCACCACTTGCCAGCAATTTATCATTTTCTTTCGAAGAAGCAGTTGTTAAAGCCTTTCTAGCCACCTTTTCTTGCCTCCTCAGAAACTCTCAGCTTTAAGGAAGACTTTTGAGAAGATTGTAGCTAAATAATTGGATCACTGTTGACTCTGCTTGGTTTCTTACTGACTCTGACAGCTTAACCTGGCAGCTAGGCAGTAGCTGAACTTGAGTGATGACACTGAGCTGCTCTTGTGTGCTGAACTCTTCTGCTGTCAACGTGGCATTTTTGGCCAGCAAGGCAGAAGTCTGTTCTGGGATCTAAACCTCAGACTGGACACCCCACGCCCAGCTATGGCTACAGCCAACATGCTCGGCTAACGGCGGCAAAGCATGATGTTGGATACGGAGGCACAGGTATTACAGGTGGTTGATGGACTCTCCAGCGAGGGTAGACCCAGGAAAGGCTGGCCAGTTTTGTAGCTCGGTCAAGGACTTTTACCTGGTCTCTTTTCTTGCTTAAGTGGGACTGTCTAGGAGGCACTGAAAAGATTTTGAGTTTTGTAGCATCCAGCTGTTCTTGTTGTTTGTGCACGGCAAGCATGCTGCATCCTTTTCCTTTGCCTACAGACCCTAACCTGTCATTAATCAGACCTTGCCTTTACACGTATATTTGTCCCCTTAAAAACAGACATTCTGTAGGAGGATCACTTGTTTAACATCCAGGGTTCGTGAAGAGCATGTGATGTGCTGGCCTACCTATTAACATTTAATGCAGAAAGTGCTGCACCAGCTGTTGGCGGTGCAGTTTGAAAAGCTGCAGGATGGTGGTGTGTGGTCCAGGCTTCAGCTACACAAGAGATCTGGTCTTTTGTCTGGTAGCTGAGGAAACCTGAAGTATTTGGTCAAAATGCTTTAATGAGGTACAATTGGGCAACAGGACACTCTTCAGCAGGAAATGTTGGCATGGCAGTTAATTTTCCCCTAGATCTTGCAGCATCTGCCTTCAGTTGTCTGAAGCCTCCCAATCTACCAGCATGACAGGGATGGTCTGGGCATGGCCTGAAGACCTGGGGGATGGGGGGGGTGGACAGTTTATCTTTGCAGAAGGCAGCTTTTTGAAACATTTGAGGAGGAGCAGGTAGGGTTACAGATCTCAGTGGGTGTAGTCCTGAGGCTGCCCTGTTACAGGAGAAACATTTTCAGAATCAGCTGTCTCACTTCAGGCTTCAAAACTGTTAACTGTAGTTAACTGCTTAACAGACTTTGTAATGACTTTTACATTTATGTATTGGGCTTATAGAAAATTGTCTCCATTGGTATGTGTCTCCAGAGCTGCTGAGACTTAGTGCTCGCTCCTTTTTACTTTGTTCTGTATCATTTAACTGCATCACTGCCTGTTGTTATTTTCTCTTAGTCTTCATAAACAGGTATTTTAGTGGCTTTTGCTTTACTTTGCTCCCACATTTCCATCACTTTCCATGATTTTTTTCCCAGAAGAATCGACCATTCTCTCTTGAAACTCTCTAAATCCAGTGTATCTCGTCCCGTGTATGCTGAATGCTCTTGCGTGTGGGAAACAAGGACAAACTGTACCAGTTCTTGTATTTGAAGAATGATCCTTTTACACTACATCAATCCAATATCAAAGATAAGTTAAACCTCCACATTCTTGTTCACAGTTTTATTTTTTTCAGGCCCCATTTAGATTTCTTGTTTACATAAATCCCATGATTTCATGGCTGTGAAGCAAAGCGCCGGGTAGCGCTGACGCCGTGTGTTATGAAATAGGTCTGCGTGGGTCATGTTTCAGGGAGTATTTCAGTGTCTGTATCCATTCAGGCTTTGTCTTCTCTGCAAGACTTAGAAGATCCCAAATGTTGGTTCTGCACACATAATAACTTATTCATAACTTCTTTATATGCCACTGTACTTCCTCATAAATATACTAATAAAACTCATTATAGAAATCAAAGCCAGCTAATGCAATATATCTGATGGACAGCTGTCTCTGGATGCACGAATTATAATTACATGAAGCAAGATGGTCTTATTATTCCAGGATATCTTTGCTCTGCATAAATTTCTATTACTGGTGTGTAATCTTTTGATTCAGGACAGATGATAGGAAGTTGCCCAAACAAGTACCGTACAGTATTACTACTGAGCTATGCTTTCACTTTGTGGAATTGCAATTAGGCAAGTGATGCTGGAAGTTGTGTCTTTGAGCAGCAGTGGCCTGAGCGAGGTTGAGGGCTGGGGGGAGCGAGCAACATTCATCATCTGAGCTGGTCTTACCACTCTAGCCTGCTTTCAGGCTATAACTTAATGCCATACACTGATTTAGATGTAGCACTTGTCAGCCAAGAATAAGACTATAAGACACAGACATTCTAGGACTTGACCCATACTTTATTGTGAATACGTGATTGAACTCTGAGCTGACAGACAGACAGAGACAGCCATTAGTGTGGGAAAGAGAATTTGTTCTGCCATGGAAGATTTCAAAATATCTTAAAGTCTGCTCTCTAATTTAAGCTTAGGACTCTCTTAGCAAATTTCTCAACAGTATTTGACGAGCTGAGTGATTTTTTTAAACTTATTTTTTCCCCTTTGCTTCTGTACTTTACTAAAAAAAAAAAAAATAAAAAAAAATGGCAGCATCTATTTTAGACACATCTCTTGGGACTCTCTTCATGACTGTCTCTATTTCAAGGGATTTCTCTCCTTACATCTCCAATATTCATATTTACCAGAACAAACTGATGCTGAATGCTGAAGCCACAAATCTTTAATGGGTCCCTCTGCTTTAAATTTGAGACAAGTTAAGGCATTTGCATGACAGTGATGGAATACTGGGTATCTGCTTAGGCTGAGCTGCAAGGGCAAGGACTAGAAAAGGGCAAAGTATACGTGGATATTTGCATTTCTTTCCCTGAAAGTGTTGTGACCCTTCTCCAAGAAGCTGAGTTAACAGCGATCTATGCTGACGTGAGACACCTGGAAGAAGAGTTTGTGCCCTCAGAAATTTAGAGAACACCCACAAATAGGAAATTTTCTCTGAGGAAAATGAGTTTTCTTATTGCTATGCCTGATCTATCAGACAAGGTGCAGCACGTCATGTCAGACACTCTTTTCTCCTTCTGATCTACTGCAAATGATAAAGTAACGAGGGTTCACAGCTATTATGGGAAGGGACAAGAGCAAATGAGCATGCAACACCTCTCCCTCTTCTACTCTGGAAGGTTGTCTTGTGTATCAGGCAAAATCAAGAATATCCAAAGGACTCATGAATTATCCAGCAAGTAAAACAAAACTGGAGAAGAAAAAGCCTGTTTATTGACTTCAAGGGTGCATTTAAAAAAACCCCAGCAAAACAATTCACCGATCCTTCCTAGTGAAAGATTTATGTTTAGTGATAATGAAGGCATCATATGCACAGTGAGAAGCCTGTCCCTGTATTTATTATATGTAAGGTTTGATTTAAACTATTTCTGCTTCACAAATGTACTTAATATCAACAAGAGCACTATTTACACTGATTTTTTAATTAAAGGAATTTAGTCATCTTTTATGCTTGCAGTTTGCCTGCAAGCAGATTTTTCCCCCCCTTCAAATTTGTTCTGTCAAAACGGTTAGACAAATTGTTTCTGCAAACATATGTGAATTATGGATTATTTGTCAGCCGTCCATAGCAAGGTATTTGCTGCAGCTAGCTGAAAGTTAGGGGTATACCTAAACTTGTCTTCTGAGCTCCTTCCGTTATCAAAGGGAGAGAAATTGGTGGCTGAAAAAGGTGCTTCATCTTATGAGGATGAGGGAGGAGTGAAATCCCGCTGGTTGTACTTACCTTTCTCTATTCCCTATGGAAAAACTCTTGTAGACCTGGAGCCTAAAATTTAGATGGTTAAAGAGATCTGAGCTATTTTGTGACTGGTTATGTTAATTCAGGCACCATTTTTGGTCCTCGACAGACTGATGTAGTATTTATGAACTCTTACTGCTTCTGTCCCAGACAAATTTCAACTCTTGGCTAAATTCTTTTCAACTTTAGGGCAAAAATTCACTATTTGTGAGCATTTGTATGAAAACATCCTAGGAAGATTGGGCTGTGGAAAGGAAAGATAACCCATAAAACAGCTTCTGGCCTGCTTTCCAGCTCGGAGCTAGGTTTGTGAAGGCAGACGTGCATAACTCAGCAATTCAAAGGAAATACGACATCGTCACTGAAGGCTAGCGGCGCAATACAGCAATGCAGTGGACAACATGGGTCTTGTAATAAGAAATTAGAAAATGGAGAAGACAAATTAAGGGAAACCTCAGGAAGATGTCTGATGCTGGAAACTTTAAATTATACTCAGCAAGTACGTTATTTTTCTTTGAAGAAACCCCCCCCAGAATCCAAGTTGTAGTGATGGGTGAAAGGAGGTCACTGGAAGTTTTGTGGATTGTTTTCTGTCAGGATTGAGACTAAAAGCAGAGAGAACACATAGCCCAGCAGTCACCAAATGCTGAGAGGAATGAAATGGGGATGGTTCCTCTGCCTGGGGTGGCAGCCAGGAGCCACCCATGTCCTCTGGGACACCCCACATCCCGTGCCGGTGGGGCTCATCCATAGCACGAAGGGTGAGGGACTTTGCTGACAGCTGTGATAGCTCGGGACATCTTTGCCAGCATCCTAATTTGTGCAGAGGATGTAGCTGAGCCACTGTTTCCAGGATTGCAATGTAAAGCACAGAAAAAGAGAAAGTGTTTTACATGCTTTTAAACACAGTGACTACTGATACTGTCACTGCCTGGGTTTGCCTACAAACAATGCATCCAGCTGAGTAATTTATTCTCAGTGTATAATCTTTGACGGCTGAAGAGCAGAAAAGCTGTTCAATACGTTTGGAAATGACTGCAGCTACAAGGTACGAGAGTAGTATTTAATATCTATTTTGAAACCAATATTGGAGACACCTGATAAACTGCCAGAAGATGGGGTTTGTAACACACAAAGCTAAAATTTGAAGGGCTAACAAACACTGAAGCCACTTATAGGGGAATATAAAATGCTGTGAAGTTTGGACGCGATTTATTTCGCCCTTGTAAAATGCAATTGTCTGAGTTGTTTAAATCTCATGGGTCAACAAGTGAAGACTGAAAATTTCACAAGAGTGGGCAGTTTTGAGTGGATCGTCCTTCAGGTGTATTGCAGAATAGGGGGCTCCTGTGCTCTGGTTTAGCACACCACAAGCAGGAGCATGAAACAGCAAAGGAGCAAAGATAACAGCAAACAAGGAACCAAACTCTTTCAAGCCTCAGAATAAGCTGTGTTTGGTTATGGTTGAAGCCTTGGTCAGTGTTGCCAAGGGTCCTTGTTGTCTTATTCACTATCTCTTTTTGGAAACAAGGAGAGAAAGCTTAAAATTATAACGTTTAAGAAGGGCATCAATACACAAAAAAAGCTCAATAAATGTCATTTTCACAGTCACCTTTACACTGACAGGACAGGCATGGCATCAAGCATAAGACCAGGAATAAACAAATAACTAATAGGTTGATAGGGGAAAAAGGTAGATTAAATCTCTTAAACATGTAGCTGCAGTATCCGTATGGTTTCAAAGCTTGGTGGTGCTGTCTTACAAGGTCCATTACTACAATATACAGGGCTGGAGAATTAACGCTGTGACAGCTAGCCTTGGGTGGCAAAGAAAAAACCTTTCTGCAAATCAGGTCTGACAAACTGAAGCGCTCAGATAGTCTGAATTTGGGGACATTTTTGCCCCTTCAGGAAGCCAGGCTTGTTGCTCCTGGGCTGAATGGGATGTGACGAGGCTCGTGCCCCCTGTACCCCGGGTACCCAGTGAGGGATGGGGCTGTCCTTGGCTCCCGTGGCCCTGGGGGACAGGGACCGCAGTGAGGGGGAGGTCTCTCTTGCTTTCATCCATCTGTGAAATGGCACCGCATGTATGTCCTTACCGATCCCCAGGCTTTTGCATGTCTCGTCCGTGAAACACATCAGGGTCTCCAGGAGGACGACCCTGGTAGAGTTCCAACCTTCATTTACCCTAAGGCTGTCTGCTATGGCCGGGTGGGTGTTGTGAGGGCTGGGGGTGGCCCAGAATGAGCTGGTGCTGAAATGTCATCGCAGTAGGGGTTCCCAGGAACTGTGCAGCCACCTCTGATACTAGAACACGGTGGTTTTTACACTGACAGTCTTGAGTAGAAGAAGGGAAAGGAACAGCAAGGAAGCTGGCTGTCAAACTAGAGCTTGAGCTTCACCCAAAGTGCCGTGAAGGAGAGGCTCGCCAGCAATGAGCAGCGGCTAGGGGAAACCAAAAGATGAGGATAGGTAAAAGGTTATGACAGGTGAGGAAACAGATGGGGTTTTATCTCAGCTATCAGTTGTATTTCTCCAAAGATTAGTGAGGGGAAGGGTTTAAAAATGTTGTTTTATAGCTGATAAGAAAGCCCTGAACGTACAGTTGGGCATCTATAGGTCGAATGCAATTATTTTATTGTGGTGGAAATAAGAAGTGAGACTTTTATTGTTGCAGCACAGTCCGGGCTATAGTCAGTTGCTTTGGGAAGAATATTTATAGTGCTAATGTAGACTTGGCAAGCCCTGTCCTTTTTCATGTGAAATCGGCTATAGAGCAGCGAGGGTGATCTCCAGCCCGGTAGCGCTCACACAGGCAAACAGGGGCAGACTCCTCCAGACGAGGTATCACCAAACCCTCTAACCAGGGACTGTCTGCCCAGAAGAACTCATGTTAAACCAGTCCCACCAACATCCCTACCCACACGTCAGTCCACGCCATGCTCCTGTTGGTGTCCATAGGAGACTATTCATAACATTTACCATGCGTACAAGCACTTGTAACATCCTCTACTAATACGAACAGCTGCAGAATTCAGACAGAACAAGCGAATGAGTGATGGGCCAGAGGAAAAAGGAAATTACGATAGCAAGCAGACAGCTGTGAAGACTAGCAATGTGCCCAGCGGATGGTATTGCAACCAGAATTTTTAAAATGTGTACTAAGGGATAAATAAGCCGATAAATAAAAATCGACCTCAAAAGGCCACATGGGAAAGATGCACAGTCTTGATTACCTAATTATGGAAGGAATATTGCAGAAATGGAAATAGTACAACAAAGTCCCAGAATGACTTCGAGATTGGAGGCTCCAAAATGGTTAGTGAAACTAGGTCTGTATCCCTCGCAAAGAGAAAAGATTAAGAGGGGACCTCGCTGAGCTGCAGAGGGCTCTGGGGGGAACCGCAGGGAGCAGTGCTGCAGTTATTAGAGCTAATGTCAAATATGAGGACGAGGGACACGGCTCCAGTGAGGTCTTGCACTGTACAAATGTAATACTTTTTTTTTTTTTTTCCAGAGGGTATATATTATAAGCTACCAGATGCTGCTCTAGAAGCGACCGATCTGACCAGATTTCAAATAGAGCAAGAAGCATATGGAGAGAGAGAGAGAGGGGGAGAAAAACAGTATATTATGGAGAACAACTGTTAACCGGAGGAGAGGATAGGCCTAGCTGGGCTTCCTGGCCTCCTGCCATCTTAAGATTTTCTTATGTCCCTGTGTAATCTTCTGACTTTTGATTTAGATGTTTCCTAAAAATGTGGCCCAGTGGTTGGTACATACTAGGCATTAGCCCAAGAAAAGAATGAAAAAAAAAAATGCACTGTATCTCATTAAAGATTTTTTAAAGGGAGACTTTGAGGCGCCATTTGCTTCTTGTTACTCATCTTTGCAAATGTCTCTTGTCTTCCCAGGCTCTGTCCTGATGTGTTAGCGTTAGCAGCCTGTGGATTTCTGAGCCGCGCTGAAACGGGAACTCAGAAAGGCCAACCTCAGTCGGTCGAGCAGAGATGGCAGCGTAAAGCAAAGGAGGAAGACAAAAATAAGATCAAGTCAAGTAAACGATACAAGATCTTTCATGCACTTAAGCAGTATCAGGTGAAAAAATGTTGGCTGGTAATGGCTTTTCAGGCTGTTATTGGGAATAAGGCTCAGGCCCATATTTGAAATGTTTACGGTTCAATTAACAGCATTTGTTTCCGTAAAATGTTTTAAAAGGGAACAGAATTTATCTTTAATTATTTTTCATTTTCTTCAACAAAAGATTCCAATATAGATATTGCTGTAGGCACAGGGAGCACCGAACACCAGGAAGTGGATTTTGTAAACAATTTCTCAAAGCACTACAAAGTTTAAATATTAATTTGGCCATAATTGGCAGAGAAGCAATTAAAAATGCTACAAAGCTGACTTTCTCCCTCCTTTACTTTCTCCTCCCTTTTCATTTAACCACAGTATAGAAAGTAGATGTAAAACAATAGGACCCTGAGCTGTACGGCATTCTAAGCCTAGCTTGCCTTAAAGCTACAATATGGATTTAATTTATATGCAAATGTAAGCAATAAAAAACCAGACACTGTAGAAATTATAGTATTTTTCGTAGATACTTCAGCACCGGCACACAAGCCAGCACTGATTTCAAACAAGGAGCTAATTATTACTGGTCACTAAGCTACTCTTTTTTTTTTTAATATCTCTCTCTTTCCCTCTCCCTCCTCTCCCCTTTTTTTAACAATGTGTAAATTATTTTCGGGGGGTGCATGGTGGTGGGTGGGTGAGGAGGGAGAGAGAGAGAAAGAAACTCGAATATTGGGGATGAGTGAATGAAAACAGCCAGAAACATCTCCTGTGAGATTCAACATCAGGATAATTTCACAGTCTCGCTTTTTGACTGCTGTGTCCTGAAGCTGACCAGCACCATGCAAGGCTGATCAAAGGCCATCGGAAACATCAAGTAAGCCTAAATGGGGCTAAAGTATGCTAATAGAGAAGCTAAATGTACTTTAATCCTGTTATAATACAAGGTAACTTAGAAGCAGTGAAGGGCCTTGTTGCTTTTCCCTACTGGGTCCAGGACCCCTGCAAATCTTGAATAGAAGTTGCTTCCTATTCTTTGCCAGCCGGGGTATGGCTTTCTCAGATGCACACACAGTCCCCTCCTCCTCCGTTTACTAAGTGTCAACAGTCGGCTGAGCAAGACTTCTCCGCTCCTTAGATCAGCACCCTGTGACCTTCCACATTTAAGCACAGACCATTAAGCTAAGCTTTCCAGCTGTTGCCTGAATTATGAGGGATTTTTTTTCTCTCTCTCTCTCTTTTTTTTTTTTTTTTTTTTTTTTTGTCCCGAGGAGGGCAGAGCTTAGAGGAACACTAGGCAACACTTTTATATTACGGACCCGCTGCCACCCAACTTGCTATGCAGAGCAATGCGCTTTCTGCAGGGCTGCAGCAGACGGGTGATGTTCGGTGAAAACAGGGGGCTGCTTTGAAGTGATTCAGACCCGGGGTTGTCCAGCTTCGGCATCATTGTGCTCGCTCGGGGAATCGTAATCTAATTTTAGGAAGAGGAGGAAACAAAGTAAACGTGACTGAACTGCGCTGCACTGTACACGCCGGCTGGAACGGTGTCTCCGGGAATATGTGTGCTCACCGGGCAACTTTCTCCTGAATTTTCCTTCTTTTTCAGACATGGATCTCAGTGCATCCTACACAACAGAGGAAAAAAAGGGTGGTAGTCCTGCCTGTTAAATGATATGCTTTGGTGGATGCCCCAAACTAACTACCGCTTGCAAACCCTAGATTAAAAAGATGACTGATGTAATTTTAAAGCCAGCCAACTGCCTTAGTGACTGTATCAGAAGATTAAAAACAAAGGTTTCATTGAAGCACTACCTCCCACTGTGCAGCTGAAAGTCTTATGGCTGAGGCAAATGGTCCTAAATATCTTTCTGCTAAGTACAAATTACATACTGGATATAATAAGTTGTAATGGTGCATTTTGAAGAGTCACTTTGCTTGTGTGAGAGCATCAGTAAAGACTCAAAAAATGCTGACTGTATGGCACATGGAAACAAAAAGGAATCTGCCTTTCACAAAAAATGTTTTGTTCGTATTAAATGCTTTTTCCCCCCTCTGTCTCTCCCCATCCCCCAACTAAGCCTGGAGTTTCAAATGCCAGAACCAGTATGTACAGTAAGTCTTTTTGAAATCCATGGCAGAGAAATAGTATCCTGGCCTAGCAAACTATTATCTACACTTACATTCCCAAGCCTTACCCCTCTGTGTCAGTGCTGATACGAGCCCTTTAGATCAGCTGAAATGTAACTGAATATAGATGCTCCAGAAAACGCCTTGTTAATGTGGAATTATCTTTCATTTACATAGGCAGCATCCCTTAACTCAACACGTGTGCTATAAGGCTTCATCTAATAGAAAGATTCATATAAAACTTAATGATTAGCATTTATTCTGCTCCCAAATGATCAATAAAACGCTAAGTTAATACAGAATGTGCGAAGGAGTCTATGAGTGCGCATAAACTTGCATTACTGTGAGGGATGTAGGTAAATAAGGTCTGTGGGAGCAGAGAGAGCAGTGGCACACTTGGGAAAGCGGGCAGTGGTACCGGTGCTGCTGCTGCCACCGGCGCCTTGCCCAGCTGGCCTCGGAACTGCTCATGTAGCACACGCAGTGCCATGCACACCAACATGCGTGTGCACCGGCACACACACACACTGCTACACCAGACCGAAAAAAAGGACCAAGCAGGAAAATACAAATAAAATTCTATCTATATGTGTGCAGGACCACTGTGCACATAGCGATGTGATGCGATTTTTCTATAGAAATAATTTGCAACTACTAAATAAGACAGAACTGGCTTAGATGGGAACTATGGAAAAACGGAGCATTACACTTTTGCCCAGGTACCTTTGCATCTATCTGGTACAAGTTGTTTTGAAGGCCTTATTCTGGCAAATAAATTTTGTAGGATTTGAGAGACTAAGTTTGGGCAGTACAGAGTTAATATTAGAAAACTGTATTTGGCAGGGACATGCTTAGCTTCTGCTGAAATATTTCAAGCCTAATCTGCTCCTGTTTACCTCTGCTGGGAGTAACTCTCATTTTTAGGTGTTTATCTACCTATCTATTCACCACCCAACAGTTACAGTGTTTGTCTGTCCTTCCCTTACAAGATTAACTGAATTGCAGTTGTGTTGTAATTATCAACAGATTTTGAAATGAAAAGCATTTGCAAGACTCTTCAGTTCAGCTGTAATTTTCTGGATTTGTTTTTAATTAACAGAGATTCTTCTCAACACATATGAAGCTCGATGGAAATCTTTTTGTTCTTATAAATACCCATACACTATTTTCACTGCACAATACCTTTCCAAAACTATTCCTCCACTGCTTTTTAAAAAATAAAAACTTAAAGAAATTAAATTATGAACAGAGAGTGGGCAATTTCTGTCCATAAGAGCTCCAGCAATAGTCTCTGAAATTATTAGGAGGTTACTAGTTCAAAGATACTGAATGAAAAGATGTAAGAGATTGTCCCCCTAAATTTCAATCTAAATTTAGGAGTTAATGTTTTTCAGGTGCTCATAATTTACAAGATAATGGCCGTTTGAGGTCATATTTGACAGCTCAAATATGTTTCTACTCAAATTCAAATTTTAGTATTTATTTAGCTTCTAAAATATCAGATTATTGCCACCACAAGAAAACTCTATAGCATGAATACAAAAGAACTATAAAAATAAGCCCAATACAAACTATATATTAATAGCAATGGTGAATTGACATGTATCATTTATTTTGCCCTTTCACGTTTTTGTACATCTTTACATCATCTATGTTTATCATCAAACTGTCTTTGTTTCTTCAGCAAATATTTATAATTTTGTCAAGACAGACAATTAACATTTCAGGTAGTTATTTCTGGACTTGGCAGTTAATGCCTCCTTCCCATTTAGAGAATTAACAGAGGTTCTGGCAAGTGCAAAAGCCAGTGGAAGGCAAGGTGCAGCTTTGTAGCAGCATAAGAGTTTATAACCATGACTGAGTGACAGAAATTGTTAGAGCACATAGTAAAGCTAGGAAAAGGGTTCTGTCATTAGTTATCTGTTAAACTATATGCACTTTATTAACAGAGATGGGGTAGGTGCACTAGTCTATAGTTAATACATACACAAAGCACACACTGCGTGGGAGATGCTGTACTTATTGACTGCTAAGGCTTCCCACGCTAAACATTTTAATCCTGAAAAATCATTAAAAATATAAAGAAGAGTTGAGGCAACATTGTGCCAAAAATCCCCCTTCCTGTGTCATGAACTAGAGTGTACTAGTCTGAGCTTTGTGTATGAAATCTTTTGTCCCACCAAAATTTCCTAGGCCAGTTTTGAGCTTATTTGACTTTCCCGTCTCCGAGAAGACGAGGCTGAAAGGTTGGCAACATCTCCTCCTATTCTCGCACCGAGCTTTAAACAGATCCAACATGGCTGCAGAAATCCAGTTCTGCATGCTGTAATGTATGGGATTTTATATACCTTATTAAGACAGCCCCCTTCTGAAATTAAAAAAAAATGGAGAAGAAAACCAACCAGCAGCACTAAGTGAATTTGCTTACCCATGTTGCGAACTGGGAGTTGAGCTGAGATGTTTACAGTTTAGGTGGGTGGCAAATTTGGGGAGGAAGTCACAGCTGATTATTTTTCTGAATCACACTTGGCCCCAGGTCTGAGATGAAGAAAGAGTCAATATATATTTGCCTGTGGAGTAGCTAATTAGAACAATTAATCTGTGAACGAGGACAAGCTGTGAGACTATGAGCTGATTCAGGCACGCCCTCTACTAACTTAAATTTTGATCAACATTTAAAACACCATGGCAAGGACTGGAAAGGGCTGGGGTGACGTGGAGTGGTGGCTGGGATTCAGGTTCGCCGTCCGTAGCCCTGTTGCTGTGACGAGCGGGGAGACCTCGGGCAATGCCTTTTCCTCTTGTCTCCGACATCGGCCAATGACATTCACTGCCTTGTCCAGCTTTGTGGATATAAGAAGCATGTTGTGAATGAAAAGTTAAGTACGTTTCAAAGCCAGCCAAGACAAGAACTGCATTTTTCTCCCTAATATCTATTAGCTCAGAGCAACGGAAGAATCCCTCTTGCCACCAGCTCCCTCGCCTTGTTTGGAGATGTGGAGCCAGCCTGATCATATCCATCAGATATTTGCTTTCAGGGTTGCGTGAAAGTAGAGGAAAAGAAAGATCTTTTGTGGGGCTGACATGCTTGGAAATATACTTGTCCAAAGCAAACAGCTCTTGTTCTTTCGTCAGTTAATTCACTGAAAAGATATTATTTTAGTCAAGAAAATGGTATCAATTCTCCTCCTTTTAGGCAGGATGGTGGCAGGTTTCCCATGTTGATTTGTGGAAGGTATAATTTTGACAGGAGCATCTGGCTCCTTTGTGAGCTTCACAAGCAATTGTGTGGCGGTGGCTTTGGGTCGGCCTCTGGTTGAGCCATGTGGGCTGCTCTTTGACATGTCTGCGTTGCTTTTCCTGCTCCACTCGGTTTTGTTTTGACTCTCTTTTGAGCTTCCTAAATATGCAGCCTTGCTCTGTGGATTCCCTGGGACAGTTTCATTCATGGGTACTGACAAGGATTGCGTTTTTGCCAGGGCTCATGGATCCATTCTTGCAGTGGTGCTGTGTGTTACATTAGCCGACAGCTGCTTTCGGCAAGGTTTTATTTTTTTTTTGGAAATCCTCTTAGAGGAGGGAGAAGAGTGATCTCTGCATAGCAGAGCTTTCAATCTTCAAAATAAACCACGCCAGGTTGTTTGAGAATTAATAATCACTTGTGAGCCTCCCTGGTACCGTAACGTGTAGTGTGTTGCTTCTACCCTCTTTAAACAACTGATGCCTGGCTTTTACCTTCTAGGTGTATTTAAGGTTAAAAAAGTGCCTGAATTTATTTTCATACTTCCCTGGGTATCAGGTGATCTGAAAATGTAGTTTTAGCTGATTTACATAAATGCAATCACAGCAGATGTGTTGTCTTCAAGATTGTGCCAGCTTGTTGCATTTGGCATAGGAAAGTGTACAAGGGTACAGGATACCTTGACTCCCCCTCCCCAGATCCTCCGGGCAGTTTGGGCACCGTGCTCCAGACACACGTTATTGCTCCTACCACTGTGAGTGACCAAGAAGTGACCACCTTCTGAGCTGCTGCTGAGCTTGTCCAGCCATGGGTGGGGTGAGCGAGGAGATGGGCAGGCGAAGATGCACCTCCCAGCCAGGAAGGCAAGGACTACTGAGCTGGGTCCTCTCTTTGCATATCCTTAGACTATATGAAGACACTCACCTACATTGTATGCATTGATGATATGCAGAAGAGGGTCCCTGTCTCCTCCTGGTGATCCATCCCCTGAGGCTAGCAGGAGGTGATGTCTGTATTGCTCCACCACTTCCCACACAGGGCTGGGTGGGGTGTGAGTTCAGCGGATGGCTGTGCTGTGAGCAGTGCATCATGGAGATGTGTGCTGGGCAATACAGACCGAAATCACCAAAAAATGTGTTAGGAGAGATCTGTTGGCTAAAAGAGTGTAGAGTGAGTAGGGAGGATGGAATAATGTGGAACTGGTTGTTTGGACAAATTTGATGACACCGAGAACAGTTTACAAATCAGGAAGCTGAGCTGTTTGGAACAAAGTAGTCTGTGTTTATTAAAATTAGGGAAAAGCTTGGCTAAAATCAGTATTTAAAGAGGAGACCAGGGCTGAAACATATTTAAAGACATGATCTGGAGACCGTGGCATTACTATATCTAGTGTGCTGGCTTTCCTTGGCATGGAAAGACAGAGACACAATACAAGTACAGAATGAGAGGATGTGCACGTGGTAAGATGGAGGGAGGAGCCTGTGTATCTAGCGAAATAACAGCAGTATCAGAAACATCAAAATTCATTACAGTATGTTGAGAAATCCAAAATAATACACTGGGGAAGGTGACAGCCCATGTACAGTCTATCTGATCTTGTAATGCCAGTGGAAAGGAAGAACAAAGCACCTGGTTCATTTGCTGCGAACAAGTTGGAGGAAGAGCTATTACCGCACTCTTCCCATGTGATGATATATTCCCCAAAATGCTGTATCAATTAAACATCTCTAAAGCCATCACAGCTGTTTCTTTACAGAGTGGAGCCACTGCTGGTGTGAGATACATGCAGCAGAGTGTCAGCATGCCCAGCAGCGGAAATGTTATCAGGTAAATGTAGATGCTTCCCCACTCCTTGGTTTCCTCCTACCAGCACAGAGTTTGGTTTCACGTAGCTTTTGCTTTCTAAATTGATCTAACTAATGTAATCAGTCAGAAACACCCTGTTCCAATGTCACTAATGCCTTCCAAATGACATGGCCCAATTAAGGACAGTAATTTCATTGACTAAGAATTTCTTGAGAGATATCTAAGCAGGTACTAAAATAAGTCATATGTTTCTGTAAAATATTTAGCAGAGAAACATGTAAGAAAGCATCCATGTCAACTAGAAACAAAGACTTCGATCTGCAAAATTTAGACAGAGGAAACACAACTATAAAGGATGAAGAGTAAGGTAAGAGCAGAGAAGGCCTGTTCCCAGAACCGAACCTATTGTCAGACTCAGGACCTATGGGCAAATCAATGGTCTGCCCAAAAACAACATATCATGGCAAAACGAGTACATGGGATGATGCTAATTTTTTTTTTTTCTGCTTTGGAGCCTAGATGTGGTTGCTGGAAGATAAAGCAGATCAAAGAAGAAATAGTGCTGATCTGTATTAATGGGTCACAATGGAGGAGGTGCCCAGCCACTCCCTAAGCCTATTCACTTGCCTCAAGATGTGCTTCACAAAAGGAAGGAGATGAAACCTCTGGTGGGATCTCCGGGGCTGCAGTTAAACCGCCATAAAGCGCTATGGCTGGAGGCAAAGTGGAAGCCAGATGAATGCTGCATATCTGCTATTGAGCTACTTTGGTTAGAATCGGCTGGGAATAGCATCTTCACCTTTGCAAAAGCAGTAGCCATCTCAAATACAAAGCTACCAAGAAATTGTGCTGGGCTAAAAAATATTCAGAATAAGTAGAAGTCTCAGCACCAGAAAGACCTGTCCTTAATAAAACCTCAGACACATTAAATGGTCTTATACAACCTCATACAAAGAGGCAATGACTGAAGTGGTCATGCTGCAGTTAGAGCTATGTGAGTGATGTCTGGCCAAGGGCTGCTTCTTGGGCTGCTGCTGCATATGGTTTATATCTAGTAGGGCATGGCAATGCAGGAGAATCAGCTGAGGCATAACTTTCTTTAATCACATCCAGTCTGCCTTGGTCACTGGCAGAGGTAGGAGCTGTGGGTGCAGGAGATCTCCATGAACGTTTGCTGATCTGGGAGAAATGAGTGTCAGCCCTCAGGAGGTCCTATGGGAATCCATCTGGTATTGACTGTCTGATTTGGAGAGGCAAAAGATGTATGAGGCTTGAGTCCCACTAGTTGAAAACCTTCAATGGAACACATGGGAATAAAAACAAGCATAGGGCAAGATAAGCAAGAGGACATTAGATACATCTGATAATTTCATAAATTTCTTAAGGTATCATGTCTGAAATAC
Source organism: Ibycter americanus (assembly GCA_035590275.1). Taxonomy (NCBI): domain Eukaryota; kingdom Metazoa; phylum Chordata; class Aves; order Falconiformes; family Falconidae; genus Ibycter; species Ibycter americanus. Next base: position 13,013,419 of record JAVJGI010000036.1, read on the forward strand.
TAAGGATCCAATGCATCTTTGTCATCTACTGTTTATGAGCATTTATAACGATAAGAACAATGTGTAGTAGGGCTTGAACAAAATCGGTTTAAGATGGAGAGACTGAAACACATGCAAAAACTTCTAGATCATTCCACACAGTGTCATCTTTTTCCCACATAGCAAGACCAGCTATCGAACAACAAACTAGCACTCACTACATAGCTATGCCTTTTTTCATGCCACCATTCACCATCATGATGAGATCTGAACAGAAGAACAGCTTGTGAAACACCACATGCTTGTGAATGTGAGGGTGGAGGTGACCCAAGTCACAAGATGACTTTGGTCACCAGGAAGTTTTCATAGTATCATTGACAGCACTTGCAGTTTGTTTTCAGACAGTTTATAGCCACCAAAGTACATTACATTTCAATCCCTTAATTTATCCAAGTTAGTCATGTTGCAAACCCGTAAGTTGAATCTCTGGACATTTGTAATGAAATCTGTCCGCTCTCTGAACTCAAAAAGCAATTCTCTGACATATCGTATTACAGCCAGCTTTGGGATAGATATCTGGTTAGTATAGAACACAGAATATCCAGGACATCCTAAATTTATGTTAATAGCAAACTGGATAATTTCATTTTCTTCTGCAGGTGTGTAACTGGCCATCTTGATAAAGTTTTCACATTAGTGCTGAAGTTAGAAACCCAGTACAGACAACAGCAGTGTCCAGATGTCAAACTACATCTAATTAAAACAGTGGTAGGAATGGCTTCCAGGGATAATAAGCCATACATTGCATGGCCCTAATTTTGCTAAGAAAATTAATGCCAAAGCTGTGTTAGTAATGAGGGGTTTTTGCAAGAATGTTGTATTGTAAATAACCCCATGACTTATTTTTTGCCTGAACACCTAGGCAGCTGGGTCTTGGGAGGAATGCTCATGAATTAGTCTTTGTGCAATTATTTGCTGAAATTTTGTATTATTTGCATAAAGCTTGCTAGTTCATGATCTTTTGCTCTAATAATTCCATGTCATCTACACCAACAGGAACATTACTCTCGTCTATGCAACACAGGACAAGAGTTCTCTCTGTATCACCAAAAGGGTATACTAAGGGAAAAATATAGGAAGTATTGTGAACAGATCAGAGAAAAGGCTGACAGTCCCTCCCACCCCCAAATGTCTTAGATCTTGCGATTAACCCCACCTTAAATATTTCAATATAACTTTTAAAAAAGTTACTGCAGTCTTAAGTATTTCTTTGGCTTTCATTAATTTCCAGCATACCCCAAATAACACAGTGCTTTATTTCCACCATAAAGCACCTTAAAATCTGAGCTCATTTTTATCTTACAAAACTGCCAAAGATGCTTTGAAGCATTCATATTGTAACCATGACTGACCTTTTCTTCAATTATGTCATAAGAAAAACTTCTGAGAGCACTTAAAAAAGCGTCTTCAGACTTTTGAGATGCTCTTTGCGCTTACAAGACCCAGCCAAGAACAGTCTCACACTCTCAGAGGATGTCAGTAGCTTTATTTTGCATTAAGATTTTTTACCAGTCAATCAGACTGGTAAGTGAAAATGTGCCGCTTTGCATGCGTGAACATAGACATGACTTTTAGCAAATCTGAGATCACTCTTGCCAATAGCCCCGTTAAATTGTTTTTTATCAGTCTGGTTGACTGGAATGTTTGAGTATTTACAATAGACTCAAGAGTATTAGGCTGAAAGTCTTTCTAATGTACTACCAAATTAGACATGGCTAAACAGTTGCACAGCAATTTTCAGCTGCTTCTTCCAAAATAAAAAATTAAAAAATAAAGCACGATGAAAAAAAAAATCTTCAAAAATATATTTTAATTCAGAATCGTCAGGATTTTCCCCTCTCTTTTGCTTCCTGCTGGTTCTCTGAGAAACAGTCAGAGAAGCAAGTCATAAGTCATGTGGAACCCTGTACTCATCTCAAATCTACTCCTTTCTTTAGAGGCTAAGCTGCTTTCGGTAATCTAGTACTTACTGGGGAATAAGAGCATGTAGCTGGGCTATTCCTGTGGCTTGCTGCTGTGCTGCAATGGTGGCTTGTTCATACGCCCATCCATCCCCTTGGCGTTGAGGACACACATCTGGTCCTGTGCACTGTGTTTGTCATTTATCCACCGATAAAAGGATGGTTCCCAGAAGCAACAGAGGAAAAAGTTAAACTGGAATGGGAAAAACAAGTAAACAGGTGCATTATTTTGTAGAAAAAAAATCAATATTTAAATAGGAAGAGATAAAGGATGGTTAAATAGCACATTGCAAGCGGTTGAAACCAGAGGAACAGAGGAGCAGGCAGGTGAACTGATTGGTCAAGTGATGTAAGGAAAGACTGAGTCAGGAATAGGGTTTGACCTCTGGAATTTGTTTGGTTTACTCTCAGGGCTTGTCTACACAAGACAATTGGAAATTAAGAAAAGGTCTAACCAAAAAGTGAAAGAGTTATTTGAGATTCACTCCATATATTGATATAAATATACGTATATGTATGTTCCCCTTCTGGAATAAGAAATCTCTTTTTTTCCTTCAGGCTCGGGTATAATCTGGGGAAAAAGCCCTCTCATATCAGCCAGGACAAATGGCATGCTGTTATTCCAAAATATCCCCATTTGCACCCGCAGGTGCACAGAGGTAAATCTGTTCTGCAGCTGGGGCAGCGGTGGCTGGTCACGCTGTAGGTGGCACAGCTACGCATGGTTTCCATTACCTCGCCTAAGACACTGCTGCAATTAGTAGTGTAAATTAGGGTAGCTTTTAATCTCCTCTTCTGTCTGTCTTCTGAGCTACATCCACTTTTGCTTCCATCTCAGTTGTGTCCTTGAGCCTTGGTTTGCCCTCAGGAAATGTCAGTGGTAGGCTTGCAGCCTTAGATTACCAACTGGGACAAGGGCGTGGGAGAGGGGAATCCCCCAGAAGACTGTATGGCCTTGCTGTAACAACATTAAACTTCTTGGTCAAGTGGGCACACTGGGCACTTAGTTTGTTGGTGGTTTGAGGAGAGAGGAAGGATTTTGTCTGATTTTGAGTATTACCTGGCCATGGGCCGGTTCCTCAGAATGTGGCAGGAGGAGCCCAGCTTCTGACCAGTTGGAACCTTACAGGCGCTTCCCACAATGATCACATTTTAAGCCCCGACTGGCGATGAAATAGAGAGCTTTTAGGAGGGGCTGCCTCCGTTCGGTGAGCGGCAGCCGCGCAGGAGGAGGGCGCATGCATCTCGCTCAGCGGAGCAGCGTTGCACCACTCGGCTGCAGCCTGCATCAGCTTGCAATTAGCTTGCAGGTAAAATGTGACTCATCAATACTGCTTCGCTTGAGATCTGGCATGGCAGGACACTGGTTCTTTTCTTAGTTCTCTTTGGAGAGACTGCTTGGGAAGCACTTGAGCTGGAGCTCCTGTGGTGCAAGGATGGGAGCTTTTCCCTATTTTCTATGGAGTTGGGAATTTTCTCTGCCTGATGCCTGGGTGTTGGGGCTTGCTAATGGACAGAGCACCATGCTTTGCCACTGAGCCTTCCCATTGATGTGGTGGGTGGGGGAACACATGCGTGGGAGTTACCTGGTATTTTCGTGCTGCAGGTGGTGCTTTAGTTTGGGCAGCATTTGCCATCTGGTTGTTTCCTGGCTTGTTCTTTTGTGTACATCAAATCTTCATGAAAGGCTGCAGAGCTCTCAAGTAGAGTACGCAGAAAAAACATAAACATACGCATACAAGTCGAAAGAAATACGGGCATGTACTGAGGCCTGAAGACACCAGGGTTTTGCTCCCCTGCTTTGTGCTGCTGGGGGAAGAGGCATCTCTGGAGAGAGAAGATGACCTCCCCAGTCCCACCGCAGCCCTCAGCCCTGTGGCTCCCTCCCCTTTTGCACCCTCCATCCATGCCAGCAGGCAGCTGCCCCAGCACACACTAGGCTTCCCAAATCTGGTCCAACACTGAGGTCTGAATCCTACAGACCTCATCCAAATCCAGCACAACAGCTTTCTCCATTGTTTTTATCATCATTTTAGCAAGAGCTAAAGCAAAGCGATCCTCTAGGTGACATCACCCCAGATACGCTGCTCATTGAGATGGTTGCTAGCCAGAATATGATGTAGATTGATTTAGATATGCTTTGGGTAAATACAAGTCATCAGGCTCAATACAGGAGAGACTGGATTAAATTTTATGGTCTGACTTGTGCTGGAGGTTGGACCAGATGATCTAATGGTTCCTTCTGGCTTTAAAATCCACACATGCAGCAAAAAATGCTTACATTAATCTTGACAATCTTACATTTTTCTTTCAGTTGTACTGCCACCATGGGTGTTTGTGTTATAGAGATGTCAGGAGGCTTTGCCCTGAAGGACATGTGCACCTGTAGAAACTGAAATTTGGACTCTGCTGGCTTTAGCAGTTTACAGAATTTGATTTTTCTTTCTGTTTATTGATGTAAATATCTGCAACAACCATGCTGAGCTCATGCAGTCCTGGGCTAGGCACAACCTCATGCAACTCATCTGTCTGGTCGTAACCGAGCTAATAGCTTTTTTTGCTAACTTGCGGGAGTGAGAAATGTAGAGAGAAAAAAAAAGACCCCAAACCTACAAGCTATATCTAAATAATGAATAAATTTTGGGAAATGGTGATCTGTTCATGGAAAAGCCATGAGGAGAAAAACAAGCTAAATTAGTCAGATGATTTATTCATTGTGAATGATTCACTCCATTACTGGCTGCTTCCTCCACAGGCCGCAGAAGCTAATATATAAACTGATAGAGGAAGGGTGGGATCGATAGAGAGCAACCTCTTCCTCCTCTCCAAGGAAAATAGGTCACCTGTCCCTGCTATGCTGCTGTCTGGGCACAGGGCACACCTCAATAGACTGAGCATTAATTTTCAGCTAATGAAATTTGGTCTTTTCAGGGCAAAATTTTCTTGAGGAGGGTTTCCTTTCTTTCCATCGGCTCCTGAGCCCACGCTTGTAGTTTGGCTGGCTCCCTTCCCCCGGCGTGACAGCTCTCATTGTTCCCAGATGATGGCTGTTTGCCGGCCTATGCAAAAAAAAAAAAAAAAAAAAAAAAAGCGGCAGATTTTGTGGTCTAAATTCAGTGTCCCTTACATAGTTGGTGCTTCAGAGGAAGGAGACCTCCCGGCACCCTCAGGAGGAGCTCAGCATGGGATGGACTGTGTACTCCTCAAGCGAACCAGGATGGAGGTGACCCCTCCAGGTCTGAGGGTGGGACTGGGTGGCAGGGGCGTGGGGATGCTCTGCAGCCATGCTGGGGCTCCCCAACGTGGTCATAGTGATTGCACTCCACGGCCAGGGGATGCAGGTTTTCCTCCTCTGTCCACATCCAACGCCAGCTCTGGTACCACCCCAGGCGCTGGGAAGCCCAGCAGGGAGATCCGCCGTGGTCCTGGCTGCGCAGGAGGATACCGATCTGCAGAAAGCTGCCACGCTGGGAAACATTTCTGAGGCCCCTCTGAGCTCCTAATAAGCAATGATATACTCTGTGGCAATGTCTCTGTCGAATTTTCTTGCACACAGCACAACCCACTGTTTATCATGTGACTATTTATAAACTGCTGCTGAAGCTTCATAAATAGTTTTTGCTCGTCGCACAAATTGGAGCTGAACAGCTGGAAACTGTATTGCAAGTACAGCCCGAGCTGGGTCTACACAGAAATTGCGCACAAAACTCCTATGGATGGTATTTATTAGGGAGCTGGTGGAGAATAGTTGCCATCTCTGGATGCTAAATACATTGAAAACTTGGAAGTGTGGGGTTTATTTTCCAGTTCATCTTTAATTAATTACAGAGGACAAACAATTATGGGAAGAGTCTGCTGGCTGGACTACCTGAGTCATAGGGCAGCTCATGTGCTAATGGAGATGTTAGCTTCTGTGCTGCTGGTCTGAGCCTGTGCCAGGCACAGGGTGCTGGTCCCCTGCCGTGGCTCTTGTGTGGCCCATGCGACGTCAGGCACCTGTGTCCAGCTTTTAGCAGACAAGTTCAAACCCCTCCCCCCCCCCACCCCCCAACAAAACACAAAGCAATTGGCACATCAGGCAGCAGCCATTTCAGGTAGGGAGCTGAAGAGTGAATGGGGTTTGGGATGGCGTGCTCCTGACAGTGGTTCCTCCACCCACCCCGAAGGGAATTTTGCAATGTTGTGTACTCCTGGTAGATTTGTTTTGTGAGTAAATGTCAGTCTTTATGCTCTGCTAACCTGATGGTTTCGGAGCAATATGCTTATAAACAGAAAAAAGGTATTAAAAGAATGCAAAACATGTATACTTACATTAGGTGGTCAGGAATTAAGAACTCTGTTTTTGCAGATTTAAGAGCTCTTTCAGTCTGAAACACAGATTTTCAAACATTCTGTGTTTAGAAAAGATGTAAGGATGAATAAAAGGAAGGAAACATTACAGTAATTTTGTAGATGACCATAGCTTTTCAGGCAACTCTGGTATACACAACAAACAGTCTCACAGGTTCTGAAGAAAAGACGTCACTCTGCATGAAGGAAGAGAGTGTGCTGGGTCAATACGTTGGCCATGAATTCAGATCTTCAGTGCTAATGTCATGCAAATACACAATTGCATTTGATGGCCACACCTCAGCTCCTAGAGGACATTTGTCATTAAACCATGATTCAAGTCAAGTTTGGTTCAGGAGACCCAGGGTAGATGTACTAAAGCCTGCTGCTGAAATTCAGGAGAAAGGAGTCATCTGTTACAAGGAGCTAGAATCATACTCAGCTTGAATGAGATCCAGACCCAAACCAACAGCTTACCTCCTGTCTTTTGGGAAAATTTAAATCCAGAGCCATGCCTGAATTTTGCGGCCAACATCACATTCACACTTAAAAGATTTCTGCAGATCCCTCCAAAACCTGCTCCAAAAATCTATCTATTAAAACATAATCACTTCCTGCAAGTTTGGTTCAAGCTGTAAAGAAACAAATGAACCAAAGGCAGAACCCGTAATGCACATAAGGATTTTGTTTTCTTCGGTTCAACCAAATTCTTACTACGTAGTTAAATAAAGCAGATGGTAGTCACCAGGTGCACTGAGCCAAAATATGCCACATGGGCAGATCAGCACAGCTCACAGCCAGCTCTTGAAGTCCCCACGCCCCTGCTAGCTACCGTGCAGTGACCTGGTCCGAGCGTGCACCAAGGTACTCAGGCTCCTCGGTCTGGGGGGGAAGAGGAAGAAGCAGGAAAATGGTTAATACACATGATTTTTTCCCTCTATTCTTTTTTTCCCTTCCCGTTTTTTTAAACCCTAATGTTAGAATAAGCTGCATGGGCAGCATAGGAATATACAGATATAATACATGACGCTGCAGCAAAATCTGGGACTATGTCAATTACTGTAATACCATATATTTTCATTCTGTGCCATTGGGGAAGTATATCATTCAAGTAACAAATCATTTGGACAATGCAGCTGCATGGAGAATATCTGATGCATGAAGACACTCCTTTGCAATGAACTGCACACAGAGTGATACAGAAAACAGTATGAAATGGAGGCAACATTTCCTGGTCTGATTGGTGCTGCTGTGCTGCCAAACGAGTGTCTCTCTAGAACATGCTTGTTGGCATAAATCACCTTCAGAGACCTCTTCTGATATTTGAAGTTATAAGGGACACAGTTGACTCTCTTTGTAGTAACAGTACTCTGAAGCAGTGGAAAAAATCCATCACACCAACCCAGTTGAGTTGGGCAGCAACAAGCTTAGCACCTGGGAGGAAGGGATGCTGGGGAAAGTATGGGGCGAGGCTGAAAACTGCCTCCAAATTATTTTGTTCAGTGCTAGAAGAGCTGCCCAGTCACATGTGCTAGGCAGCCTTGAAGAGTGAACTGTTTTTGAAAAGAGGACAACAGCCAAAATTGCATTTTGGTTACCTTGCAATGACTTCATAATTAAGACTGAATAATTTTGAATTGTCTGGTTGGAGATTTCTGAGCGAGTTGGGAGAGAAAAAAGAAGTAAATAAGGAAGCAAGAGATGGCTTGTCAAGGTGGTTTTTTTTAAACGCCCTAGCCAAAATGTAGAGCCAGGGGAGGGAGACCCCAATTCCCTCCTCTCCCCGGGGGAACGTGGACTTCTGGGCTTTGCTCCTGGGGGAGCTTCTGGGCCTGAATCCTGGGACAGGGCTGCTCCCACCAACCTCTTCCCATGCGGGTCTGTTTTGCATGAGTAATTAAACATCTCTGGATGCAAGAGGCTGAAAAGGGGTCTTATGCAGATGCTTCGCTGTGGATAGGTTAGTCTAAGATGGGGCTTTCATCTTGTTGATGAGGCTGTTTTGCACAGGATACTGAGCCAGTGTTTAGCAATGGGTAAAAAAAAAAATCGCTAAGTAGTGGGATATTAGGCTTAAGGATTTCATTTTGGGTGGATGACACTTTTGTTCCTCAGCTGACGCTGCCAAGAAAGGATCAGTCAATTCCCATAATTCCTTTAACAATTTTGGCCTTCCATCTCCATTTACCTTCATATCTTTTTATTAAAAAATAGGCATTGTAATAACTTTTGTATCTTGAGAGACGTATGAATTGTGAATTACTGAGTTTAATATAGCACGATTGTCTAAGTCTGTCCATGCTTTCAGAGCTTGGTATCCAGGTCTGTGTGCAACATGTCGGTTATTTTGCCCCTTCAGTATCTG